>ML977176.1:272926-307950 GCA_010015705.1 Aulographum hederae CBS 113979
AAGTTGCAGTCCTTGGCAGTTTACCAGTCCGTTCAGTTTGAGTACCCAAACTGACAGTTCTTTGCAGTCCGTCCTTGGAAATGAAGCAGTCCGTCCGTCCGAACACGTTTTGAACGGACGGACGGACTATTCCGTCCTATGCGTTCAAGGGTGATTTTAAACCTGGACATCCAGATTTGACGCTTTCTAGCTGGAGGTATGTAGAGCTTTGAGCTGCAATAGTGCCAGGAAGGTATGGACTTGTGAATTTGGCATGGAGGAGTCTTCCTTGAATGCTTTGAATACCATCATAGAGCACTGGCCAGAAGACAAGTATTTCATCTTGGACGGACAAGCTTGAGTAGATTCATGGCGTCCAACAGGCTATTTGAGCATAGACGGCCAGGAATATATACTCTGTAGCTGGGAGCAGGATGAACGTCTATGGAAAGAATTGTACCAGGAAGGCGTGACGGAGCTTGTAAAATTAGCACATACAACTATTCTCTTTCGGTTTGATTACTTCGGCAGAAAACAAGACCAATGCTGTTGGATGTCTCTTTAAATATCGCCAATCCCCAACGAAATGGTTGTCAAAGGCCAATTCTCTCACAATTGATCCATGAGCTTATTGACATTCAAAACATCCAATGGCATTTTCATGCATAGATGTTTGAAATTCATAAATATTCAGAAGGAGTTGAGTATAACTCCCAACTTTCAAAAGCGCCAGGAATGTTTAAGCATCCGAAGAGTCGCATATTGTCATTCGAGCCTTGGAACATCACGAAAGTATGATGAGAACTAATATGAAAATTTTGAGATATCAAACATGGGGAAGAGTCTTAGAACGCTTAGCCGAAGAAAGCAAAACAAAAACGAATAGGACATCTTCACCTCCCAAACCACCTCTATACTAATTCCAAAACTCTCTCCACACCTCACCAAATTACTCTCTCCCCATCCTCAACCCATCAACCACATTCCTAACATGCCTCCCCAACCCCTTATCCACACGCCCAAACATCTCAAACACCCTCTCCCGTATCCCATCCACCTCAACCCCAGCCACATGCACCGAAACATTATGAATAAAATGTTCCTGCTGCCCTTCCTGCCGCCCCAAAACCTCCCAAAACGCCATCGCCTGCACAAAATCCTCATCCGTAACCTCGCTCGAAAAAGCCGCTACGCGACCGGCCCACTGTTCGTGCTTGACGTATTTCTCTTGCATCTCCACGCTCATCTTCTCTTCTGTTTGGAAATCATAGTCAGAGTCGGAAGCAACAAATGCGACATCGCGCATTGTAGCGCCAAAATAGTTTGGATCACCGCCATAGTTTGCGGAGAAGTTCATCGCGCCGTCTCGTTGGTATGGCGAATAGACTTCCGAAACAGGGCGGTTGGATGGCAGCATAGTGTAGTTTGCGCCGAGGCGGTAGCGTGCGGCGTCCGGGTAGGCGAACATGCGGGCTTGGAGCATGGGGTCGGCGGAGGGGGCGATGCCGCGGACCATGGTTGAGGGGGAGAATGCGGCTTGCTCGATGGAGGTGAAGTAGTTTTGGGGCTGGTGGAGTGGGTTAATATGAGCATGGGCGAGAAAGGAGATCACTTACATTTTCATTGAGGGTGAGCTTGCCGACTGGGCGGAGGGGATAGTCGGCGTGCGGCCAAACTGCAAACAGTGTTAGAGAAGAGAATATTACGCACTAGAAAGGGTCATGGTCTTACCTTTTGTCATATCAAAAGGATTCCAGCGATAAGTTTCCGCATCCTCAGGCTCCATAACCTGCACATAAAGCTTCCAAGTCGGATACTCCTTCCTCTCAATCGCCTCAAACAAATCCTGCGTCAACGCATTCGGGTTCTCGCCCGCCAACTTCGTTGCCTGGGCATCCGTGTTCGTCTTGATTCCATCCTCGGTCTTGAAGTGGAATTTTACATATCGCCAACTCCCGTCCGCTTTCGTGAATTTGTAGGTGTGACCCGAATAGGAGTTGAGATGGCGGATAGACGCAGGAGTTCCGCGGTCTGAGAAGAGGAACATGAGGGCGTGGATGCCTTCTTGGTGTGCTGTGTGGAAGTCCCAGAACATGGCTGGGGAGGGGAGATGCGTGCGAGGGTCACGTTTGTGGGAGCGGTTGACGGAAGGGAATTTGATAGGATCGCGAATGAAGAACATGGGCTTCAAAAAACCGTTAGTACTTTTCTTTGTACATGACTAGAGAGGAGGACAAGAAGCCTGGGAACGAGACTTTGAAGGAGATGAAGACAGACATACCATGTCATTGAAGACGAAGTCTTGATTCCCCTCCTCAGTGTAAATCTTCGAAGCCCATCCTCTAACATCTCTCACACAATCCGCACTGCCACTCTCCCCACCGACCGTCGACACTCTAAGCAAAGTTCTACTCTTCTTCCCAACGCCGGTAAGAAACGCCGCGTCCGTCAAATCAGATACATCGTGCGTGACTTCGAACTCTCCAAACGCACCAGCGGCTCGAGCGTGGACGACGCGCTCGGGGATACGTTCGCGGGAGAAGTGAGCGAGGGTCTCGATTAAGGCGGTGTTGTTGAGGGTCAGGAGGCCGCCGGTCGTTTTGTTGGAGGTGGCGGAGACTTGGAGGTGGGTTGTTGCTGAGGGAAGCGGACGACCTTCCGAGAGGGTGTAGAATGGGGTTTGGGATTTGGATATCATGGTTGGAGGTGGAAAAGGGGTATTTCTCTGGAAGAGTCTTCAAGCTGCAATGATTCGGGGATAGATTGTTGTTGAATGTAACACTTGTGGATTGGCGGGAAGGCGAGAAAATGAATCGGAGGAAGTGTGTTAAAAGCTCTGTATGATTCTGAAAGAACGAATTGATGATGGGGAATCTCATCTCTCATATAGAAACGAAGACAGTACCTGACGACCCTTACCATGTCCAATCTCAGTTGTCGTCCTGCATCATCGGGCTCCCACGGCTTGAAGAAGATGTTGCTGACTCCATGTGATGGAACATAGAAGCGAGCTTCGTACACTCACAGACGCAAGCACTCGTATACGAAATGGATGAAAGAGGGCCATGCTCGGGGATACCTCTGTGCCTCATCACTCATCTCCATCGCTGCAGGGACAAAGATGTATCTAAAATAGACCACCATGACGACGTCTCATCAACCGCTGCATAATAGCAGCAGTACATACGCAGCCCTGCTGGCTACAGCGACCTCTTGTGGATGTGTGGTGATGCGTCAGCACTCAGGAGGTGAAAAGAGGTCGGAAGATTCGGCCGAGCCTGCCGCGATTGCGCCGGGCTTCAGCCGAGCTTCTTCATGCGAGATTGCTAGATCTCCGAATTGATAACGGCCACGCTCTTTGACGTCGCGTGGACACAGATTGAAGATACTCGCCGCCAGATATTTCTCCGAGCGGCACAGTTTTTCTAAGCCAGCTTGGTGTACGTACCTCCCTTCGCTTGTTTGCAGGAAAGGCGCATATGGCGGTGCTTAGTACCCCTGTCACGTTCGCTCAACTCCATCGTGACGCTCAAGTATAGGGGAATCTCCTTCGTATACTCACAAGATGGTAAGGATGACTGTTCCGAGTATCCGAGGAGTCGAAAGAGAGGAGATGATTCGGGACCTGAAGGTGTAAACATCGTCGAGTCTTTCTATGGAGCTGTTGTATAAGTAGAGACTTGTTTGCCCCTCTCAATTTTCAGCAGCATCAACAGCATTTCCATCACCCATTTTTAGCATTCCAGCATTCGGATCCTTAATCCATCAGCTATTCCCAGGTCTCAAACTCTCGATACCTGCCAGTCTACCCAACCTCCAAACTAAACCATCAGCAACCCCCTTTCACAAAATCCAATCCTCCCCAAGTCAAATATGATTGCTGTAGACCCCACCAGCTACGACTTCATCATCGTCGGCGGCGGCACAGCCGGCAACGTCGTCGCAGGCCGCCTCGCAGAGAACCCTTCCGTCCGGATTTTGATCATCGAAGCCGGCATTGGCAACCCTAAGGAAGTTCCCCAAATCACCACCCCAGGCCGGGCCTTCGAGCTCCGCGGCAGCAAATACGACTGGTCCTACAAGACCACCATGATCAAGCGCGATGACTACGAGCGCGTCGAGAAGCCCAACACGCGCGGCAAGACTCTTGGCGGCAGCTCCTGTCTCAACTACTATACCTGGGTGCGCGGGAGCAAGGAGACCTTCGACGACTGGGAGGCATTTGGCGGAAAGGGATGGAACTGGGAGAGTTGCAAGGAGTACTTTGACAAGCCGGTTACCTACCACGACGACGATGGGCAGTTTCCGGCCTACCTGTCCAAAGTCGGACGCGGCGGCCCTCTGCACATCGCGCACGCTGAGCCGGTGCCTGAAATGGAGGGCTTCCGCAAGGCGCTCAAGTCCGCTTGGGTGTCGAGTGGCCAGGAAATGACAGACGACATCTATTCGGGCGCCATGCACGGACTCGCTCACAGTATGGTGTCCATCTACAACGGCGTACGCAGCAGCAGCTGGCTTTACCTCGTCGACAAGCCAAATATTACCGTCTTGTCGCAAACCCACTCTAAACACCTTCTCATGTCGGGTACCGAAGTCACCGGCGTAGTCGTTTTTGGTCCTTCAGGCGGAGAACTCACTTTCACGGCCACCCGAGAAGTCATCGTTTCATCGGGCGTCTTCGAGTCGCCCAAACTGCTCATGCTCTCTGGCATCGGACCCGCCGCCGAGTTGCAGAAACATGACATCCCAGTGCTGGTCGACTCCCCTCACGTCGGTCAAAACCTCCTCGATCACCCCATCATGCCGCACGTCTTCCGCCTCAAAGACGGCTACAGCCTCGACGACCACCTCCTGCGCGCCGGACCCGCCCACGATGGCGCCGTCGCCGCCTACTCCAAGAACCGCACGGGCCCCCTGGCCTCAGGGCTTCTCGAGCTCGTCGGTTTCCCAAGAATTGATTCCTACCTCGAAACGAGCAAGGAGTACCGGGCGGCGAAAACGGCAAACGGCGGCATCGACCCATTTGGCCCTGGAGGGCAGCCGCATTTCGAGATTGATTTTGTGCCCATGTTCTGCGACGCGTTTCAGTGGCATATTCCAACGCCGCCAACGGGGAACTACTTCACGGTCATTGTCGATCTGCTGCGCCCGCTGAGCCGCAATGGGGTTGTTAGTCTGAATTCGGCGGACCCATTGGTTCAGCCGAATATCAATTTGAACTATTTTTCCGACGATCTGGATCTGGTTGCCCTACGGGAGGGCTGCAGGTTCGTTGATGATATCCTGATGAAGGGTGAGGGCATGAGGGATATTATCGAAGAGGACTACCCGTGGCATCTCCCTCGCGAGTCGGATGAGGCAATGAAGAAGGCTATTCTGGAGAGATCGCAAACCGGCTTTCATCCGTGTGGATCACTGCGTCTTTCGGCCCACATCGGAGAGGGTGTTGTGGATGGCGAGTTGAAAGTTCATGGAACGGAGAGTCTGCGCGTGATTGATGCGAGCGTTTTCCCGGTCATCCCGGACTGTAGAATTCAGAATGCTGTATACATGGTCGCGGAGAAGGGCGCGGATATGATCAAAGCGGCTCATCCTGATCTGTACGTTTGAGGGAGAAAAATGGTTGTAGATCTGATTCGGTTTCTGGAGTATGATTGGCTAGTCATAACATGCTTCTGGATCGTTGTGTAAAACGTTCAGTAACGGCTTAGAGAATGTGCGCCTATTTCCAAGCTCTTGAATCTTTATTTTGGACGGTGTATTGTGCCCGCAATGAGAGCCTGCCCAGCCGGATCCGAACTTGAAGAAAACAGTTTGAGCTCTGAAGCGAGAGACAGGGCCATCACTACAGCAGCCCAAGAACCACATGGTCAGACCTACCTGGCCTGCCCACCATATCATCGACCTACCACAGCTAGAGCGAACTCTTCGGGGAAAGTGAA
This sequence comes from Aulographum hederae CBS 113979, assembly GCA_010015705.1. NCBI lineage: Eukaryota > Fungi > Ascomycota > Dothideomycetes > Aulographales > Aulographaceae > Aulographum > Aulographum hederae. The sequence goes on from ML977176.1 coordinate 278,848, forward strand.
GATACCGGAAAACAGCACTCTGACGGATGGCTGTCAGCACCCAAGGCTAAGCTGTCAGCAAAAGTGGGCAACCTAGCCAGGCAGATGAAATGAGACGTCTATCGAAAAACGTTCGTCAAACGAGATCTACCCTTGACTTCGACTTTCACGGAATGTCTTGGTAATTACAGGAGATCAGGAAGGAAAGACGCCTGAGTTCCTTGTGGCGGTTTCGAGGTAGATAGGAAGGCTTTACTGAGTGACACGTCGGTGCTTTCTCTCGGGGAGTTTGGCATGTCGAGAGGGGTTTTCCAAGTGCCTAATCCACTTACTCGCCCCAAACGTGCAACTAACCAGCCAAGGGCTCGACAGAGACGTTTTAGCCCTAGCCTTATGCCTAAACAAGTTTCTTAGAAAATATTCAGGTGGAAATCGAGAGTCGTATAAGAACAAACTGCCACGCTCACCCAAACTTCCTCGTCAGAAAACCCGAGCGTGTCAACGTCGAGGGTAGAACTCTCGTTGAGACCAAGGGCAACCCCTCGCTCAACTTCTCACCCTCCCAACTTCATACCTAACGTTACCCTTCCTTCGTTCAACACGCAGCCACTCCGACGGGGCATCCGAGCCCAGGCACCGACAAGATGTCGATGAACAGCCGTGGAGCAAGGTAAGTTACAGCGAGGCATGGTTGGGTCGGGTGTTGTGGATGTTGCAGACTACTTAGAGCACTAGCTGCAGCACTCACAGCACCTCCAGTGAGTCGTCATCGGGTTGAGGTTGAGGTTAGGTTCGGGTCGCGGCTCCGATGCTTCCAGGTTCCATTCCAACAAGCGCGCCAAACCTCTCCAGCCCCATCTCCACCCGCGCGTCTGCACGCCCAGTCAAAGCTCGGCACGGGTCCACCTTCTGTTAAGGTTCCTCGCTGACTCCTCATAGCCCGAGCGCGGGATACATCGATACCCTCTGTCCCAAGTCGCGCCTGTTCGACGAGGACTTCGGCGTATACCCACTCGGCACCACAGGCAATCCTGTCTTCGGCCCTCCAACATCGCCGCCTTCGCCAGGCTCAACCCATCCCCCCAACGCCACTCTCCCCACAGGCGCGGGCGGTCTTCTGTCGAACCCTTCACCGTCGTCGCCTCCGCAAGACCCAGTCTGCCTTCCCGGCTATACCTCAGACGGTCCTCTGTTTTGGCCTCTATCGTCGTCGCTTTCGCTAAGGCCAGCCGTTCGCCATAACCTCACATACGCGACAGGCCCGGGCAGCGCATTCGAGCCCAACTTCGCAGACCAACCATACCTACCCCACCCCGAAGATGCTCACAGTCCCACCGACTTTCTGCGGGAATTCGATCAAGAACTTGCTGCGCAGGACTTCGACTCTCTCGCCGATTCCCCACACGCGGAGCCGCCTAAAGCTTCGTCCTTAGACCGAAGCCTCTCCCCCGACATCCGCACAGCGAGTCGCAGTCACAAAAAGGACTCTAGGCCTAGGTTCAGCGAGGAGGACGACGAGACAGACGTAGAAGAACTTGAGCAACCCAAGCCTGCTGCGCGTGACCCAGGCCAGAAGCGCGGGGACTTCTTTCCACTTTCATACAACTCTGGGGTCCATACCCTTGATTTGTACGCGCTCGCCCCAATAGAAGTCCCACCCTGTTACATTGAGTACGACCCGCACGAAGCTCGAATTTGTGCATTTACGCAATACGTCCGCAAACGTTTCGAAGCCCATCAATTCGACTTCAGGCCTCTCGACAGGTTTTATCACCAAGCCTTCCAGAAATTCTTCATACCCAAACGCCTAGCCTACAAATTCGCGCGGTCCAAACGGATACGTCTTCCGCCTCTGAGGCTGTTCTCCGCAGGAGTGAAAAGGCAGATGATGTTGCCAGGTTCCGACGTTCGCAGTCCGTTCTCCGATCCGGCTGCGGTCGCGGTCGCACAGAATGACAGCAACGCGCCAGACTCACAGCGCAACTCTCTCCCTGCCTTTGCGAAGCTGACCTTCGTGGAGGGCGAGTTCCTCATCACAACATATGCCATTGTGCTGGGCCGAGAGGGTGCGGAGAAGAAGCCAAAGCCTCGCAAATCAAAGAAGAAGCGGAGCACTGTTAGCATCCAAGATTCGGACAGTGTGGTTCACACGCCTCTTCGCGCTACCAAAGGCCATGGCGACGCCGAAAGGCGAAGTCAAAAAAGCCACGCCGGCAGCGATGTGTCGAAAACGCCCAGAGCATATGCATTCGCGGAATCACTGGGGTACACAAAGCCAGGTGTGGTTGACCTCGATCGCCAACGTGAGAAGATAGAGCCTTTCCCTGATCCTTGGTTCATTCCCCATATCAAAATTAATGACCAGGAATCTGGAATGAGAAACGTCTCTCGCGAACACCTGTGGCTTGGGTTCCACTTTCACCAACAAGCCTGGGTGATCCACGTACTGGGAATCAACGGAGTGTGGTTGAACGACGACTTGATCCACAAGGGCGACGTAAAGCCATTAAACCATGGAGACATCATCCAAATTGGAAACTGGCTTTGCACGTTCTACCTTCCCAAGAGTGGCACTGAAGACACGGAGAGCGCACAGGCGCCGAGCATTAGCCGGTCAAGTCATGTTTTCGAAGACAGCGACGGGAATCCGCTCCATATGTCTGAAGAGTCTGACGACGATGACTATGGTGAATTCTCGGTTGCGCCCAGCGTGTTTGCGCTCCCACCCACTCTCGAAGAACAGGCTGATGAAGTGGACGTGGATGATGACGAAGATGAGGAAGAAGAAGAGAACGATGGCGAAGAGAAACCGTCAACCGAAGAAGAAGGCGGTGATGATGATGAAGAAGAGGATGAGCTAAATGACCTCGATGAACTAGACGATGAGGATGAAGATGACGTAGAGGAACAAGATGATGATGACGGAGATTTTGGAGCCAGGCAGCCAAAGAGGAGAGGTGGTGGCAGGACAGTAGCGCTTACCAAAGCGCCGCCTCCGCCAAAGAAGAAGAAGGCGGTAGCCGTGAAGCCGGCGAAAAAGACGCCCAAAACGAAGCCTGCGAAAGGACACAAGTATCCTGACAAGGTGGAATCCAAGACGCAATCGACCAAGCCCGCTAAAACTCAAAAACAGCCGAAAAAGTCAGAACGGGCCCCGATCGCCAAGAAGGATAAAAAGAAGCTGCAAGAAAAGACGAATGTCTCCGTAGAGCCAGAGGAAGTTACTAGAAAGCCTTCAGTATGTGCAGATCCTCCCAGTAGCTCCAAGAGTCCCAAGGAATCCAGCGCTTCTCCCGTGGTCGGAATGGAGAATGGCGCTCCGTTGCCATCCAGGGAAAAGGTTCTTATCAACGGCAAGGATGTTCACATCGCTAGCCTACCGGAAGGAAGTGAAATCCCCGCGAGAAAGAAGGGGCCCGGTCGACCACCGAAAGACGGTATCATGTCCAAGCGTGAGAAGACCGAGATTCTCAGAGCTGAAAGGCTGAAGGCCAAAGCGGAGGAACTGGGTGTCGCAGTAGAAGACCTTCCGGAGGTCAAAAACAAGAAGGACGATGCAGCTTTGAAGGACAAGAAACAATCCAAGAGAAAGGCTGACGATGCGGACCTCGAAGGTGAAGACAGTTCGGTGAAGCCCGCCGAAAAGAGAGCCAAAACTTCCGTCCCTAGAGAAGAACGACCCGAAACTCCACCTATGAAAATGGAAGATTTCACACCCGAACAATTGGCAAAACCGGATCTTAACTACGCGCAAATGCTCGATCAAATCTTGCAGCCACATGGAAAGACAATGTATCCACTGCAGCAGATCTACAAAGTCATCCAGCGGACTTGGCCTTACTACAAGTTTGGTGTCACAGGCGACGGTTGGAAGAGCAGCGTCCGGCATAACTTGACTGATACACCAGCATTCGTTCAACACGGTGGTACTGGTAAAGGTTCGCACTGGGAGCGTGACCCCTGCCAGCCTCTTGAGAAAAGCAAAGGCAAGAAGAAGCAGGACAGCAATCCACCTCAAACGTCTCGTCAGACTTCACAGAAGCCTCCTTCCCAGCAGACGAATGGCTATCCGCCTCCGTATGGTTATCCGCCGCCTCCCCACGGGTCGCCGTATCCAGGCTACTATCCGAGTAACCCACAGAACATGCCCATACCGCCCAGAATTCCACCCAGCCTCAACGGAGGGCCACCACGTCCCCCGTCCTATTCATCTCCTTATGCCACAGGGCCTTCAGCACAGAATGCATCCACGACTCAGGCGCCCGTCGGAGGGCTTCCAACTCTACCGCCGACTTTCGGTCAAACTCCACCAGCACCGTTACACCATTATCCTCCTCCGTCATACAACTCAAGGTATCCTCCTCAGTATCCACCTTCTTCAGGCCCCCTCAGGCAATCTCAAGCACACGCGCCGTCTTATACCCCCAACAGCGGTTCACTACCTCCGTCTGCATCTCATCCGGCTCCACCAATGTCTACGACACCCCCTTTAGCGCAGTCGCATCTGTCACAGCCAAACGCCGGAAGGTCATGCTACACCTACACAGGTCCCGGCGCTCGGCAAGAGCCACCCTACTCTCAATGGGACTCATGCGTCTGCTGTACGACTGGTAACCACCCGACTCACCCAAGTGCAGGCCTCCTCCGCATCCCCGAAGACCATGTGCGGCCCCTGATCAGAGGACACCCTCGCACTATAGACTTTTTGCAAGAGGTGCCTCCGGAACTCGACAAGGAAACGGTCTTCAACCGCGCTCTTGGGCGTATTTACCACGACTATGACTTCAAAGACACAGCCTATCTTTGCGACTCGGAACTGAATATCGTGCACATCATCTGGAGTACGCTGGACAAATTGCTCAAGTCCAAATACGATCCTGCCGATGACACACCTAGAATGGGGTTTCCGGAACAACGCCAGGAACAGTTAGGGCAGATCGAGGTCAGTGCAGCCGTCAATGGCAGTGTTGCTCGAGGCGAATTCAGTGGTGGCGGTGGTGCTATGGGTCCCCATTGGCGGCCAAACCACGTGAGTGGCGCTTCTGGCACTCCCCCTGCAACTGCTGGCCATGCCTTCGCACCGCCTACCAACGGTAATGCTAATGGTCATGGCAACGATGTGCAGATGGTAAACGGTATCGATGCGGCTTCAGCTTCTGCACCATCGCCAACTGTCCCTGTTGAGCAAACAAGGGGGCGAACGGGTACCCATCCGGCGACACCACCCGCTGCCGGGACTGGAGTGGCCAGTCCTTCCCTTGAGACTCAGGCCATCTCCAGACCGAGTCCGGAGGCTTTGACTCCGCCTCATATGATTCCGCACTAGCTCCGCCTCATCTGAGACCTAGTGTGGGATAATGCAGACTATACCCATCTCAAGAAGGCGCTAGAAGTGAAGAGCATGGTCCAGTCCGCGTTCTGCAAGTTCATATTCGCATTCTTGTTTGTGTTACATTTGACTTTTTGTTATTTTTGCATTCGGGCTTTGTTACTTCAGATGTGGCCCCGTTTTTGCGATGCATTCCACCTGCCTCTGTCCTCACATAATAAACCACGTAAGGACATGCAAGTGTGCATGAAAGTCAGCATCCAGTCCATTCAAGTGCGTTTCCTCTGCTTTCTACACCGGAAACCCATACATCACATCATGTGGAGAACAGAGGCTTGCGCGGAGGTGGCAAGTCAATACACTTTACGCGCGGTCTCCATCTTCACCACACATCATATCGCGTAAAGGGATGCGTCGAGGGTCAAAGCCAAGCATTTCACCCCCTTCCTTCTTCATCACTAATCATATCACACCACACCTTATCACAAAAGGGGATGCAGAAATGCATGGTGTTGAAAAGTCAAGCATTTCACCAGCTTTTCCCCCTTCCTTTTTCACTACACACACCACATCATATCACATAAAAGGATGCAAGCATGCATGAGGGCAACAAGCCGATACTCTTGACTTGCATCTCCTCTTCCTCTTTCATACACCAATGATACGAACACATGCAGGCATGCATACAGGCGGAAGGATTTTGCTTTTGGAGGGAGTTAATACAGGGTTATAGCCTAGGGAAAGGGATGACGGACAGACGGATTCTTGAGCGATGGCGTTCCAAAAAGTGGCTTTTCTGCTGTCGTTATTAACTCAAGCATGGCGTTTCTGGGTCTCAGTGGGTGACAGATACTCCAGGTGTTGAGACAGGGTATTGGTTGAGGTGATTGAGAGTCGAGCGTCACACCTCTCATTCCCTGGCGCCTGGTTCTGGCCTGGTGGGAGCATACAGCGAGGAGATGGTGTAGAGGAATGAACAAGAGGAACCAGAAAGGCATGCTAGATGGGAAAAGTAGTCGTAGATGCTCGCGTACTGAAATAGTAGATTGCTTTAAATTTTCCTGTTGATGAGTGACATCCGTGGGAATGTTCTAAGATTGGATGTCAGTACTTCGCCAAAGTTCTGATATCTAGTCACAAAGCTTAAAAAACCGAAAACCGGACACTGGGATTTGGCCCAAACTCGTGTATCTAGCTACCGGAAATGCATGTGATTTTGTCAATCTCGTGGATTAGTGCACTAGAAGCTGATAGTCACGTGCTACAAGCCCAGCTCCGGAAATAGTTCCGCTCCGCAGCGAAATCTTGGCATCGAAAATAATTCCGCAACCTCACCTCAACTCTAACTCGCGAAATTTCCAATGCACAACCGCACACACATACCTCACGACTACTCGAACTTCCTCCCACTGTCCGAATTTCAATCCTCCCTCAGCGAACGTACAGCACAATGTTCGCGCTATCAGGCTGGAGTGTCTCCACAGCGCCGAAAGCACTGACCGAAGCCACCGCAAAGAAAATCGAAGCCGCTGCGCCTAATCCTTCTGAGACTAAAAGTGTGGAAAATGGAGCGTTGGGGAAGTCTGAAGACAAGCAAGAGAAAGGGGACAGCGGAAAAGTGAATGGGAAGAGGAAGAGGAAAGATGAGTTGGCGGAGGAGAATCTGGGGAAGGTTTGGGGGAAGGTCGTTGAGGGGAGGAAGGGTGGTGAGAAGCAAAACGGAGCGGTGAATGGAGAGAGTGCGAATAGTGGGAATGGAGATGATACGCCTGATGGCGAGAGGAAGAAGAAAAGGAAAAGGGGGAGTGCTGGGGGCAGGTTTAAGAGGGAGAGGGAGGAGGCGAAGGGGAAGAATAACAATGTGAATGGTTTTACGGATGCTAAAGCTGGAGGTGAAAAAGAAGCACCGAAGAGTGAGGAGGACGATGATGATTTATATGATGAGATTATCAAGGAGTCTGGAGGTGTTTCTAAGAAGAAAGAAAAGAAGAAGAAGAACAACAAGTCGAAGGAGGCTAAGGATCAGGAAGCTGCTCGAGGCGTAGCCAAACCTACGGATGCCCCAGACATCGAAGTAGACAAACCACCCGCGATACCTGCTGCTGTTCCCCTACCCATTTCGAACGGCCCAAAGCTCACTCCCCTGCAAAAGTCAATGCGGCAGAAGCTCGCCTCTGCACGATTCCGCCATCTCAATGAGACTCTATACAGCACACCCTCTGGCGAATCACTTTCCCTATTCGCTGATAACCCAGACATGTTCGACGAATACCACGCAGGCTTTCGCCAGCAAGTCGAAGTCTGGCCCGAGAACCCCGTCGATGGCTACGTGCAAGATATCATCGCTCGAGCCGGAATTGGGAGCTCGAGAAGCGCTATGAACAAGCGAAATCGCCAGATGAAAGAGGGCATAAACGACAAAAAGAAGTCGTCTTCCAGAAACGACCGTGAACAAGATCTGGGCGACGAAGAGGAGGACGACCCAAATCAGGAGAACGAGGACGAAGACGCACAGCCCCAACAAAATCAATCCGCCCTCACCCTCCCCATCCCCCGCGACCTCCGCGACCGCGCCCGCCCCTCTCGCATTGCCGACCTCGGCTGCGGCGACGCTGCCCTCGCCTCAACGCTACAACCACACCTCTCGCGCCTACGCCTCCGCATCCACAGCTTCGACCTCCACTCCCCCTCTCCACTCGTCACCCGCGCCGATATCGCAAATCTTCCGTTGCCGGATAATAGTATCGACGTGGCGATATTCTGTCTTGCGCTCATGGGCACGAATTGGACGGACTTTGTCGATGAGGCGTATAGGGTGCTGAGATGGAAGGGCGAGTGTTGGGTCGCGGAGATCAAGAGTCGGTTTGGACGGGCTGGGGGGAAGGGAGGAAGGAAGGTGGTCGAGCACAGTGTGGGCAAGCAGCAGAAGAAACTGAGCAAGACGGCCTTGAAAGCCAAGAATCGCGCTCAACGCGAGGATGACGAGAAGCGTGACGATGAGATCGCGGCAGTAGAGGTCGACGGTATCGACGAAGAAGCCAGTAAAGAAAGAACGGATACCTCGGCGTTCGTGGAGGTAATGCTGAAGCATGGATTCGCGCTGCTGGAGGAGCCGGATCGTAGGAACAAGATGTTTGTCAAGATGAGGTTTGCGAAGGCGGAGACGCCGGTGAAGGGGCGGAATATCAGGGCAGGTGACGGGTTGAAGAGGAGGGGGAATGTGTGGGTTGAGAAGACGAGGGAGGGGGGTGGGGAGGGTGAGGTTGAGGTCGAGGAGGGGAAGGTGCTTAAGCCTTGTGTTTATAAGTTGAGGTGAGGTGGGATGAGGTTTATGGGAAGAGAGGTAGAGTGAGGTGAAGTAGAGGCTTTAGTTTACTGCTTGATGAAGTGACGGGTCAACTACTGATCTTTCAATCATCATGGTTCTGACTCAAGAAGATGGATGCTAGAAATCGTAAAGACTCTCATATCTAAGAGCTGGTGGATGGTACCAGATATCTGAAAGACCACAGTAGTTAATATCCAACCATTGAATGAGGAAAATTTGGACAATTCTGATCTGTGTGCACGACTTAGTTTCCAGAGAAGTAAAGTAAAGTGGGTGTCTCCGAGTCACTTCACCGCTTGGTGAGGTGCTTACCTACTGTAGCTTCAGAGATTGCAAGTAAGATAAGCTAGGATTGAAAAGATGGATATCAGTTATCGGTTGGAAATCAGCCGTCCAGGAGGAAAGCCGTGGCAGCTGGATCTCGCCGAAGCCACAAATGTCGATATCTAATCCAAAGAACGCATGATAGAACCACATTTACTGAGTCCTTTGTGTCGTGAGAAACACCGAGTCACTTACTTAGGTACAGGAGATACCGGTAGAACGTCCTCATTCACTCACTTCATACTCTCTCATTCGAAGGATCCTGAAGTCGAAGACAAGCACACCTTGTTTTATTCCGATTTTGTACAGATACATGCACCTTACTCCAAAATCCACATGCACGCCCCCGCTCCATTTTCTGTCCTTGCCGATACATGTTCCGAACGCCAACTCCATACATATACCCCGCCTGCGCCATGCTCCTTCCATGTGCCAGCCGTGAATATGCCTTTTGTCCGAGCCATTCGCGCCGTCCATTAAGGGGAAGGAAAGCCAAATGCACTAAGAAGTAGAATTGGGAGGGAGAGTGGAGTGGAAGAGCGTATTCATCAGTCATGCGCCATTGGAAAGTATGTCGAAACACCACATTCCGGTATTTCTCCTCTTTGTACAGTCATTGGTTCTGCCACTGATCTGGCACTTGCAGTCATCAGGACGCAGCAGGTCTTTGCGGCTGCTCAGACGTCAAGTCTTTAACCATACTATTCCAATTCCCGCCGCCAAAAGTCGCCTCGCTGCGGCCTTTGCACTCGAAGCCAAGGGACTCGTAGTAAGGAACCAAGTGGTCAAAGGTGAGTAGTGCGACACGATCAGCGGCCTGACTATCGTGAACCCGCTGGATAAAGGTTTTCATGAGCATTTTGCCGAGGCCCTTCCCCTGATGCGTGGGTAGCACGGCGAGAGAGTGCACAGCGACGGTGCGGCCATGCTCGCGGTGGCCGATGCTGGGATCTGGAGACTGGTTCGTGCGCCAGTCGGAGGGGTAGGCCATGTCCTCGTCGCGGACGTCCGGGTTGGTGGTTTTGGTGGCGATGAGGTGGGCGAGGAGGATGGATTTGTTTTCAGGGGTTGCGTTTGAAGGGGCGTGGGCTGTGCTGGCTGTGGCGGCGGAGATGAGGCTCGGGTTTTCCGTAGAGGGGGTTGCGGTGGAGAAGATGCCCATGCAGAGGCCGCTACATTTTGTGATGCGGTATTCGATCTGCGAGTCGAGAGTTAGCTCTTTTCTGCAGTGCGGTTCCACGTGGCAGTGGTGTGGGTGCTAAGGGAAGGGCCGTGCCGCTGAAGAGGGAACTCGTGCAACGTAGGACGTCACGTGCTGAAGTGCGATGGATATAAAGAAGACGGTCGACAAGACGGAGGGATGAGCCGAAAAAAGTTTCTTTGGGTTTTGTCCCTCGAACACTCGGAGCTAGGCAAGAGGATGAGGTACATAATGAAGTGTAAAACAAGAATTGATGTTGAGCAAGGCCGGGCAGCAATGACACGAGAATAATATGAGGCACCACGGCGTCATTGGGGTGGTCCAGGTATCACTCACCTTCTCGGGGGTTGCTCGCTCATGGGGTTCAAAACAGGCGTTTTCCAGTAGAACGCATGAGTCGACATCTTTCAAAGTGAGAGACTCTCCGTAGGGATGGAGCTTCATCATCTCATCCTCGCGGCGCATGTTCTTTTGCAGAAAGTCTACTGGTTCACTGCCATCGTTGTCACTGCCACGGCCGCGGTCGGACGAGCTCGAGTCGTTGGCAGCAGAACGCTGCAATGGAGGCATGCCATTGACGGTGTCGTCCTGAGTCTCGAAGCTGAGGTCTCGCGGCATGATAGTGAGGCGGCGAAGTTCGGGATATTGGGCAGGAAGTCGTACAAGAGGAGACGCAGGATATGAGACGACACAACGTCGTGGCACGCCGTGGCTGATACAAGCCGGTGGACTGATGGAAAATCTGTATGACAAGAAGAGACGGAGAAAATGGAGAGTGAGGCGGAAAGAGTGATTGAGACAAGAGAATGGGAAGAGTACTGGAGTACTGGATTACTCAAGGGTGAGTACGTGCGGGTGATGGATTTTCCTTCCCCTTTCCGCTTGTCTTGATGCGGGAAAGCGAGTCAAAGAGTGTTGTTCCTGCAGGTGGGGTGAGTGCGCCGGAAGACAGCAATGAAGATGGGTTTGCTCTATCTAGGCTTTCTAGAGTGGTGGTGTTTTGGCTTCTATTTGGTCATGGTGATGATGCCGTCCGCAAGCAGTTTTTGCAAGCCTTGTTTGAGTGGCAGCGGGACGGAGCTATCCCCGCTTGTCTCCGCGCAGTCACGTGCCTGGGCATCTCCGTCATTGCCCAGCTCCCCGTCCGCGACACTTTCTCCGCCCAAGGCCTCGCCCAGGCAGCTCCGTATACGCAACATCAACGGCGCCGCGGTGCAACCAACCTTCTCACTGACCGCCTCCGCCTCCACTGCACGCCGCGACTGATTGCTGCCAGCGCAGAATTCCTGCGAACCTGCCAGCTTGCTTAATAACCCAAAGTGCTCTTCCTTGCCCGCCCTCTTCCAATACCTCCTTCTAGCTTCCACTCGGCCTGACCACTTCTGGCCACTGCTCTCCCTCCTTCAACAATTAATATCCGCCCGCTCATACGCCCTCTGTCGTCCCAAGTCTCACACGCACGCGGTGACATCAACCCGTTGCAGGTCCACCCACTGCTCCGTTCCCCTCCCAGTGTACCACCCAGACGAACGCTTTCAGATCCACCCGCATAACCTCCACAGACGGCCCTCTGAACATGTAAGATCCGCCATATTTGTGCTACTACTGTGACTAACCCTCGCCCGCTCCAACAGGCCACGCATCACCATATCCTTCAACGCCCCGGAAGAGGAAACTGAGCACGAGTTCCTGACCCTCGATCTCCCCCCAGGTCTCACTGTAGCCGATCTCAAGGGCGCGGTCCAGAGCGAAACCAACTTCCCCACCGATGCGCAGCATATCTTCCTGAATGGATCTGCTGTTCGCAATGACACCCAAACGTTGGAAGAAGTGGGTATCAAGGATGGAGAGATGATCGCCATATTGATCAGCCGGGAACAACGAGGGGGACAGGCACAGTCGCGGCAGCAACCTTCGAGTAATAGGCAGCAAGGAGCCTCCCACAATGCAGAGCAAATCGAAACGGCACGGTTACGTCTACTCGGTGATCCACAGCAGGTGTCTGCCCTCATCGAGCGTAACCCAGAGCTCGCGGGTGCTCTCCAGGACCGAGATGCCTTCCGGGAAGCTTGGCTGCGTCTCCAGAATGAAGAGGCCCGGCGAGAGAGGGAACGACAACACCAGATTGCACTGCTGAACGAAGACCCTTTCAACCTAGAGGCACAGGCGAAGATTGAAGAAATGATTCGGCAGAACAACGTCGTCGACAACCTGCAACATGCTTTGGAGCACAATCCTGAAGGTATGTCATTCCCAGTTATGCCTCCTTCTTTATACTGATGTTGCAGTCTTCGCTCGGGTTACCATGCTCTACGTCAACGCCGAAGTCAACGGACGACCAGTCAAAGCCTTTGTTGACTCCGGCGCTCAAGCCACCATCATGTCTCCATCCTGCGCCGAATCCTGCGGTATCATGCGCCTCATCGATCGTCGGTATTCCGGCATAGCTAAGGGAGTGGGAACCGCAGCTATCCTCGGACGCGTCCACTCTGCCGAAATCAAGATTGGCGATGCTATCATGCCCTGCGCGTTTACAGTCATGGAAGGGAAAGACGTCGATTTGCTTTTCGGGCTGGATATGCTGAAGCGATATCAAGCTACGATCGATCTCAAAAACAACTGCTTGGTCCTCGAGGGAACCAAAGTCCCTTTCCTACCGGAATCTGAAATTCCAAGATACCTAGAAGAAGCAGAGAACAAGGAGCCCGCAATAGCAGGTCCAAATGGCACTGAAATTGGCGCAAAGTCCGGTGCCGTCAAGCCTGCAGGTACGTCTGGAGCAGCTGCAGCGGGGTCGAGTGCTTCCAACTTCGCTGGCCAAGGGCATACGCTCGGTGCAGCCGGAGCAAGCTCACAAGCGACGGCGGCCGCATCTCCATCAACAACGCAAGCCGGTACACCAGCTCAGGCAGCTACGCCGTACCCACAAGCGCACATCGACCAGCTGCAGAGTCTAGGTTTCTCGAGGACTGAGGCGATACAAGCGCTGCAGGCTGCAGATGGAAACGTAGAGTATGCTGCTGGGCTCCTGTTCCAAAGCTAATGCTGTCCTGCGGCGGGCACTCTCAAGAGGATCACCCTTCCATTGCGGTCATTTTCCCCAGTATCATGTCACTACTGTCCTCGAGCCTTTTCGAGCTTCGATGATGAGTAATCGCCCATCCGTCCCTGGCTAAGATCTAGCACGGCAATGACCTCGTTCATCTTTTCTCCTCTTCCATGGCGATCTAGGAATGGTGCGGTGGTTCGACGACGGTCCTTGGGGTTTTGCTTTCTTGCATCCAGCCGGCCGGTGGACTTTTTGCATTTACGGCGGCTCAGGGGAAGGTTCGGATGTGAAAGCGGAATTTGTGGAGGAGTGAATGGAACGGCTTGCAGAACGGATACACAAGTAGCTGTGGTCATAGCTAAATAAAGTAAAAGTGATTAAACTATGCGGTGCATATGTGGGGCCTTCTCTGAGTTTACTCAGTACTTGACATAAAGCATTATATTATATCCTGATGCATTCGCGTATGCCTGCGATCCAGATTTCGAGTATAGAGGGAGGGTTCGAGTAATTGCATACGATTGGTTGGAGATCTCTCGGGCGCATAGCTGGATCACGTGCTCAACATCTACAGCTGCCTGCCGCACGTCACCTCTCATGCGCCGATATCATATACTCACCACATCTGTCTTGGCTCACACGACACACTGTCTCCGCTGCTCACACCCTCTCCGCAGGAGTACCGCTGAGGATATCGGTACTCTCCTTTGCCACCTTTTCAGTTCCTCGAGAAAGAGTTGGACAACGATATACCGCTATCCCCCGCCAGACATCCCACCTTCCGGAAGCCTCTCCGCCACAACAGCATCAGACGCGAGGGCGGAAGGCTGACGCGACACCCGGCTACCAAGAACTTCCTTGAACACCTACCTCTCTAGCGTAGCTCGTTCTTTTCGTCTCCTCGAAACAACCTCTCCTCCGCTCCACGCCCCAAGCCTTATCCGACAGACTCAACCTTATCGAACCCCAACCACAAACGTGCCCTCATACGCTACCCTTACCCTGTCCGAACATACCCGCACACACAGTACTACAAGATGTCAGGCTGGGGCCTGGGGAATTGGTTTGGCGGCGGCGGCGGCGCCTCCGGGTCGAAGAAGAAGGATGCGCCCAAGAACGCCATCTTGCAGCTACGTGGACAGCTTGAGATGTTGAGCAAGAGGGAGAAGCATTTGCAGCACCAGATGGAGGAGCAGGACAATATTGCGAGGAAGTTTATTACTAGCAATAAGAATGGTGAGTACATGTTCTGCTTGGAGCATCTAGGCAGAAGGCCAAGTGGGGTGGGAGGTGGCGCGGGGAAGAGGATGGTCACTCTAGGAGAGGTGTAGGGCTGGAACTCATGCTCAAAGCACGATTCCAGTCTCCCCCCCTCCTTGTCTTTCAAACGATCTGCCTCTCGCCGTCTCCTTGAGTCCAGCCTCCTCCATCGCCTCCACTCCTCCAGATAGCAAGTCAAAGACCCTCGCTAACATCTCAACAGCCGCCAAGCAAGCCCTTCGCCGCAAGAAGCAATTCGAACACTCCCTCGAGCAGACGTCGGCGCAGATCATGACCCTGGAACGCGAGATCTACAGCATCGAGTCGGCGAACATCAACAAGGAGACGCTAGATGCCATGAAGAACGCTAAGAACGCAATGCAGCAAATTCACGGTGGACTAACAATCGACAAGGTCGACCAGACAATGTACGTCCAGCAGCCTGGCGTCAGCCGCACATGCTCCCTACGCCCCCATCCTACAACCCCTTGGGTATCGTTTCACCACAACAACGACATCTTTATCTCGCATACGTACATGTATGGAATGGCTTTGCTAACAGGACGATGCGTCCAACAGGGAAGAACTCCGAGAACAACACGCCATCGGCGAGGAGATCGGCGAAGCTATCACACAGGGCGTCACGTCCAACGCCATGGACGAAGGCGAGCTCGACGACGAACTCGAAGCGCTCCAACAGGAGGAGTTGGATAACAAGATGTTGAAGACGGGGACGGTGCCGGTCAGCGATCAAGTCCAGCGGCTGCCGACGCCCGCGCAGGGAGAACGTGAGTCGTCTTACTTTCCTTTTGCCCCGAGTTGCGGTTCCAAGGCGGGAGTGGTTTTGGATTTTTTGCCAGATTGATGAGCTAACAAATTGACAGTCAAACGCCCCGCTCGAGCAGAGGAGGAGGACGATGAGGAAGAGGAACTCAGGAAGTTGCAGGCGGATATGGCTATGTAAACCTACTTGGTCTTGCCTCTAGCTTGCGAGATGCCGCGGAGCGATGTTATTGTAGAGCGAGAACAAGGGAGGCACGTGCAAATGGACGTGCGAGCGGAAGTGGAACGAGATGGATATGACGGGTCGGAGCTTTGATCGATGCATGTACGGGTGCTGCTGGGGACTGGGTGTCAATGGCGCAGGAGCTGGGACCTTTGTTGCATTTTCTTTTTATGAGTCGAGAAGATCGAGTCGAGTCGAGTTCAGAGTCGACAATGGATTATATTATACACCCCGACGGTTTTGCTTCGATTTTGTCTCGTGGACCCTCTCATTTCGTTTTGGTTATGCCCGCGTCTTTATGTCTAATCAACTGTCCTGGCTGTGGTTGTCGGGTTGCTTGCCTCTTTCGTTGGTGCTGAGCTTCTCCGGAGCTGGATTGGCATTAACTCAAGGATCTGCATTCGCTTCTTCGTGTTCATCAGCTTTTCTGAAGAAGAGAGTGGAAGTGGGATGCAGGTGGTTACCTATTGTGGTGGCAGTACATACGGGTACCGATAACCTTCGTAGACAAGAAAGTAGTGTTAGTTTCTTCTGACAAATATTTGCTGATTGACCTCAGTGAGTAATATGATGCGAAGGAAAACTGATCAATTCCAATCAAGCTACACTAAGGGTCCAAGTATGTAAAAGGGGTACTTGCCAACCCACCTCCCTAACCACCTAGGGTACAAAGCGCCAGACCCTTGCCGCTAGAATGAACCCGATGCTACCCAGTACGTTCCCAAGAATTACTAGAAGCACTGCCATTTTTGAACTCCCAACACCAGTCAAGATGCACGCTCGAACGCAAGAAATGCCATTACCCATTCTCCATTTTCGCCGGCCGGGAAAATTACTTCCAGAGTCCGACCAGGAGCAATCACCGTCCACCGGGCATCCCACTCTTCCCCCACCCCCTCGCCCTCATACTCGACTCAATCGCACTCCAAATCCCCTCTACAACCTCTCGATCCCGCCACCTCCCCCTCTCGCCCTGCGCCTGATTCCACTTATCAACCTGGACACTTTTCACCGCGCGTCCCCAGCCCTTCACATTCGCCGGGATCTCCTCGTTCGCCCAGCCAACATGAACGCCCAGAGCGTGGCTGAACAAATTCGCCGGATCCGTCCACTTGTAGCTCTTGAACTGCCACGTCTGGCCTGTAGTGAAGACGGCGACGACGCGCTCCCAGTAGTCGGGTTTGAACTGGTCGGGTGTATCCACGAGGATGAAGCGGGTGGGTCGCATAGGGTCGACTGAGGGGAGGAGACGCTGGATGTGGAGGATATTTGCGGACGTGGAAGTCGAGGCTGCGGAGGAGTCGGGTGGGACGTAGAAACCGCCCTCGAGGAATTGTTTCACGTTCGTCATGCGGAGGAGGGAAGAGGCTGAGGGGGAGACGAGGATGATGGGTTCGAGGCGGCGACCGGGTTTCTTTTGGTTGGTAATGAGGGCGGGGGAGGGCGTGAGATTGACGTTGCGCGAGACTTCGCCTGGGCGACCTGGGCGCTTGACGAACTCGAGCGCGTATTTACGGATGTGGGAGAAGTCCTGTCAAGTCAGAATAAAACACCCAGTGGACTCAGGGTCCAGTGGAGAACTCACCGTAGGCCGTATACCCCTTAAGACACTATTCCGATCCCCCGTCTTCCTCTCCCCAGCATAAATTTGCAGCAACCGCGGATCGACGCTCTTCTCCGTCTTCGCCAAAGTCCCACTCGGCACAGTGGCAACCCCGCCCGTCGCGCCCGCCGCAATCCCCGCGCTATTCGTCGCCTGCGCGCTCGCCTCCTCATGTGCCAACGGCTTCACATACTCGCTGGAATCGCTCTTGCCTTCCAGAAACGACACCAAGTCCGTCTTCTCGGGAAAGCTCAACGGCTTGATGAGGTCTTGCTCTTCCGCGGCAAGCTCCTCATTGAGGGTCTGTGTGGCTGCTACAAAGCCTGAAATCGTCGTGTCCTTCTCTCGGTAGGCGAATAAGATGGTGCGCAGATCCACGGGCCCGTCTTTGCGGACGAAGCGCGTTGGCGTTGTGAGGGGAAAGGTTCGGTGCTCATTATTGAGGTGGAATATGAGGTACTTGGCTTTGGCGATGTTGGACTCGGCTTCAGCTGCGGAGCTGGGGTCGGCGGTCGTTGAGAGGAAGGGGAGCTTGCCAGCGGCGATGGATTGGCGGAGATTGATGAGGGGGTCGGCTTGTGCCAGTTCGGTTGAAGCCATTGCGATCTTTTGATTTGGAGCTTGTTTTGCTGGCGAGGCGCGATGCGACAGTGGATGATGGTACGGCGAGATGGAAGCGGAGTCGAAGAAGCTGCTGAAGATCGTATCGCAATGAAGGGAGGCGATGCGGTGGAGCCCGTTGTTCTTGATTCGTCGAGCGATGGGGAGATATGAGCGGTGATCCGTGGGTCGTAATGAGAGTTGTTGTGCGAAAGAGAGAGAGAGAGAGAAGAGGTGAAGTGAGGTGGATTATTTACAAAGCCTTGGTCAGAGCTTCGTTCACGTCGCGCTCGATGCCAAGACTCAGGGAGCTGACTCACGTGCTGTGCAGTCACGTGAAGAACCCCCTTTTCTGACTGACAGTCAATCGCGAAACAATTTCAATTTACACCATTAACTACCTACACCCATAATAATGTCTACCAGTACTTCATAGGAGGGGAAACGTTGAGAGCTGCGACTGCAGCGGCCGCTTCTATAGGGGATCCTGGAGGGGGTGGTTTCGCTGCCGCAGCCTCCTCCTCCGCAGTCTTCTTCCGCCCATGATACACGCAGAGACCATTTCCTCCTGAAGGATGCTTAGGGTTAATCGGACAGAGGGGGCTGGTAGGTAGATGCTCGGGAATGTCCCAGTCCTGCTCTCCTTCGCCCCAGTCGTAACCGACGTCACCAATCTCCGGCTCCGAGGCCCCTGTATCCATCTTCACACGGAACCAATGCTCGTCTGGGCCGGGCTTCGGGGGCGCCGGGTCCTCTTCAATGAGACCTGCATTGGAAATCGGGCGGGTCCAGTCTCGGTCGATGTACTCGCGGCCGAGATAGAGCTCCTCGTCTAAGTCGCCAGGTTGGCGTGGTGGTGGACGCTTGCGGTTCGCCTTGCTGATTTGATAGTTGACGAAATAGGTACTTTCTCTCGTTTCCTCGGTTGTTGGTTCCGGCGGGGTCGGCTCTCCCTGGACCTCCGCTGCTTGAGACGGACCACTTGCTTCCGCAGGGACGCTGGCCGCCTGCGAGATTGAAGCCTTGCTCTTGGATTTGTAGAGATTGAGAATTGAGCGCTTTGCTTTTGTCAGAGACGGTTTCCGTGAGTGCACCACCGGTTGCGCAACCGGTTCTGGGTTGAGGAAGCGACTTTTGTAGTGCCGAGCTGGTGGTAGTCCTGGTCCTGTGAGTGGCTTTTGTACAGGAGCAACAACTTCGCTGGACACTTGTCTGGATATCCGGCCCTTGAGCGCCAGAGTACTGCTGATGGACCTCAAATTGCTTGGACGCGAAAGCTTGTCCTTTGGCGGAGGACTCGGTGGATTGGAGGCTCCTCCCCGCAACGGCTCGGTGATTCCTGGTCCCTGCCAGAAGACTTCGATGTTGGGTGAATTGATGTATTTTCCATGAGGTGTAACAAGAGGCTCCGCGTCGGCGTCGTAGCTGTTTGATTGGCGTTGCTCTTCCTCGGTTGATCCAAGTGCAGAAGGAGCGTCTGACGTGTTTTTTCGATGAAAGCCTCTCCGCTTCAAAAACGGTACCTTGGAGTCTGAATTGACCTGCGAAGGAGGACCTGGCCTCTCAGGGTGCAAGTGCGCATACTCCGGCAGCACTTTTGGGGTTGGATACAAACGCTTTCGAAGCTCCTCTTCCCTCTCATCGTCTCTTATCTTCGCTTCGGCCTTCCTGCGTCTTTCTCGTGCGTCATACTCGAATATGTTCTTAGGAGGGCTCTCCGCCGATCGATCAGAGGTGGGATGTCCAAATCTTTGACGTTCTTCCTCGCTCCTGAAAAAGGGATCGAAATTCTGTTTCTTCTTCAAACTGGACCTCTGGGGCTGCGGGGACGACGCTGACGACGGAAGTGCGGAGGGCACTGGGGAAGGTGACGGTAACGGAGACGGCAACGGGGATGGTGAAGGTGAGAATAATTGGGACGGAGATGGCAGCGGCAGCAGTTCGTCCTGTTTCGAGCTGAGATCTTGGTAACTCCTTCGATCTTGGTTTCTCTTTGAACGGTAAGGGTCCCTTATTTTCCGGCGCTGGCTTCTTTCGTCGGGTGGAGAAAGAAGGCCATCCTGAAAAGAAACGGTCTGCGTCAAGCGTCGATGGTGCTGCTGGTCAGGAGCAATGTCGTCGTACGGCTGTGGCGTACGAGTGCCAGGGTGATCCGTAGATTCGAAAGGATCCGTGAACATGACAGGTTCCAGCCATTCAACAGGAGCTGGAGTTTCCACTGGTGCAGGCGTCGAAGGCATCGAAGGTGCTGGAGACATGACCCTCACTTCGTACCCCCCGCGGCCTAGTGGATGGTTCGAACTATGTAGGGCGAAAAACGCGGCAATCGAGTGATAGGGTTGGGGTTAAGGATTGGAAGAAATGGAAAACAAATTTGTATAGGATAGTTCAGAACTCCGAGCGATGAAGATGAGGGAGCTTTTGAACGCTGGTGAGGTGAAGGAAAGCGGTCCATGCTCCTGGATGCGACTGAGCATTGCGGTCTGGTCAACATTGCGGCATCGGCCTCTGAAGAGTCGTGGAAAGCGCAGAGACTCGGTCGTTTTCGATTTCGATTTGCGGAATACGCCATTACGATTTATAGCAGGTGAAGAGATGGGTTCGGACCGTTTTTTGGGCTTCATTTGGTGGTGATGGTGGATGAAAAGGCGTTGGTTGCTTCCTCTCTCTTGACGACGGCCTCAGTTTGCGCCTCCTGCAACTCCAACAACCTGTAAACAGTTGATAATTGCCCGAGTCATCGCGGAATTAGACCGCGATCAGTCGCAATACAGTAGGAGCCTACAATAGTTCGTGGTTGGGAGTATCATGATCGAAGGACGGATGCGCGAGCCTCAGTCGGTCGGCGAACAGGCGCAGGAAGGCGACAACCACACGAGAGATGGCAAAACAAGACGTCATAGTGTGTTAACAGATGCCTGTTGATAGATGTTGCATGAAATTCCAGTTCAATATCGTGTTGGTTGAGTGCAAAAAGCGGAATATTCACATACATGGTTGATTTCAGGAGGTCGGAAACCCCTCGTATTCGTATAGCCATCCTAATCGGGTATCATTGCGACATTCACAAAGTAATCAAATCAACTCAAATAATTACCTCCGAGCCTCTATAGCCTTCACAGATCCCAAGCCGGCCTCGCTCTCTCCAAAGCGACCCTCTCCGCCTCCCATCCGAGCCAGTCACTCCTCTCCGTCGGCAACAAGCCCATCTGGCCCACCTTCCACACCCCCAGCGCCAGCACCATCAAGTTGCACACTACATACGCAGCCTTGACCATCAGTAGCCTGTCCTTTGTACCTGGAGTCTCGAATCTCGCGAAGGCGGATGGCAGCGATAGGATGGCGGTGATGGGGTTCTTGAACAGGGTGAAGACCATGAAGATGGAGAAAATTTGGAGCGAGTTGCCCGTCATGTACATTCCTGCGGAGCAACAGTGTTAGTATGAAGATTATTATATATACAGTGGCAAGATGCGGGGACGAGAAAGGGGAGATGTACCAATAGCATTCATAGGCAGCTGTTTCGCGGGCGCGAGCGCAACCTCCCACGCTTTCTTGACCTTCAGCGTATCCGTCTCCTCCGTCGTCGGTTGTTTCCGCACCGGCGCCTGCTTCGAGGCTCCTTTGGTATTCTTTGGCGCGCTGGCGAAACCGGGAGGATCTGGTATAGAGCTACTCTTGGGCTTGGAGGGTGCAGAGGCGAGGTCGAGAACCCACTTGGGAGGTGGAGGCGGAGAAGTGGTAGATTTCGCCGACATCTTGGGTTGGACGCAAAAAGGATTGGAGAGGTCGGAGACTTGGGCGGGAACAAGAGCTGGATGAATGATCAGGAGCCGGAAGATGATGTGAATCTCGTCTCGAGCTGCGGATGCGATGCGGGTGGTCTGGCGGGAAATAATAGATTACGCACTAAGCTTTTGTTACCGATCGTATTCTACATTACCTAAGCACATCAAAATCGCTCCCGTCCCACTGTGCGAGCGAAGTCGCATCTATCGTCTTCGAAATCCCGAAATCTCGGATATCTGGGAGTGCTCCTTTTTCAACGCTCTTTTATTCGAATATTGTGGGTGCAGACTGCAAGTAAATTCGGACTGACAACACCCACAAGCACTGGTGCTCCATCACGCACTTGGCCTCATTGTGCTGATGGTAAGGGTATCAACCCAGACGCCGAGGCTTTCAAATTATTTCCTACAAGAGAAGAATTAAGAGAAAAGTATGCTGTATGCCCTTCATAATCCACATCATCCATCCGTCAGTCGATATGATCCATACTGTCACGACCCCTATTTTTCAATTTTACTCTCCATGGTGCCGTCGAGAAAATCGATCTTCATGTCTTCCATCCCGCAACAACGGCCATCTTTCTTTGAAATGGGTTGACTACTCCTCATCCAGCAACGGCGCCCTCTCGCGGTCCTCGTTGACGATCTCGCCTCGCTTGAAGGGATCTTGCCCGATGACTCCTGGCATAGCCACAGCAATCGAGAGGACGAATAAGAGTCCCATGATGACGAATGCGAAGATCCACTGGAAAGCGATGACCTTGGTAAGGAATTGGGATACACCAATAGCTGTGGGGAGTCATTCGGTGTACTCAAAGCATAATTGAGCATTCAGATCTGACTTACCAGCCATCAGGATTGACAACTCGATGCCCATTGTATAGTCCTTGAACACTACGAGGAAGAGCAATCCATAGCCAAGGATGGACCAGATGAAGATGTTGGCCACAATCCTTGCGGGCAGATTATGGGCATGGACCGCCGCGGCACCAACCCAGAACAGCGCGACAAAGTTCCATGCCAAAGGACCTGACACTGTTGCAATATGGATCACCCTCGGGGTTGTCGGGTGCCTGAAATACGCCGCAGACAGATTGAAGAAGTTAATCACAATCAGCAGCAGTGCGAGCCAGAAATGGCTGCGACACCAGAGATGAAGGAATCCAAAGATGAGCAAGTTGTGCACGATGAAGTGTCCACCGACGTTAACGGCGGCCGTGACGTACTCGTCTGTCCCCTTGTACAGGTACCACGTGTAGCCGCATTGCATGATGTATAGAGCGAGCCAGTAGAGCGAGGTGATGACGGCGTTCATGGCGAAGGGGGTGTGGTTATGCGAGTTCTGGCCCCAGATGGTGCGGCGGGCATGACGGCCTTCGCGTGGTGCGCTGAAGTCGTACACAAGGGAGGTAATGACAAGGACGATCCATGATACCGCAGTGCCGACTTTGTAGGCGGTCAGGTTTGGGGCGCGGGAGGAGGTGGAAGTGTTTTTGTTGAGGGGGTTGACTGCGAGAGGTATGGTTAATGATGAACTCGAAATGCGGAGCTTGGGTGGAGTTGTTGGGGGAGTTCACAAGACGGAAGAAGTTTCTGTTCCAGTGATGGAAGAGGAAGATGTCTTATAAAGCATTGGAGTCTCTCTCAAGTCTCAACAGAGCAGAATTTTGGAGGAAAGCTCTTACTGGAATGTACTCCATCGTGGACCCGGTCAACGATAGATTCTTCAGGCATGTTGGAGCTTTCTTGAGATCCGGAGGAAGCTTGGAGCTGCTTTGTCGTTGAGTCCGTATGATCTTGAAGTCTCACGCAAGCTCGACGACAGAAAAGTGAGGTGTGAAGAAATTGAACGTTCGGACCTGTCAAACAAAATGCGGGGGACGTCAAGGCAGAGTCGGAGCTGTCTTAAAGCAGAGGCTGAGCTTCCAGCTCCCCCTCTTCCACACGCGAAGTTTGTACGTCATCTTCAGCTTGGCAACACAGCAGAACGCCCCATTAAGGTGAATTCACCACTCTCACAACCTGGCAACAAAGCACGCGACCGCTTAATGAGAAACGTGTTTATGTTGGTTGAGTCCCTGGTGAAGGGTTTTCCGCGCTTGTTGGAAGGGTTTTCCCACTCCATGAACCAACTTACGTACTTACTGTGGAGAGACTGCAGCTGCAGGTCACAGGTGGGAACACATTCTGCGTGCTCGAGCAGACAGGAGAAGGTATAATGAGGGCTCCCAGAGGCGATTTCTAACTAGCAAAGAGATGGAATCAAGCCGGAGGCAAGTCTTTTGGGGGGGCAGAGGCCTCGTACGTTGACCACATGTTATGAAGGAGTTATCAGAAAGAACATCCTCACTGCACGAGTCTGTGCGACTGCGTCTTCCAAGATGGACCACCGGCAATTGCTCTCCAACGAAGCATTTGGACCTACCTTACACAGTTGTTCAGGTGTAGTTGCTCAGCAGAAACACTTGATATCACTTTGCAAGCCTCATTCTGGAGGCTGGAGGTTTGCTTGCTGTTGTAGAGTAGGGCCGATCCCAGATGATGCAGATTTGCGAATTCCATCACGAGGAGCATGGGTATTTTCACAGGGGGGCAGAGTTCCATGGGTGATAGATCACTTTCATGGACCAAGCGAACCCAGTCCTGGCACGTTTATCGGCGAGAATAAATTCGCAGCCCTTCTAGGATTATTTTCGCCCACTTTCGTCTCAGAACTTCAGAAGATTGAAGGCTTTCTGGCCATGGAGATCGCTTTTTTCTCGAGTTGCACATGGCATACGCTTCCTGCACGCTAACCACCTGCTCCTCAAAGACCTGTATACGGCTAAATGCTCGACATTCGCGAACAACAGGTTTGAGAGATAGGTAGTTTTTCCCAATTTTCGTTCATCGTCTTCCGAAAATTCATCATTAGCTCTATCTCCATCTTCAAATTTCTACCGTATTGCGAGTTCGTTGCCGCCAGTTTGGTTTTCCTGTTCTTCAACCCCCACAAGCCTCAATACACGCCCACTCCTGAAGGCGCCCATCTCACTTATCGATTGGGAATGTCTTCAAGCCATAATCTATTCCCTCTGCATTCGGGAGATTCGACCCATCCAGCCTCACGGGACTTGAATTCCACCCGCGTTTCCGCAAAAGCTTAAGAAGAATGCTTCGCCCTCAGCCTCGCGACGATGGATGGCAAACATCGCCGTTTCTATTGCGCACCAGCATGTCCTCGATACACTTCCTCCTAAGCAGTATTGCCATTACGCTTCTCTGGAGCAGCCAAATTGCCCTCGTCGCCGCAGACGACGGCGGCACCCCTATCCCCATAACGACCTACACCGACAGCGGCGATAGTCACTGCCTGACTCCCTCCACCACTTCTCCCAACGTCACCCTACCCCTCGGCATCTGCGCCGTCACCCCAGGCATGGGCTCCTTAAACCTGCCTGATTATCCCTGCGCAAACGCCATCGTACAGCCATACGTCTTCAGCGATACGGCCTGCGGTACCGAAGCGGTGCTCGGCTACTTTCAATCTGACACCTGCTATGCGGTATATAAAGGCGCGATGGCAGCTATAATGCTGAGTTGCGATCACAACAACCCGGAGACGCCGGTGGGGACTACGACAATCGCTGTCGGGGCTGTTGCTACTCAAGGGGCTGCTGGAGGAGGGACGCCGGTTGCCAGTGGAGGCGGAGGTGGATCTTCAATCACACCTTCTTCTGCCGCTAGTCCGACCAACACCAACACCGATTCTGACTCCGATCCTGGAAGTCCCGCCAAGAACGGCTGGAGTAGTCTTGACTACGGTGCTAGAGTTGGCATAATCGTTGCGCTGGCGGTGGGGATTCCGCCTATTGTGATCGCGGCGTGGGCGCTCATGTATGCGTGCAAGGGGAGGTGAAGAGGCGACCATATCAGCGACGCCATTTCTTGAGGTTACCTTGCTCTCTTTATCGGATCGTTCGAAGGTCTCCTTGGTCAGATTTCTTTGCGGATTCTTGGATATCCTCAATTCATACCTTTTCAGCTGTCTTGTGGTTGTTTCTTTAGGGTTGGATTGATGTTTCGGGACTTTCTGGATGACTTGAACCGGACTTCGATGTACATACGAGTTTCATTTTCATCTACAGGCTATGATAGGCGTTTTTGGGGGTCGACGTGTGCGCGATTGTCAATTAGGGTTGTCTACAACTGGCGAAATGGATCGAGCAAGCCTGCGTGCTTCAGTGCTGTAGGGAGGTCTTGAGGTTCGCTAGTAACTTTCTGGGGTTTTGAATGGGAAGTTTGAGTAGTTTGCAGGGCTGGATGTCCTCACTGGTCCTTATATTGTACATCGACAGTTCCAAGTGCGTCATTGCGGCGAGATTCACTGTTTTCACCCATTGTTGGTGTCTACGTGAAATTCACGGCGTTCAATGGCACTGGCAACCGCCGCAACTTGGAGATCCTTGCAATTCAGCATTTTCATGTGCTCCCGACTCCAGGTCCTGGGCAGAACCTTTGGCCGCTTAGCTTAGAGTACATCTGTCATGTCTAACACCCACGCTTTCGAATTCTATGACTTCTTCAGATTTTGTTCGACGTTGGAGACATGAAAGACAATCGGCGACGAACTCGGATGCACCTTCTGAGTATGCCTCTTCCAGTTGTCCTTCCTATTCGTTGCAAAGTGACACTCAGAAACAGGGCAGTAGTAACGTTTGTCAGGCTTGTGCTGATGGACCGTATCGGAATGCCGTTTAAGATCCTCACGCCAATTGAATGTCTTCGTACAATGCTCGCATTTGAAGGGTCGCTCGCAAAACGTCGTGTGGGTTTTGTAATGTTGTCTAGATATCTCATCGTCAGCGGACAGTTTTCGAAGACTAGTACCGACGGGAAAGACTAGAAGACTCACCTGAGGTCAGACTTTCGATTGAAGGTCTTTGAGCAAGCCGGACAGGGCAAAAGATCAGGTACTGGGCTTGACGGAAGTATTAGTGACGGTTGGGTGACCGCCTCCCAGTCAAGTTCCACGTTCAAAGAATATCTACGTATGATATCGTCAGCGAGCAGCGTCTAATAAAGAAATCACTAATGAAGAAATCAAAGAAGAGCTGGCTCACCCATCGTTCAATTCAGGTAGCGGGCTTGGGCATAAAGGCGGCCTGATATCATCAGATTCGTTGCCACCGTCTCGTATCAATGACTGCGCTACAAACATTCTTGGGCTACTCTGCGGGAACGGATGCCATTCAGCATCCGAATCGTCTTGCATTGGAAGTATTGGGGTCGGTTGGGTGACCGAGTCCCAGTGAGTCTGGAGGAGCGAGTCCAAGTCAATCTCTTCTAAATCGCTAGTTCTATGTATGATATCGTTAGCGAGCAGCTTCCAATAAATAATTTTAGGAGGTATTAGCTCACCCAACGTTTGATATAAATGACGGTAGGATAGGGCGCCGAGGCCTGTTCCAGATATCATCGGGTTCGTTACCGCCGCCTTGTTCGGATGACTGTGCAAAGATCTTTGGGTCACTCCGCGGGATCGGAGGCACTTCAGGATCATCTTGTTTCGGCGACTGTGGAAAAGCCTCAAGATGTTTCTCATACAAACTTTCCCATTCACTCAGAAGATATTGCGAGGACCGCGGATGATGTTGTGTGTCAGTATAATCATGCAATAAACCAGAATCAACTTTGTTGTCGGGATATTGCAATGGCCCAGAATCATCTTCGTCATGATCACATTGCAGCGCACGCAATTCCATGATTTTGTCGTTTTGCCCTAAGTCAGAATCGATTCCGCGGTCATCATCAGGCAATAGAACAGAATCGACTTCGTCGCCATCACCTTGCAGCAGCCCAAAAAGAGCGGTTAGAGATATCTCTTCCAGATGCTTTGCAATATGAGCGAGGAGGGCATATTTTTCTTCAACAAACTGCTCGTGGCATAGCGGACAGCAACTGGTTTCAAGAGGGCTTTCTTCTGGATGGTGGAGTAGCATGTGATTTATCCAGTCTCTCCGGATCTTGAAAGGGTTCATGGATGAGCCACAACCCTTTCCAATGCACGTATACGATCCCAGATCTTGTATGATGTGTCTCCTAAATCAGATTAGTTAAGCTTTCTACCGATAATGTGGCAAGTATACCTGTACTCGTATTTGTTCCGAAGAGTGACCTTCTTTGAACAAGCGGCACATTCAAAGGGTTTGCCAGATTTCGCTATCTCAGGAAATACTGGCCATTTCGAAAGGCCATTCTCGGCTAGGCTGGACACACGGGAAGATACAAGTGATGCTGCGACCGATGGTGTCTGTGTAGAGGCATAACCAGAGTCGTGAAACCTGGATTCGCCCGGCTTTGAGCTCGCAGGTGGTCCGCTCTCCGCCTCCTCTTCAGTATCTGCTTCTTGGACGGACCTCATATGTTGCAAAGCTTGAAGCCGTTGCAAATTCGCCTTCCCTAGACTGTTCGCCAGGCTTCTGTCAATTGTGGAAAAGCGCTCCAGGATAGCCATGGTGAACATCTGGTGTGGCTCTTCATGAAACTCAACGTTTGGAACCTTCGAGGTCTCATGATCAAAATCTTGATCAAATATCGGGTTGTTCAAGCAGCTTCGCAAGTCCTCCAAGCGCTCAATATCTCTTGCAGTATCCTTCAGAGTTTGGTCAATGTTTGTTTTGAAAGGCGTGGATTGTGGACAGTCTTCCTCGTCGTCGTCAGAGCCTTCGGTATCAGTGCTATCTTCATGACGCTCGATGCAAAAGGCTTGATCTAACAAACTGGGGATGGTTTTATTCCGGCGTGTCAGGTCAGTATGTTCAGTGATTGTGAGGGCTGGTTATCGATGGTTGATTTAGTCAGCGCATGACTCATGTTGATTGAGCTATCGAGTCAGGGGAGGAGAGTTCATCATGGATGAGATGATGATGATGATGGGATTAGAGTATGGAATGCCTGAGTAGAGTATACCACTGAGGTACGTACCATAATACAAGCGCGATACTAACGACCTCAGGACAGCCACAACGACTTTCATGAGATGCTTTGAAGTCTGCAAGATAGAGTCCAAATCACCACTCATAACTTTCTGGTCTTCTCCCCACAGGAACAGCGACTGCTGAATGCGCACAAACGATCTCCTCTGCGGCCGTGAGAGTCTGTGAGAGCTTTCTGGCGACAAATGTCGCCGCAACAAATAGAGTCCACTCTGGAAGAGGTCCGCTGCAATACCGCAATTGCTGGGCTGTAGCTCTGACAGCTTCGACAGTGGACTCTGGCTCCGCCGGGAGGACATTGCAGGCTCTAGCACACCGTGTGTGGCCATCACTGATCTGATACCGCGGGGTATGATAGTAGCTGGGTTCGAGCGAAACGACAGTTGACGACGAATGCACGTTGCGTCTATTGAGCAAATATGGTAGAAAAGTAGGACTTCCAGGACAGGCACTACCGTGGTCTGAACGGGAGGATCTTTCGTGGATGGACGAATTCTCTCGTCGGGAGGACGCAGGCGGCTACAAGGCACAGCCAAGGCATATCCAGCAAGAGGCTGAACACAGCCCCACGTCAGCCTTGCCATTGCGATGTCCGAAGGTGTCGGAGACTAGTCACGTGAGTGCTTAATCAGGCATCATGTGATCTGGAGCATATATTC
>ML977177.1:9063-92625 GCA_010015705.1 Aulographum hederae CBS 113979
CACCGATGCTGATCATCAAGGGCGAGATTTTGATCGAGCGCTACTTTGATGACTTGCCAGATAACTATCTTCTAGCAACATCAGATACCGGCTACACGAACGATGAGATCAGTCTTGCGTGGGCTCGACACTTTGTAAAATATTCTCGTCCTTCTAATCCTTCTGAGAAACGCCTTCTTCTATTTGATGGCTTCGATTCCCATTGTACTAAGGAATTTCTACAAATCCTCGAGGATCACGACAAAATCCCTTACCGTCTGCCTTCTCACACATCGCACTTTCTTCAACCTCTTGATGTTGGCTGTTTTCAGCCGTACAAGCACTGGCATGCGGAAGCCGTGGACGCGGCAACTCGGACAGGATGTACCAACTACAACAAATCGGAGTTTCTAGCCGCAATTGAGACTATCCGCGCTTCAACGTTTAAACCAAGGACAATCCAGAAAGGTTGAAAGGAATCAGGATTATGGCCACTCAATTGGCGCAAAATTTCAACCAAAATTGCGCAGTTGAATATCCAGGAATTAGTCTTCGATGAAACACTAGAAGTAACACCAGAGGGAACACCCGAGCCGACAACACCAGAATTACAGACACCAGAAACAGTTCGTACGCTACAGCGTAATGTCGATATCTGTGTCGAAAATGGGGTTCCTGATCATATTCGCAGGACGCTAGTTGGCGCGTTACGGATGAGCATTGCAGGAGATCAGGCAATCGGAGAGCTTACCACGATGACCTCAATTGCGCAATCACGACGACAGCGCCAAACCCGAGACCGGCGTCAAGTATCATTGAGTATGGGAGTCATTTATTCGCATCAGGTTAGAAGCGCAAAGCAGGGCAGATTACAGATTGAAATGCGTGATCTAATTGCTAAAATGGAAGGTTTAAAAATGATGCCGATCGGGGCGAAAAAGAAACATTTCAAAGCCTATAAGCTAGTTCATGATCAACTAGAATTAGTATGGGCTTCGATGAGATCAATAGGACTGCTTAATTATTTCATTCTAGCTAATTAATGTTGTGGTGGTCTAAAATTCGACTTTTAAGCGCGAAAGTCCAAAAATCTATTGTATTGAGTGCAGGCACCTCGCTCGCGAGGTGTCTTCCACACTGGGTGCAGGAATTGACTGCGCAGGGGCCACCTCATCAAGAAAAGGCATATTCATTCGCATATTATTGTACATATCACCACAAAGCGCTTCTGACTCGTGCTCCTTTCAATTGAATAACCTTTTTACAACGCCATGGCATCTCTCTGACCCTTTTTCGAATTTGCGCAATTGTTATTTTATCCCATTCTCGCTGAATTGCTGCCTTAAATTCTGCTACAGTTCTCCACCTCCCACCTCGTAAACGTTGCTTTAAGATCTGCCAAATTGCCTCTACAGGGTTCAGATCAGGCGATTGAGCAGGGTGAATAAGAATGACGAGATCTGCATCTCTTTTGAGTTGAGCGCAGGGGTTATTTACTGATTTTTTGCCGTGAGAAGGATCGCCATCTTCTTGAAGGTAAATAGGTCGTTTGAAACGTTCCTGTAAAGCCCTAATTTCTGTGATATGCTTTGGCAGAACCTCCTTTGCATAAAATTCCTGCGACATGGCGTTCCCTTTAGGAATTACTTCCGCTTCTGGCTGCTGTCTCTCCCACTGCTGTATCTCATGTTGGAATTGTTCTTCAGTCTGGTACATAGTCTTGCGTGGCTTCCGTGGTTTGTAGATCTTCTCCGTAGGTTCCTTTGGATCCTTATAGAATATAAGAGGTCCTTTGTGGTTGTAAGAGACTCCAGCAGCGACGTGGACTGTAACTTTAAGACCAGACAACTTTGACTCTCGGAGGCTCTCTTTCCGCTGCTCTTGGCCTGGATATCGAAGCTCATATTCTGGCTCATTCTGTAATTTTGCTGAGAGAAGATGAACTTCATCGGTGAACCATACATCTTGCCAAAATCCCGTCAACGTCTTTTCCTCGTGTTCATAACCGTATTCAACGCGCTCTTTCTTATTTTTAGCCGAAATCTCAGTTGTATATCCTTTCTTGAAGCGCCTTGCACCACTCTGAGCAGCGTGGTGTTGTAGGGTGCGAGGTTTGCATTGCAATTTGAGTTCATCGACCTGTTCTGCGTAGGACTTTTCGTGTATTGGGTTGTCTTGGTCTGTTATCGTTGCAAGGACAGATGCAGATACCGTGCTCTTTCTCCCTAACCTAGATGACGTTTTTCTCGTCCTTCTCAATGCCGGTGAGCCAAGGTTTTCGCGTTGCTTTAACCAAAGCCGTGCTGTTGAAGGAGGGATGTTGATTTGTGGTAAACGCGTAACTGCTCCAAGAGAGGTGGACTTTTCTTTGGAGTCAAAAGCATCATAAAATCGAGCACGCTTGATAGTATCGTATTCGCGCCTTTTTGGGCTGCTCGGAGGTGTGGAAGGTGGCATGTTTTGATTGTTTCGACGAATGCGGAGTTGGTTGTTTGGTGAGGTGGCCCCTGCGCAGTCAATTCCTGCACCCAGTGTGTTCGACTGGTGTGATTAGTCACATCAGCCTTGGCACGGATAGTCCTGCTCACTGCGAGGATGCATTACTAACCTTAATGCACGGCTGAGGGCCCGTATCAATGATTGTTGGCATGACCACCTCTACATAAGTGTTTTTTCCACTAATCCACGAACTCGGTGGCCAGATGCAGTCTCGGTCTAACTACCTTAGGTATGAATGAGAGAGTCTCAAGGTCCTGATCAAAATATATTGTCGGGAAACCTTTCTATGCATAGAAGTAGATATAGCGGCTAGACACACGCGAATCACTTGACACAAAGCTCGCCGCTGTCGATGATGGACAGTGGAGCCTCTGTATGTCTTTGGATTCGTGTTGGTTGTCTTGATTGTTCATTCAAGGGGGCTATCGAAGTGTATATACAAAGGAGACGGAGAGTGATGTGGCGCGAGCTAGCTCGCGCCACACTGCTTGGTACTGTGATAACCAATACACGTGATTCCCATTGAATAGTTACCGACACTGGCAAAAACCGCAATGGCCAGTATCAGAGAAGTCACGTGTATGCGGATTCTCACAGTGTGCCCCTTACTCTATCCATCTCATCTGCTCGAAGTACCTCCTCGATCGACCCTTCCATTCAACTGGTCCAAATCCACCTTGTTGGTGGAAACAAGGCGCCTCAATGCATCACAGTGTTTCTCTTTCGTCATCGCATCCGCGGTGTTCTTCTCACCCTTGATCCAGAGGATTTCGGATATCTCCCTCCGCTCGTACGACTGCCGCAAGCACAGGATATCGATCATCAATCGTTTCTCCTGAGTGGTGCCGAGCTTGATAAGGCAGTCATACAGCGACTTCGAGTCCACGCAGAGTGTCATGGGGATCCTCAAAGTACTCTCACCCTGGGGACTACCCGAAAAGAAGTGATTGAGCGTGGATCGGAGGGTAGCTGCGACGTCGAAGCCGAGGGACAGTGCATAAAGCTCCGATGCGAGGACGCTGCGTGTGACGCGGCGGCACTTGACCGACTGCCAATGGACCATATTCGCATTTCCATCCTTGTCAGCTAGGACGATGACATAGCCAATTTGGGACGAATGGTCGCGGTTATTGGCAAAGGAGGAGTCAGTGTAGGCAATGAGGCGTAGTGAAGCCTTGTCGAGTGGCACAAATCGTAATCCTGGAGCCGATATTTGGTTTTGAAGGTAGCGATTGAGAAATTGTGCGTCGTCCCATGTAGGCTCGGTAATCTGGGCAGCGTATGATGACGTGAATGAAGCTTCTGGCTGGGACACTGTCGCGATGTATGCATCGAGGGCTCTTTGCTTGACGTAATCCTCCTTGGTGAAAGTGCTTTCGAGCAAGCGGATACAAGACGTCTGCTTCTGCTGTGATTTGAATACCGTCTCTAGTCGTATCAACCACAAAGCTATTGCACTTAAGCGGGTATCCTGGTTCCAACTTTTCAAGAGGATTGCACCGAAAGTCCGTCTTCTTGATCTCGCGATCTTCAGTCTCCGTGAATTCCTTCGGCGCATTAAGGGAATCGTCGAGACTCCAGCTCGCTGTAATAGATGGATGAAAGTGGAGAACTTGTCGAGGAAGCTTTCGTCTTTATCTCCGCACGTCTTCGTGAGAGCGATAATAGGATTGTCCGGGCTGCTCTGCTCTTTCTGGACTGCAGGGATCATCTCTACCAGGGTAGGGAGCGTCGCTTCGGTCGATTCGGTCGATTCGGTCGCTTCGGTCGCTTCGGTGCGTAGAAGGAGAGGAGGTAGCTGCTGGATGGGCGGTGTTTGCGGCGACGGGTGCGGGACAGGAGATGGTTCAAGACTAGTCGATGTATCGTGAGGACTCGGGGCGAATGGTGTACTCTGTCGATCGGTGGCAGGCGGAGCGCGTGAGACAGAGTCGCGGAGCGGAGCGTACGATACAGGCTCGGTTCGTTGACGAGGAGGAGATAGTAGAAAGCTTCGAGGGCTGTTACTTCCGACTACGTGCTCTGATCGCTCACGTCTTTCATAGATCTTGTTGATGATGTACGCGGGACATTTAGGATCATTGAGAGGCCATTGAAGTGAGTTCTTGATGACATCTTCCAAATCAGCAGGTGTTCCACGTTTGGTGCCAGTAGGAACGTAGCATCCATTATTGCGGAGGTTGAGTTTTATCATTGCTAGTCTGGATTTGTCGATGGCTGCCCAGTTGGATCGATCGAACATTGCGAAGTCCTCGCGGAATTCCTCTGTCAGGACCTCATCCTTGAGTTCTCCTACTTTGTACGAGTTGAAGACATAGTCAATGAACTCATTAACCGTCTTCTTCTTGTAGAGAGCAGGATTGAACAGCTGAGATCGTTCGTAGAACTGCGCGACGTCGAGGGGGGATTCGGGAGGCTCGGTGTGGCTTGGGTTGGCTGGTCCTTCGGTATCATCGTCGGAGTCTGCCATGGCTGATTGATTGATTGATTGAAAGTGAGGAGGTGAGGAAGTAGGGGGACAAGAGACCTTGCTAATCTGTGTACGTTTTGTTTCGTACACTGATCAGTGTCGGGAAACCTTTCTATGCATAGAAGTAGATATAGCGGCTAGACACACGCGAATCACTTGACACAAAGCTCGCCGCTGTCGATGATGGACAGTGGAGCCTCTGTATGTCTTTGGATTCGTGTTGGTTGTCTTGATTGTTCATTCAAGGGGGCTATCGAAGTGTATATACAAAGGAGACGGAGAGTGATGTGGCGCGAGCTAGCTCGCGCCACACTGCTTGGTACTGTGATAACCAATACACGTGATTCCCATTGAATAGTTACCGACATATATATATATAATCAATTTATAGTGCTACCTGGGTCCCAACGGGTCTATGAACACTGTAAATACATTTTGTATGTAGCAGGAAAAGCTTTTGTAGAAGAAAAAGATCCTCCACACGCCCAAAAACCCACGTCCTCTTTCAACCTCCTAATTGGAGGCTCTCTTAGAGCTTCGGAAACTCCGAAGCTCGAGAGAGACCTTTCCCATCCAGTGCGGCACTTCGGCCTCTTCTGTTCAGGTCTGTGCTGCCTTTCAAACGATCCTCTTCCCTCATCCCTGATCAAAATATGCGGCGCCGGCAGCATTGATCAACTCTGGGTTGAAAAGCAAACAGACACCGGAATGAGTGACAGCGGTCGTTGGTCATTAACTTAGGTACCTTGAAGTCTGACAACCTCATCCTGCTGATCCGGGGGGTACAGCAGCGCGCCAACTCGCAGCGTCCGCAGCGGTGCATGACACCGCGAACCGAGTACTGTTCCAGCCTTTTTGAAGTTGCTGCAAAGCCTGGACTCAAACAGCGACGAAAATGGTGGTACGTAGGAGGGATGAGGTGAGTACCTCCTAGCGATGCAGCAGCTAAGCTGCGACATGGAGCCACTATCTCGAGTACCTAGTAGGTCATACTCTTTAGCATGACATACAGTAGGTGTGTAGGCATGTACGTTGGCCTCTCTGTGTCTCGAGGCTCGGAAAAGCTCGCCCTCTCCAGTCGGGTCTCCCTCGTCGAATAAAGTGACTAGGTAGGTACCTCCCCCACCATGAATCTCAATCCATGTTCCATGGATACTCCATCCCTCGCCAGCCAGCGGTATCGTGCGGCTCATCATCTGTCAGTCTTGGTGCTGCTGGTCCAGTCAGTTCAACGTAGAGGTCGGTGTGTGGGCGGTATACGTCGATCGTCGACAAGGCAGATGTAGCAACACCAATTATTCCGTCTTCGACTGTCCTCGGCTTTCTCTATCTCTCATCATCCTGAATTTCCTCCCTGCATTTCCTTCTCCTTGTCTCGCGCCCGGAGTCACTTTCCTGCACTGTCTCGTGTCCCCAAACTGGTGTGCTGCTTGAAAATCCCAACGCGCCTCGTCTGCTGCCTTCGGATCCCGTGGACGTGGTGTGAAGGAGCTCGTCGTGTGCGCGGGGAAAGCTACATGCCTACCCAGGTATTTAAATCGACCTCTTAGAGTTGGAGCTGCCAGCATTCCGATTCCTCGCTCCGCAGTTAGGGGGTCATGTCCTCGTCCTTGTCCGCGTCCTACCTGTCACTGTCGTCAATAACCGACCAAAGCTTACACCACTTTCCGTCAACCATCGCGACACAAGTCGGGTCTCTTACTGTTGAGATGATTGCTGCTACTTCCGGAAAAGATACCATCATGCGAAAGCCTACGCTGCCGGGGTACGCTTTGGCTAAACGCAGCACGACTTGGCGGCTAGGTTCTTTTACTCAGATGGGTGCAGCCAGCCTCATTGTGCTCCTGGAAAGTAACATGACT
The DNA here is from genome assembly GCA_010015705.1 of Aulographum hederae CBS 113979. Taxonomy (NCBI): domain Eukaryota; kingdom Fungi; phylum Ascomycota; class Dothideomycetes; order Aulographales; family Aulographaceae; genus Aulographum; species Aulographum hederae. The sequence goes on from ML977177.1 coordinate 15,874, forward strand.
GCATTTTCAATCGACAAGAATTTCTCAGCAGGCTTGCCTGAGTATCAGTAAGCCAACTGTCTCGATAAAGTGCACTTTTATCTCAGACCCAGCAATTGTCCCCAATCCTTTTCCTATCTTACAGCCCTTCCCATGTCCTTCAAGTTTGTCTTCTTGGCTTTGGCGACCACACCAGTAGAAAGACAAGAAAGCAGCCAGAGACATCCATCCATATAAGTACAGATACATGGCTGAGTAAGAGTCCACTTTCCTCGAGATCCGACGGCTACTCGCAATCCTGACACTATGTACCACACCAGACCAAACACGGCTGTACGTACGACTCTCTTAGCTGCCGCAACATCAACCGTCCCGGTTCCACTCTTTTTCTCCTTTGTCGTGTCCAGCGAGTCCATGTTCCTCCGGGCAGACGAAATGTCACTTTTGAGTTGATGCCTCTAACCGATTTCACGCCGGGATTCTGGACTGGACTGCGGTCGTTGATGGTTCTGGTGCTAGGACGAGCAGATCGGCTCGCTTTCCAGCGCCTAGAATGAGATGTACATATTCGACAAATGCAATGGGCTGCATAAACGGATCCACGGGCCTCGAGAAACCGTGGCATAGGACAATGCTGATACCCAGTTATAGAACGTAATGCTGAAGAAGACATGTCTTCATAAGGAGGAAAAGGGAGGATTCACTTAATTCCCCGCAGTCCTCGGACGTGTACTTCGTAAGTTGCAGGCATATTGTTTGCCCAACGGTACGGTGGTCAATGTGGTGATCAAGATTCATATGTCCTGAATTACGGCGGAGCAAGACCACGCGTTCCCTTTCTGACGTCCATCTCGGTGGGGATTTCGTGACAATATTTCTGCGGCCCAAACACTGCACGGTCTTTCCAGTAGATGTATTAGAGTTCTCTGGATGGCTATATGTAACTGACAAGCGCTCACTCGGAAGCCGTGTCAATCGCCTTGTATCCCAGAATCCATGCCAATATTCATTGTCGTGTCTCGCAATGGCAATCTAGGAGGCTATCTTACACAACATGCACCTCTTTGCGTATGCTCCATGCAACAACGCAAGAAAAAACCTCAAACGTCACATTCGGTCCCAGCAAGTATCCTCGAATCTCACCATATTCACCACAGCCTATTCTCTCCTCGCTGTGCGCTGGCGCTCTTGCCCGGCAGCAGCTTCCTCTTGACCCCACGAGGCTTAGGAACCTTGAAAAACAGACTGGGGCCATCACCCTCTGCAACAGTATGTGACAAAAACCCTCGATGAGCCGCATCACGATAGTATTCAATGTCTTTTCTGCCTGTGGGCCCTGGTAAACGGTACTGGTATCCTCTCTGCAAAGCATCAGATGGTGTGGCTGCGGGGTTTGTGAACAGTTCGTCGCCTGGGGATGTGAGACCGAGCATGATGCGGCGAATGGCGGGTTTCGTATAGTAGCGGGTGAGGATTTGACCGCCAGAAGCCTCGATTGCGGCTATTGCGGTGGCGGAGGCCCGGGAAACAATGATTTGGACGGGTGTTCTCATCTGTTCGGAGCCCTGATGTGGTCAAGTCAGTGCCGTTGTCGTATATTGTGGTCTCACAAAAGGACCTACCCTAGCAAGGAGCTTGACGCCGTCTTTGACACCATGGATGCATCGGGACTTGACAAGCTCCTTCACAGTAATCGGTTTGCTCGGATCAATCCTCCCTTGATCGATCCATTGCTGTAGCTTGTCGATGTTCACAGTGGATATGTCGTGCGCGAACCTATGGCAATGGCTCTGTCAGCATATCTTCATCCGCAGATACCAGTCGATTATCCTGTTTCATCCTAGCTTGAATGTCCACATCCCTCAAGCATCATTGAGATATTTGAACCATACGTACGGGTTGTGCTCCCCGCGCACACCGTGGTATACGATATTTGGCGTTTGACCTCCATTGAAAGGTGCGCCATGTGCCCTCACCGGCACCTTGCCATGCTGCTTCTGTCCCTTGTGCCCTCGACCCGACGTCTTTCCTTTACCTGACGCTGGACCGCGCCCACGCCGTATTCGGTGACCGTATGCGCTCTTGTTGTCAGATAGGGCGCCGAGAATCGATGCGTTGCGCGTCTGCGAGCATTGGACAGTCGGGGGTACGCAAGCTTTGGCGGAGCGGAGAGAAAGTCCAACGAGGAGAGTCGCGGAAGTCGACGAGCTTTGCAGGACTGGACGGTTCAACAAGGCCAATGGCCGGAGTATTCGGGGCGGCATGGCGTTGCGGGATGAATGGTGGACGTCGGGAGTGAGGTTCGAACTTCACGGTGGTGGAAAACACAGGCGCGGCCCGAGCTTTAGTATGGGCAGAGGGCTGAGGGCATTTCAAGCCGAGATCACGTGTTCAACCACGTGATTTACACCCATCCAAAAGGCGACTTACTCAAACATTGACATCACGTATACTGTATATAAGCAGACAAATTGTGGGCCGAGGCACTGCAGAGTTGTTCGAAACGCAGAAATCCGCATCTTTTGTGCTTCACATCCCAGGAAGAGACATATTTCAGACGCAGCCTCAATCATTGTACTCTCATGATGTGAGCGACAATTGATTACATGACAGTTCCCTTTTAATAAATTTGCGGTATTGCCTAACAGTACGTGCAACCGGCGTTTTGCAGGAGTTCAAGCCCATCCAACCTTCCAGGTTGTAGCCGTGTGCCCCGACTAACTGAGTGCCTCCCCATCGCATGATCAGAGCTCGTCAATATTCGGTTAGAGCCTGGATCGAGAATTTAAGCTGCAAACTCATTTGCATCCAAGGGTAGCATCCTCGGCCGGCGTGATGTGCCTCTCATTCGTTGTGCTATGGAATGGTCGGTTGGGTAGGAACGAGAGCCGGAATGGCCATGGTTCACCAACAGCTCCCTGGAGTGGAGAACATCAGTTTGTAGAGTATGATAACGCTTTGCCCATACAAAGAGTTGCGACACAACAGTTGACTGTATGATTGTTAGCTTAGACTCCTGTGGGGAAATCATGCCAGCGTAAGAACTCGATCTTATAGCCGGTCCATACACCTTTTCTCACCTGTTAATTTGGCTCATTCGTTATGTGGCTCTTTCTTCTGTTTTTCGCCTATAGCTGACAACCCGATACTTCTTACGAATCCGCTCATGGGCCAGAACGGACCAGAGAAATCCATGTCATAAAACTGGTTTACAGAGCAGCAGATGCCTTCCTCAGAGCAGCTTAAGCTGACTTTGTGATACCAGAGAGCAGGCAGGTAGAGCATGTCGCCCTCCGCAAGTGTAACCCTGACCGGCCGGGAGAGGTGAGAGAAAGCTGTCGTGTTAACAGAAGGATTGTCTGGATCCCAACAGGCAAAGGGAGCCGTGTCAGGAGGATCGTCAAATTGGACAACGAGATCTTGCGCGTTTTCGGGAGCTGTTGAGTTGCGAGGTCTGTATGTTGCGGCCGGCAGGGTCTTTTCGTTGATACAAGGAGCTTCAATCGGGGGCAGCAGAACGAAGTGTTTTCCCCCCAGGATTTGGGCATAGATGTTATGATATGGGTCGTGATGGAGTGCAGTGGTAGTATGCGAGTTTCCTGGTTTCTGTATGAGCTATTCGATCTTCGGTGTACGGCTGCGGTTTGTGATGTACCTATCCACATGTTGACGTTCTCTGGGTCCTTCTGGAGAGCAATCCGTGCGAAAGGTACGGAGCTGGGGACATCCGGGCTGATAGAAGCATACTCATCGCGCAGATTATCATTCTCTGGGCCTCGTAAGCAGAGAGACTGGATTTTCCAGGGGTGAATTCACTGACGCGTTTGGGCATAACGCACAGGGCCTGAAGGATACCAAGTCAACATGTATTCTATGGATCTCAGCGGGGAACAGATCAACTACTTACCTTTATAGCTGGGATCTGAACTCTGAGATCTTATATGTGCAAGTGCTTCTTCAAACAATTCTTCCTTTTCGAAAGGTTTGATAAAACACTGTGCTCCGTCAGGCAGAGCCAGCACCGAGTCTGCATTACTTGACGGATGTCAAACACGGAACAAGAGGAATTTCGAACTGGTGGGAGGTTCAAACAGTCTCTAGGACATCTGCCCCTATCTGGCGTTGACCAAAGCTATTCGAAAAGGAAACGATATCAGATTTTCGCAATGAATGAGACGGACAGAAGAACCAACAACAAATGGACTATAGAACAGGACATACCCCATAGGAGTCAATGCGACCTTTACCGACTGGCCACGCATCGCTTCGCTGAGATACTCGCAGTTCCATCGGCGGCACGCGGCCCAAGATGAAGCGCCCTTTCGGAGCACAAACGGCTTGTTTTGAGCCACGAACCTCATAAACTCCAAAGGACTCGGCTCCTCATGGAGTTCTTCGACAGATTGCGGATTAAGATCATGATATGCGGACAGAAGCTCTACATAAGAAATCAGAGATGAATGTGGAAAAGACAAGAATGGGACATTTGCGTGTAACGACCTTCAATGGCCGAGCTGGCATCGCTCGGTGATGGAGATGAAGTCATTGCGAAATAGACGTCAAGTGTAGCAAGTGGAAGCAATGGATTGGGTTCACCTCTCAATCGATACCGAGAGGTCAAATTTTTCCAAGTCCACTATCCTGTCATGTGAAGCGGAGGTTTGATGTCTAGGCCGGAGTTTGAGCTGCTGTGGTGTTCCAATGTGTGAAGGAGTCGATTTTCGTCCGGCGCAACTTTTCCCCAGCTCGCCGCAAATGCGCGACCTCGCGACTTCATCAAACCTCATCCCATCCTTCGCCCATCCAGCAAGCCCTCTTGCATTCACATGAATAATGCTCCCACGATGACAAGTCTTTTCTCACGGCTCCTCCACAGCCGTGCCTCGCGCCAAATTGGCGCCAGCGCCCTCGTCTCGATCCCCACCATCGTCTACACCCACACCATCTTCTCCTACGGCTACAGCATCAAGCCCACCATGGGCGTTTCCATGCTTCCGATCCTCGACCACAACCTAAGCGTCGTAGTCATATCCAAGAGATCCCGCCGTGGTCGGGATGTACTGGTGGGCGATGTCGTTAGTTTTCATAATCCGGTCATGGTGGGCCAGAGGGCTGTCAAGAGGGTCGTGGGCATGCCGGGCGACTTTGTGCTCAGAGACACTCCGGAGAAAGGCGAAGGAGTAATGCTGCAGGTGAGTTCTGGAACTAGCCGTTGGGAAATTGGGAACCAGGTTGTCTAATGGAGGAAATTGTAGGTTCCTGAGGGCCATTGCTTCGTGGCCGGTGACAACCAAGCCTTCTCCCGCGACTCACGCATGTTTGGCCCAATACCTCTGGCTCTCATCACAGGAAAGATTGTGGCTACTTTGTTGCCGCTTAGACTTGCAGGACGAATGGAGAATGGACTCAAAGAAGTGGTTGGATACTCAGACGAAGATTGACCGTGCCTCCTCGTCCAGGATACATTTCGCAGTACAATTCGAAGTCTAAACTGCAATCCATGGAACTCTGGATTTCGACTGCGCTACACCGATGACCCGATACTTGCGGAATGACACCCGATGTACCGTGATGCCTCCCGAAAAACTCTGGTCAATTTGTGACTGTGACACTCGCGAGTGACGAAAGAAGCCAATGTGCCGCCGCTTCGGTGATATCTCATGGAGAGTGGTAGCATTTGATAAAAAGGCATTGCCGCACCTCCAGTCAAAAGAGACACCTAAAAAAAGAAAGAAAAAGAAGAAAAAGACAAAAAAAACGACCACCCCTAAGGATGTCAAGAAAAGCCTCCAACGACTTTTTAAACAATGAGGATGAATGCTTACAAGGATGCAAACATTTATTGCCCACTGCGAGATTCAAACCCGCACCCACTTTGCACAAGAAAAGGTCAGGCTCTCATCTCTGGCCGCTGCACCAATGGCACCTTGGTTGAAAGGTAGGTGACTTAGACTGCATGCAAAGGCAGCAAAGTGAGGTGAGCTGATGTTTAGGAAGGCGTGACTTGTTTGTTTGGTCTGGGATATCGTGGAAAGGCCGAAGCTCAAAGAGTAATACAGACAAGGAGCCGACATCAAGAAATTTGTCGAACCATCCTGGATTAGGTACTTCACTCTTTCTTCTGGTTTCGCTCTCAGGAATCTTTGCTGGGCCACATAAGGCATTGGATCTACTTTGACCCCCACCACCAGGCTTATGCGGATGACTGAGTCTTCGTCTCGTGCCCTTCTCGAGTCAGGAACTTTGTAGCCAAACGATTGATCTGTTACGTGTTTGCAAACTTACGAGGAGTAAGCTGTCCGCATGATCTCCTGTGCCTCGATGTTGACGTAGGTGTGCAAAGAGCCGATGGAAGCCGAACTGCTGAATCCGAAGTGTCTTTCCACTTTCAATGTGATGTGCATTTGCAAGGCAAACCACTGCCTGATACGCCGATTATGGGCACGCATCAAAAACAAGTGTTGAGTGAAGATGAATCGAAATTAGATTGTATGCTTGCAAAGTGCCTCCAAATATCGAACGCTTTGCCTCCATCAAATAATTTCTTGCCAGACGACCTTCTGAGCAGTGGCTTTGCTTTACAGCCCTCCATCGCAAACCCACGCTGTAGGCACAGCATAATAAGAAAGGAGATTGCTCTCTGTCCATTTTAAACTCCCAAGAACGCGTTGCTCGTGAAAACATGAAACCACTGAATTGCCAAATGAAATAGAGAAGTAGAAAAACAAGTGTGGGAATCACCAATGACAAATGCCACCCTCGCTATCATCCACGCTCCACGTCCCAGCCAACCCGACGATTTCCATCTCGCCACTCTCCCTCTCGGCAATCTTCGTCATGCGAGCCCCTCCCCCTCTCCCAAACAGATCGCTGCCCAGCGATCTGACCGCGTACTCCTTGGCATCGGCAGGGCCGTTGTTCAGAAGCCTTCTCGCCCATGCGTCGATGGCCGGTTCGCCAGTCTCGTCACGCGCTTGCTTGAGGAACGGGATCAGAGCAGTGCCTCCAGTCCCGCGAAGCTTCCTCGAGCCCCCTCCCATAATGTCTGGCTCGTTGGTAGGGACGCGAGAGAGCGTATTAGCAATGTTTCGTCGTTGGGCCTTGGACTGGTTGGGGCTCATGCTCCTACTCTCGCTCCTGGACTCCCTGCTCTTGAGAATGATGTACCTCGAAACCATTTGGATGTGCTTGTCGCGGAAGGCGCGTAGCATCGCCAACGCAGCGTCAAAGGCGGTGCAAAGGGCACGATTTGATGTGTGCGAAGCAACATAGTCCCGAATGTTGGACACCAGAGAAACGTGCTCAAGGAACCTGCGGTGGGGGCCGGGCATGTACGTCCGCATATCCTTGATGAAGTTGTTGGATGGCGCGCCAGTGGGCACATGCGGGGCTTGTTCTTCATCGCTACCGGAGCTAGGTTGTTTCTCTCCGGTTGGGCGATGCTCGACCCCGAGGACAATATCGAAGAACTGGATGATGGAAGATTGGGCATTGCTTCCACCGCTGAATTGGACGTATTGAGCTTCTGGGGTTCCATCATCAAAGAGGACTCCATTGGGTAGGCCCGCATCGGCCATGTTCTTGCTACCTGCGAGGAACGGTCGAATCCGATGATAGAAGACATGGGGATCGCAGTTTTCGTACATCCTCACCAGCAGAGTGCCGAGGTCGTCTAGCGTTTCCGCAAAGGTTCGAAGGCACTCTGTGATTGTCTTTGAGTCATTGTAGCGGGCCGCAGATATAGCATCGAGCATGAGAGTGATGAGGGGGGCACCACGAGCTTCGATGGCAACACTGACCAGATAGAACCAGGATTCGTCGAGAGAGCCGGTAAAGGTATGCAATGTGCTGATGTTTTCAAGATTGTCAATCGGCTCATATGGCAGAAAGGGCTTCCAATTCCAGAGAACGACGCCCGCGTAGGTCGCCACAGGGGGCAGTTCGAGATGACGACAGGTTGCAAGAAACGGAATCGAGATAGAGGGAGGGACTCTCTTGAAGGATCGTTAGTTCGGCCTTCCGTCTGGGGGCCATTGAACTTACATCAAGTGGCGGATCTCCCCAGATATAAGCGTGAGCGATGAAAGCCAACACTTGATATGCTCGACGCCATTCTGGCTCGGTGTGCAACAGCTCTGTGGATAGCACAGGGAGCGTGTCTACCAAGCCGCGCAGTCGTCTGCTGAGAACCAGACCCTGAAGATTCCGGATGATGGTCTCCCACGGGGCGTAGTAGGGGTCCGGAAGCTGCTCCAGAGGCGTTTCGGTCGGGAGAAAGCCGTGGATGGCGGAGACATCGTAGTCGCTGAGGCGTGGTAGGGAGGGGATCATGTTGGGCGGTTGAGGACGGAGGAGAGGAATTTGGGAGGAATTGAGGGAGGTCGAGTTGCTTGTAAGCCGCAAGACCTTGGACGTGTGCAAGTCAAGTTAATGACCGCAGTCGCAAGGTCTCAGGCGGCGCTCGATATAGTTTTTGCGCTTGTCGCGTGCTCGCCGATGTCGGTGGCGTCGAAGTGGAAAATTGTGACGGACGCTGGAAAAGGTGGGAGCCGGGGTGTGGATGGCCGAAGGAAGAGAGAATAATGAGCTGTGGGAAGAGAGGAAGGAAGTGTTATAAGTGAGGAGAAGGGAGCAGGTGACGGTGGCGGAGGATGTGTGCGAGTAATAAGTTTGTTATAGAGACGGGTCACGGGAGAGGTCTGGACGACGGGATCCTTTTTTGCTGGTTGAGGGCAGGCCAGCTAGCGGGCGACGGGCAGGGTGAGCGGAGACTAGCACAACCTAAACTCCAGAGAGCCTGATGACTAGGTAGGGCAACGGCGGACGAAAAGTTGGTAGTAGACACTGACACTTGAGGCAGCGGACAGGCGTGTTTATAGGTAGAGCCCAGGTGGTCGCGCGCCGTTGATGAGTCCTGATTAGTCTCTCTACCTAAAGTTGCTCTCAAATGAGGCTCAGGCCCGTGATGGTGGGCACACTATTTCTCAGCCTGGCTCCGCCCGTACCAGTAAGTCCGCAACATGTCCGGGTGAAGGACGACGGGAGACGCTCGACCGCAATCTGACCTGATTTCCTGGCTTCGTTTCTCTCCTCAAATTTTGAAGTTGACGGCAACAGCCGGTGCCGTCTTTGGCGAAGCTGAGAGCGCGGAACAAGCGCCGAGGCAGTGTCGTTGCCGGTACTAGCGTCGCAATGGGCTGATGAGGATGCAGGTGGTCGTGTGCTCAATTCAACTCTGTTTATTTGTTGAGGCTCCAAGCAGCTCTGTGTTGTTGTTATTCAGGCTGTTCTCTTGCTCCGTGGGGGTTGAAAGAAGGATGGATCCGCGGTGCACGGCGAGCGGGACCCCGGACGATGCGTTCATCACGTCATGCGCAGGGCTGGCAGGTCCCTGCCAAGCCTTCAAGCGATCGACCTGACAGCTCCAACTTGTCCATCCTGGCATCCACACGCGGGCGGCTAAATTCCAATTGCTCACACAGCGTGAGCCCGACGTACAAACCACCCATTCACAATTCGAGCGCTTCTCTGCTTGAGTTTTTCTGCCCATAGTTGGGCAGATTACTCTGCTCTATTTCTGCATCCAAGGTGGGTTCTTGGCAGACCCCCATTGCCACCCATCTCACGTGGCCTCTCGCCACTCCGACGCACCCCGTCCATCATCAAAGCAGAGCAGGCGAGGCAGACCAAACATGACCCCCTGCAGACACATCCGAATTTGTCGGCGGTTATCGCCTATTCCATCATCGAACGAGAAGACGCTGCATGAGCAATCAAACCCTCCTCCCGTCCGCAGCCATCCGTTGTTGCTTTTGAAATGGAATCTTCTACCGCTGCAGCCGAATTCTTATGTCAATTGACAACCTAACCCTCTGGACGCACCAATTCCCAGCGAATCAAAGACTCCTATTTATCTACTTGATCTGGCGGCCATGGCAATTGTAATCATTGTAGGTAGCATCAATTCCCCGATATCACTTCTTCAGCCTTGTGGCCTTATCCCCGTAATGATGGAGCAAGGTGGAGGCGATCTCGGAGTCGCACTTCCTCTCCAGTTGTCTGACCGATCGCGAGCAACAATATGCCCGTCTTCCATTCTGGTAAACCCGGAATTCCGTGATTCATCTTTACTCCAATGACGTGACTCTTGCCAGTCCAATATGATTCACATTGGTATACTGCGAGTCCTGATCGAAGTCCCTCTTTCATGACATCGTATTCCTAATAGATGTCTGTGATGTCGTTCCAACAACCGGTACTCCAGCAAATGTTGAACCATGTTCGATGCAATTGGTTCTGTTGAAGTGGTCAATTAGGTTGACTTCTCAAATTGGTATCGTACCTAAAGTAGAGCACGTGATGGAGCGGCAAGCGGCAATGTTCCGCACTCGACATCAAATACCTCGTTCGAATCTTGGAACATCAAAAAGGTGCTTGGCAAGGCGATGCAAATGCAACACTTCAAGCCCCTGCCTCTCATGGACGATACTTTCTCGTAGTGGTCGATACTTTCTCGTAGTGGTGGTTGAAGCCGCAACATTGACTGTTCTCTCCTCCGGATTGACAAAGCCGCAAGCTCCAAATCCAACTGAGTCGAACACTGAACACTACATTTGTGCATTTCAACGTCTGGTCAACAGTCAACAGCAGAACTCTTGTCAATATACACACAGCCAGTACCGCGATTTTAACATTTCTTGTTCACAGTGTGCCTGTTGCAGCAAGAAAAAAATGGCTCTGGATCCTACAGATATCGCTTCCTTCGCATCGGCTCAACTCGCTCTTCTCGACAGCGAACTACAGTCTGAGCTTGCCGAAACCTCTGCATTGGCATCACAAAATTCCCCGTCTGCCCTTGCTCGCGCCGGCCTTGCCATCGTCAACCTCTCCATCTCCTCCCAGCGTACAGGGCTCGGGGGCAAGACTGTTCTGGAGTTGGTACTGGATTCTGCTTACGGAACCGAGCTGCCTGAACACGGAATCAGAGTCGGCGATATAGTACGAGTCGGCGAGCAGCCAAAGGGTGCGGAGAAGAAGAAGGAGAAAAAGGAAGCAGAGTCTAAGGGCGTTGATGGCGTGGTGCTCAAAGTTGCGAGCGCTGGGATCAATGTCGCCTTGGACAAAGAGGAGGCTGATGTCCCCAGCGCAAGAATATGGCTGTGCGTACTGGCATCCAAATCTGCCTCCTGGCTAAAACTGTGATCAATGCTAACTTTCTTGTAGAGTCAAGCTGGCGAACGATGTCACGTACAAGAGGTACGAACAGGCTCTTAGCCGACGGACTGATATTTTCTCCTCAGCGACTCCAAGGTTTCTAATGCAATAACAGGATGAACCAGACCATGACACGACTACAAAAGATGTCCGAAAGTGAAATCACACCTTTCATCCGTGTGCTATTTGGTCAAGGATCGCCCACTCCCCTTCCGTCCAATTTTGATAGTCCAGCTGGCGTTGGTGACCTTGAATGGGTTCTTCCTGACCTCAACGATTCTCAAAAGGATGCGATCCGATTTGCTATTGCGTCCCGAGAGGTTGCATTGATCCATGGCCCGCCTGGGACCGGAAAAACGCACACTCTTATCGAGCTGATTCTTCAACTGCTGAAACAGAACTTACGGATATTGGTTTGCGGACCAAGCAACATCTCGGTAGACAACATCGTTGAACGCCTGTCAAATTACAAAGTCTCCATGATTCGACTTGGGCATCCTGCCAGGCTTCTTCCCAGCGTCTTGAACCATTCCTTGGACGTGCTAACGAGGACCTCGGACGCTGGCGAGCTGGTCAAAGATATTAGGAAGGAGTTGGATGACAAGCAGGCCAGCATCCGCAAGACGAGAAATGGGCGAGAAAGACGTGCAATCTACGGCGAAATGAAGGAACTGAGGAAAGAGTTTCGAGACCGCGAGAAGAAGTGCGTCGATGATCTCGTCAAGGACAGCAAAGTCGTCCTCGCGACGCTACACGGCGCTGGGGGTTTCCATCTCAAGAACGCACCAGAATTTGATGTCGTCGTGATCGATGAGGCGAGCCAGGCCTTGGAAGCTCAATGCTGGGTTCCGCTTCTCTCAGCAAAGAAAGTGGTCCTCGCCGGCGATCATCTGCAGTTGCCTCCTACCATCAAAAGTCTGAATTCAAAAGTCAAGACGGGGAAAAAAGATGCGGCTACAGAGAATACAGACGCGAGCATGAAGAACATGACGCTGGAAACGACGTTATTCGATCGCCTCCTAGCATTGCATGGACCGGGCATCAAACGCATGTTAACAACCCAGTATCGAATGCACGAGAAAATTATGGCTTTCCCATCACAGGAGTTATATGATGGCAAGCTCATGGCAGCAGACGGGGTCAAGGACCGGCTGTTGACGGGTTTGCCACATGAGGTGCAAGACACAGAAGACACTCGGGAGCCCTTGGTATTCTGGGATACGCAGGGGGGTGATTTTCCAGAGCAGACAGACGACGGGGAGGTGGACAAGAAAGGCGGGAAGGGGTTGAGCCTTTTAGGGGACAGTAAAAGCAACGAGTCCGAAGCGCTGGTGGTGAAGAACCATGTCCAGGCGCTGGTCGAGGCTGGTGTACTGCCGTCTGAGATTGCTGTCGTGACACCATACAACGCCCAGGTGAGTAAGATTGCATGCATTGTTGCACATGGCATCGATGCACATGGGTTTTGTTTGCCGGTCAGTCACCGACTGACGCATTATTTTTCTTCAGCTGGCCCTCCTTTCGCGCCTGCTCAAGGACAGGTTTCCCGGGATCGAGCTGGGCAGCGTCGACGGGTTTCAAGGCCGCGAGAAGGAAGCTGTGGTGGTTAGCCTGGTGCGAAGCAATGCGGAGCGCGAAGTAGGCTTCTTGGGCGAGAAGAGACGGCTGAATGGTACGTTGAAAATGCGCGCTGTCTTGGATTCCCGACACTGGACGCTCGAAGCACAGCGTAGGCGGCTTTGATTCGATATGACTGACGTGTCGCTTGACAGTGGCCATGACCCGACCAAAGAGGCATCTTTGCGTGGTTGGGGACTCGGAGACAGTGTCGAGGTAAGAGATATTCCGCATTGGTACATGCAAGGATTGAGGGCCCGCGGCCTGTCCTTGTCGCATGCAGTCTTCGTTTGCACTCCTGCAATCTTGAACTGACGAGGTTCGGCAGAGGGAGCCAGTTTCTGAAGCGATGGATGGACCATCTCGAGACGCACGCCGACTTGCGATATCCCAGCCTCGACGACGTGATGGAAGACGATGGGTAGGCATTGGGGTGGCTATAGGCTATTGGCAGGAGTAGGGTAGAGGAAAAACAAGGTGGTGAGTATCATGATGCATCAGCCGCCAAGTGGTGAGGCCTGCTGAAGCCTGAGGGTGCGAACGAGCTTCTTCAACTGGCAAGGCGGCGTCGGACCCCTCGTCTGCAACTCTGCATGCGCGAATCAGGGGGTTCCCGTCGGCATCAGCCACTTGGACTAAGCCGACGGCTGATCTGGAGTTGAGCCGTTGCTAGATCCCGCCCCGCCAACGGTCGCGCTTAACCAAACTTGGTCCATATGCGATCTGGGATCATGTGACGTGATGTCTATGATCTTGAAATACGATGCGGGAGGACAAGTCGGCCATCGACGAGATTGATTGACCCGCACAAGATAGACAGCATGTAATGAGCATCGTACATCTCGTACCCAGTACATTTCTCTCTGGCCCTGAGTGGTTTTATTATTAGGGCGCGACCCAGCCAGACGGGACTCGAGAGCAGATCCAAACCTCCGTCAGCAGTAACTCAGCAGCAGCGTTCAAACTTCAGACTTTGTCCCTTGTAGCACGGAGAAGTTCCTGCAGACTAATGTAGTGATGTGCCAACAGGCTAACTTACCAAAAATTATCCAGGTCTCAACCCCAAGCATGCACGCAATCTGCAGACACCGCTCCAAGCGCCAACAGACATCCCCTCCCAGGCACCGTTGCGAGGATTCATTGAATTCGAGGTTGAATCTGCAATTCTGCATTTACTGATGCGTCGTTCCCCCCAAGTCCTAAACGCGGACCTTGACGATGATGCAGGAGGCGCGCTACCCACCTTACCGCCCGACCATGGGTAGGTAGCGTACCTAAGCGTCCAACAATCATGCGCGGTGCGCCTGCGCCTGCGCCTGGCTGCGAGTCTGCGATTCTGCGAGTCTTGCTTTTGGCTTTGCTGCTCAACTTTCAAGGATCTGACCGAGTCCGAGTTGAAACTTGAAAGTGTACAACTCATCACCATCAATTTTTCACGCTCAATCTCGAGCTCGGGTTCCACGATTCGTTTTCATCTCCGCCCAGGATGTTCTCCCGAGCCCCGCCGGTAGACAGCCCGATCCGGTGACGGGTCCCAGGACTTTGGCTCTTTTTGTGTGGGAGCCATCTTGTGCTATCGATTTTGGCTGCCATCGCCGGCTGCACATCGTTCCAGCAAGACCTTGGCCTTCGCGTTTGCGGTCAGGCTGTTCAAACTTCAGGCCAACTCCCCGGGGCCCGCAGCCCCCCTTAAAGCAGTGAGAGTGAGACTGAGCACTCGACGTGGCCGCTAGCCGCTGGCGGAGACTTCAGCTTTGCCTGCCTTTGTTTCTGCGAGTGCGAGTGCGACCTTGCACGCAAGCCGGGACGTGATGTTGCTGGTGCCGCTGATGAATCTGATGCCTTTGGACTCCTGGATTCCTGGGGCCGGGTGTGTGCGGTGGTGGGTGAAATGGACCAGCCAATCCAACCGCGAAGCTCATCGTGTCTAATGTCTCTAACGAGCTCCCGCAGCGCTAGAAGCATGACCTGCATGCTGTTCGCAAGAGTCAAGAGTCAAGACCACCTGCAGGCACGCCAGCATCACGGCTGAGAATGGACACGACGCGGTGGGGGAGAAGTGGAAGGACTCCCCTTAGGATTTGACCCGGCCCCGGCCTGCTAGGGTTGAAACCGCTGCCCTGCGGGCCTGCTCTGCCCTGCCTGTGAGGCCTCAGGCCTGTCTGCCAGAACCACGGCTGCACCGCACCATCTCTCGCGCCCGCCCACTGGAAGCGCGACGCGCTCAAACCCACGCCCGAAGCTAATGTGCGAATCCCCATTTTGGCTTGTAGGACTACCTTTGTATGGCCCATGGTCATTTGCGAGTGCAGCTGTCCGGCCGTGGATCGCTGCCTCGTTGCCCGCCCACCACTCTTCCAGTCTATGCCGCTCCGCTCCCTACTTATACCCATTCTTCCACCCAGCCTCTCCCGAGTCCTCTGCCTCTCCTCTCCCCGCAGCTGGCCGACCAGACTCACCAATCGGCAAAGGTTGAGCCTCGTCAATGTGCCATGTATGTGCCTGAAGTATGTTCCCTATTGCAACCCCTCGAACGGCTTCACTGACCAGCAATCCCTCCAGACAGACCAGACCGTACTTCAAAAGACATGATGCAGCTCTGGCAAGCCTAATTAGCTAGCTGACGGCACTCGGAGCCCTCCCAATATTGCGCTGCGCATGTCATGTAGCACCGAAAGCTACGCTGGACCACGAGCAGTAGCTAATCGCAAGTCTGTGGCTGGTGCTGTCCGGCGACCCGCAGACCCTCATTTTAATCTCGCCATGGTTGTACAACAAGACCGTCAAGACGAAGCCAACCAAGGGCCTCCGCCTTTCTCCTCCCGAAAAGGCCCTCCGTCGCAGCTGCAGAGCAATGCACGCGCAAGCTGGGTCAAGGCTGCAGCCATTCGCCGTGGGGATCTGAAGATCAGTGCTCCCATCCCCTGGGAAGACGACGACGCCTCGAAGAAGCCCTCGACAGATCACATTCGAGACGACCGCAATCACAGTCGCAGCAAGCTCGACGAGCCCACCATGCTGCCCCAAGAGAGGCCCAGCACGGCTGCCTCGTCAGTACACCCCCTCGACGAACGTACCTCGCGCCAGAAGCGGTCCATGCAAGCCTCGAGAGAGCGGAACATGCCGCAACATACACCGAGGGTTTCAACTGCCACGTTCGACTCGCCAAAAAGCACCCCAAGCAAAGTGGACAGCTCGGCCATGCGGAGAAGAAAGAGCGTGGCTCTGAAGAGCGTCATTCGGAAGATGTTTGGCAAGAAAGCAAAGGGGGAAGACAGGCCAGAGCCCGAGACGACACTCCATTCCAATGCCTCACATCATGCCTACCACCGCAGCGTACGTCTTTCCTTACCACTACGAGAATGCATCTAACACATCACAGGATCCAGCGCACATGCACGACCCGTCGATACTGTACGAGCACGACGAGCCTGCCGAGCACCAGGTGTCCTCACACCAGCGAATGCTGTCAATGCCTGCGCAGGAGTTGAAGGCAAAAAGCTCAATGGGATCTCACCTACCTTTTCCCATGAATGTCAACGCGCCTGAAGTGGCCAGCCCAGCTTCTCACCACTATCTCAGCTTTGAGACCTCGCCTGTCGTCCATCGTCGACGCGCTACGCTACCCAGTGTTGTGCTATCTCCTGGCGATATTGCAGCACTGAACGCCATGTGGTCCGAGCCGGGAGTCGCGCGGATGTCTTCCTACCGGGAGCAGTTTGGTCTTGTCACGCCAGAGCCTGATATTGGTGTCGCATTGAGCAGCGGAGATAGGTACAGGCGTCGGTCTCGCAGTGCTGATGCCTTGCAAGACATGATAAGAGCGGAAAGTGGCACCGACAATCTGCGAAGACGCAGTGAAGAGATTGCTCAATGGACAACGTACAATTCTCCGTCCCAGCCCGTGCCGGAGTCGAACAGCGAAGTCAGTCTGGTCGTCGATGAAAAGGAGGGTGAACAGGAGCGCGAAGCTCACGACTCAACGATCGCCCCTGGGAACGAATATATGAATCGCTCGGTCAGCCCAGAGGAGGCTGAAGAACCAATTGCTTACGACGAGCCAACCGTCATGACAGAGAGGCGGCTGTCGCAGCTCGAAACTAGCATGCGCACACTCGAGCAGTCTGTACAAAAGCTCAGCGGCCGCTCCAATCGCCAGACACTCGTCTTGGAAAATCCTCCAAAACAAGGACGCCGATCCCGACCCAGCAAGTCCTCTGTTGACCTTCGACGCGACAGTCCGTCTTCGTCAGATTCTGGTATCGCTCGATCCAAAAGCCACCGCAGCCGTCATCCATCTTCCTTCACGTTCCATCCCGAGGGCGGCTCGCACTACTCCTCCCAGGCGCAACCCCCATTCCTGCTTTCTTCCAGTACAGACGGTGCGCGCGACTTTCATCTCACCCGGTCCGAGTTGCAACACAATGAATATAGCCCCGGCGATAGCGGCCTCACTGGGTCCACTGGCATTCCGATTTCTACTCCACAGGGTAGTGCCATGTCTTCACCTAATGTTTACGACCAGCTAGCTCCCCTCTACACAGCGCTTCGCCACGAGCGCTCTGTGCGCAAAAATCTCGAAACCCAGGTCACACAGCTCCAACATGATCTCCACGAACTGGTCAATTTTCTGCGTTACACTCACCCCGTGGCATCAGCCCAAGCGTTGCAGTTCGCGTATCCAACCCTGAGTCCAGATCAGCTTCCGGGAAGCGGCGGTGATGGAGGCTCCGAGGCGATGGAGAGACGGCTCGAGGACAAGAGAATTGAGCAGAGTCTCCGCCAAGGCGCCATGATGCACACGAGCCGGTTTAGTGGATTGGACACGGATACCACGACCGACGATGCGGAGAGCGAAGGCGAGATTGGGCCTGACGGCGAAATGTGGAAGACACCGAGAGAAAACATCACGCCGCAAACGTCGGGCGGGTACAGCGTGCCTCACAGTCGCGAGAGGGTCTTTTAGCGTTTGGTGTTCTGGTCACGATGACGGCCTGTTGTTTATGATTATCATGATTTCCAGGGCTGGTATTATAGGCAAGGCCACTTTTGTGGGAATGTTGTGGTGCGGGAGGGCGGCCAGCAGTGATTGTTTCTTGTGGGTTAGATACCAGGGGTTTGCCGCCTTATTGCATTGGCGTTTTGCGGACCGAGCCGTGAAGGGAAGGTCTATATCGACATGGTAGTTTGTAGGATACCCTAGTTCAGATGCCCACATCAAGCATGTTATTAGCATGTCTCATGCCGCGAGTGCTCCCATCATGTGACTTGATGTTTCTCGAGTGCTATATACGCGATGAGTAATAAGATTCCAAAAGATTCCTCCCAAAGAGGTTTGGGCTGGCCTTGTGGATTCAGGGGAAGATGTCTGCCTGAAAGGGCGGAGACCCATCACGTGCTAAAGTCACATGACCGCGAATCCCTGACGCATACGCCAATTAAGCCCGACGCGAAGACTCGATGCCACCACGGTGACCACGCCGTCGATGCTGCCACTGTCTGCCGTGTTGTCATTTCTATTTGTTCCGCTGGTGCTGCTCGGTGTCTACTGTATGCTGACCGGCCTCCACCGCACGAGAGAGCTGCTGCGTTTGCCAGGTCGCGCTCTGCGCTCGTCCTCCCCAAAGACGCGTCTCCATCCCCCACCACGCTCCACCACGCGACTGTCTCCTTCATCACGCCTTCACCTTCCAACATCTCACACAATGCTGAAGCAAGCGGTGAACGATTACCAGGGCCCGTCTGTTACGAAGAAGATGTCCTCGCAGGCCTTCTCCACAACGTCGCCGCTCCGTCAAGAAACGCTCCAGGGCTTCCAACAGCCAACCCAACGTCAGCCGAACCGTCAGCTTGTACCAGGCTCCGGAAACACAGCCAGGCCACGGCCCACTCCAGCCATTGCACCTCGGGCTTCGAACGGTGGATTGAAGAGAACAGCGAGCGGGCTCGCCAAAGCACTCGACACACGGGATGAGTTTGACAGCGAGAACTTCCTCGACAGCTCCTGGGATGAACCGATCAATCTGGACGATATCCCGTCGAAAGGCTCCAAGGCTGAGCAAACCGAATCGGTCTATTTCGACGAAGATGACTTTGACAGCGATCTCGATCTCGACGTGGAGGACCCAGCTACCAAAGGTACTGTAACATATCCCAAGCTTCCGAAGCTCCAATCCCCGCCAAAACAAGCGCCGCAGCAGACTCCCTCGAAAAGCATCGCACAGCAACCTCGCAACTGGCAACACCCGATCTCGACCCCCAGCTCTCGCCTTCCACAGAATGCGCGCTCGTCAACCAATTCGTTTGCTCCGAAGACTTCTCCGGACGCCCCAGCAAGCGTTCCTTGGTCATCATCACCCGTTGAGCACCTCCAGCCGGCCTTGAAGAAGAAGCCCGAAATCCAGCAGTACTCGTACAACGCGCCTCCCATGCCCACCTCCAATCACATAGAAAATACTGGCAAGACACGCCCTACAAAGCGGAGAACATTACCATGGTTGGAGGAGGACGATCTGGAAGAGGAGGATATAAGAGCTGCCGAGGCAATTGCAGAACATGCACGGGCAACCGGCCAGAAGGAACAGACAAATTCGAAGAAAAAGGCTTTCACACCTCTCCCCAAGGACAGCAAGAAGGCCGCATTTCCCTGGAACACCACAGCTAGTGCAGTCAAAGAGCAGCAGAAGAACCTTCGTAAGACGAACAAAAAGCTTTCCAAGACAAATGATGCCGCCAGCAAGCTGGTCTCGACCGATACTCTAGAATCGAAGAAGAGGGAGAAGGCAAAGAAGGTCTTCTTGAGTAAGGAGCAATCGGATGTCCTGGACTTGGTTGTGGAGAAGCAGAAGAGTGTTTTCTTCACAGGATCTGCAGGTAGGCAGGCTTCTTGGAATGAGTAGCGATGTGCATGCTGATCTGTGACAGGTACTGGAAAGTCCGTTCTCCTTCGCGAGATCATCTCTTCTCTCCGAAAGAAGCATACTCGCGAGCCTGATCGAGTGGCCGTCACTGCGTCAACAGGCCTTGCTGCTTGTAATGTAGGCGGCGTCACGCTTCATAGCTTCTCTGGCATTGGTCTCGGGAAAGAGCCCGTGCCCGATTTGGTGAAGAAGATCAAACGGAATCAAAAAGCCAGGCATCGTTGGATGCGGACCAAGGTGCTCATCGTCGACGAAATATCGATGGTCGATGGCGAGCTTTTCGACAAGCTCGAAGAAGTAGCAAGGTTGCTCCGCAATAACGGGCGACCTTTTGGTGGCATTCAGCTGGTTATTACAGGCGACTTCTTCCAGCTCCCGCCTGTACCGGATCAGGGCAGAGTCGCCAAGTTTGCATTTGATGCGGGCACCTGGAACACAGCGATTGAGCACACCATCGGACTGCACCACGTCTTCCGACAGAAAGATCCAGGTGAGTCTGCTATTCGCCTATTCATGAATCGAAGACTGACTTCCTAGTGTTTGCCAACATGCTCAACGAGATGCGTGAGGGCCGTCTCCAACCCGACTCCATCAACCGCTTCCGTACTCTCAGCCGAGACCTTCACTGGGAGGATGACATTGGAGCTACTGAACTGTACGTATGGTTCCGCCCGACTTCTCCCTGACTGCTAACTTACTGTGTCCAGGTTCCCAACCCGCAACGAGGTTGACGCTGCAAACAATACTCGGATGCGGAATCTTGCTGGTGATGTCAAGAGCTTTCCGGCCAAAGACTCTGGCACCATCACGGACCAGAACATGAGGAATAAGCTATTGCAGAACTGTATGGCACCTCAGGAGCTTCTGCTGAAGAAGGGAGCACAGGTCATGCTCATCAAGAACATCGACGATACCCTGGTCAATGGAT
This sequence comes from Aulographum hederae CBS 113979, assembly GCA_010015705.1. Classification (NCBI taxonomy): domain Eukaryota; kingdom Fungi; phylum Ascomycota; class Dothideomycetes; order Aulographales; family Aulographaceae; genus Aulographum; species Aulographum hederae. The sequence goes on from ML977177.1 coordinate 36,532, forward strand.
CCCTGGGAAAAGTCGTTGGTTTTATGAGCGAGCAACAGTTTGATGGCTACAGCAAGAGCGAAGACAACTACCTGCGGATCCGAGATGCACCCGATGAGGAACTCAGCACCCAAGACCGCCACTTCAAGGATAGGACGTTCAATCTCGCCAACGCTGCCGCAGCCTATCCTCTCGTACGCTTCGCCATCGCAGACGGCACCACACGAGATCTCCTCTGCCAGCGCGAAACCTGGAAAGTGGAACTGCCCAACGGCGAGATCCAGGCCGCGCGCGCCCAGGTTCCGCTCATCCTCGCGTGGGCGCTCTCCATCCACAAAGCCCAAGGCCAAACGCTCGACCGAGTCAAGGTGGACATGCGAAAGATCTTCGAGAAGGGCCAAGCTTACGTCGCCTTGAGTCGTGCCGTCAGTATGCAAGGGCTGCAGGTCATCGGCTTCAATCCGGATAAAGTGATGGCGCATGCCAAGGTCCGCGATTTCTATGCTGGGTTGACGAGGGCGGAGCATGCGTCTTCGGGGCAGGCGGCAAGGCCGAGCAAAAGGGCGAAGATGTTTGGCGGTGAGGATGTGGGGGATGAACCTGGATGGGACGATGATGAAGAGGAGATGTTGGCTTCGTATGGGTAGACGATGTGTGGAGCTGAGGATGGCAAATGCTCCGCCATACATTTCGCGAGTTGTGACTCTGCGCGTCTGATGCCGCCAAGTCAATGTTTGAAATGTGCTGCGTCCCTTACAAGTCTACATGCTTATCCAGCTACGTGGGCGAGACTTGCGGCGTTTCTGCGTTTCTTACAAACTCATTCAGAATCGACTTGTTAGCGTTCAGCACGCAGGATCATGTGGCATAACTTCAGTCACTTCAGAAAAGGGGGTCATGTAGCCAATGAATATAGATTGCGATGCCCGGCTCAAAGGCGAAGCTGGGCATATCATAGCATAGCAATACCTAATAGCACGAAAAACGCCTACAATGCCCTGGTGTCCCAATGCAACATTCGTCCGTGTCATCCATCACCTTCAAAACACGCCCATCGTTTGAAAAAAGACTCTACTCATGAGAAAACTAACCAGGGGGGATATCGCGCGCCTCAAGGACTAGCACTGCCATAATTCGTCCCAGCGCCATTCTCTCCACCGAGCAACCGCTCCGTCTCCGTCTCGGCCCCACCCCTCGCATCCGCCGGCGTGCCCGGCCTAGGAGTCCCCGCAATACTAACACTCGGCACCCATCCGCGCAGCCACCCCGAGACCCTTCGCCACGTCCTCCTAGTCCCCTCCCCATCATCTTCAACGACAATGACAGGCGCAACGGCATCGCCTCCCTCCGTCCCGTCCCCATACGCCAAGAACTGAAACCCGACCGCCGCATCCATGACCAAGACGCCCGCGGCGCCGAGCCAGAAGGGGGCGGCGCGTCTGATCCACGTCTGTCGATCATTCCCGTCGTGGCCGACCCAGCCGCCGAGGCCATGGGGCGGGTAGGATCCCCAGGCGCACGGGTTGGTGGTGATGGAGAGGGTGTAGAAGGAATTTCCGAAGAAAGCGGCGACGAAGAGGACGGGGCTGAGGCCGGAGGTGCTGCGGCGGAGGTGGTTTTTGTAGAGTTGGGGGAGGCGGGAGCAGAGGTAGAGGAGGGTGGAGAGCCAGGAGAGGATTGTGCCTGCTGTGTCGATTGCGGAGGAGGGACTCGAGGAGGGGGTGGGGGTGTCTGGGGAGGTGGGGATGTGGACGGCGACAGGGGATGCGCGGGCGACTACGGCGAGGAGGAGGGAGATGTAGAGGACGGTTTTGGGAGATGGCATGGGCGAGTTTCCGTTTCCTCCTATGCGGTTGATCGTGCGGCTCGAGGACGAGGTGCTGAGACGGCTGTCATCCTCCTTGCTGGGAGAGTTGGTGAAGGAGAACTTGGGCATGCGGAACATGCCCATTCCCGTCCCTCGCGGAATTGGCAGGTGGATGGGCTTGGAGCCTTCTTCGGCCGGCTTCGACGGAGCGTGTCGGTCTTCCACGGGGGTGATGGATACGCCTTCCAGGACTTGTTGCATGTCTCCTCCGCTATCGCGTCGCCCGCCCGCCCCTCTGACAGGCCACCAGGCTCTTCTCAAGGGCCTGCCATGCTGGAGGTGCTCGTACCAGAGCCACTGTCCGCACAAGCAGCAATCCACAAACACATAGTAGCACGCGATTATGACCTGCCACAAGGCTTGCTGGGTAAAGACACAGCCTAGCAGATTGCTCACATCGCCGAGCAGCCACTCGGAGAGGAAGATTATCGATAGACCCGACGAGGATCGCAGTGTGTAGTTTTTGTAGATCTGAGGCAGCTGAGCGAATAGCCAGGCGATGATGCTTAGGGTGCCGAGGAGAGTGGATACAAAGGCGACGTTTGTGGGGATGCAGGTGTGGAAGGTGGAGGAGAAATTGAAGAGGAAGGCGTTGGCGGGTTCGCAGTACTCGGGGAGATTGCCGTCAGCATATGAAAATACTGACATGATAGCATGCGAGGAGGAAGAAAAGGCGAAGGAGGACGGTGGGGGAGAAGGTGGTTCGGACGGCTATGGGGTCGTTTCTGGAACTACCAATATATAACAGCTTCCAACGTCTCCAACTCTTGCGATGTCAGCAGGACGCCTTAGATAGCTATTCGGCTTGGACTCTCTATATCAAGAGGACCGCATAAGTTCCCGACCTAGTCTGTTGTAGGCGATGTAGAGGGTGGATGAAGCTTGGTAGGCTACCTCTGTCCTACTCTCGTCCGGCCCTGGAAGCAGTCGGAGAGAATGCAGCGGAGGAAACGGCGCAACGGCGGGCTAAAGTCAGACAAATAACTGGTAAAACAGATAGATAGAAGAAGCAGACTTGAGGAAATGTTCAAAGCAAAAGGGGAGTAGTAGGTAGGAGTTGAGGAAGAAGAGGGAGTATAGCTACGGACTCAAAGTCGTATGTTGACGGTAGGCGGCTAGCTCACGAGATGTCCAGGTGCAGGCTTCAGCTGGGCTTTGGCAGGAGGCGGCATATGTCGGCTGCCGCTCCCGCCGCGGAAAGGTGCCCCATCTGGAGTAGATTGGCCGCTTCTATGAGACATGTTGGGGGATGAGATGAACGTGTGACAGGCACAAGATAAGCCGTCGCCCTTATCATCATCATCCGCTTAGCTAACCACTGCTTAGCTAACCCTTCTTGGGTCTGTGTCAGGTGGGCTCGCATCGCGTCGGCGCCGACGCCGGCCTTGGCTCTCACACCTCGAAAATTCTTCCAGTCCTCAGTCCTCACCCCTCGACTTCATGCTCTGTCAAACCGCCATGCAATAACTCAGGCCCAATCCTCAACGGTCTCCCTTCTATTCTTTTTCGCTTGCCTTCAGGGCGCTCATAGATGTGCTTGTCTTGTCCGACTTTCTTGTGCCTATGGTCGGCCTCTGAAACCCTGAGGGTGTGGGGGCATGGAATGGCATCTAACTACCACCTCTCGAGCATCGCTCTCACCGAGTCGGCAGAAGGACAAAATAGACCGCTTGTCTTTCGAGATCAATCCTGCTCGAACTCCCGTGGATATATCAAGTCAAGCTTCCAACCTTTCCCTTGAGTCTTCTCTTCAGTGCTTTCTTTAGTGCTTTCTTTAGTGCTTTTCGTATCTTCAAACCATTCAAACCAGGAGATTTCTATGCCGCCCTAACCATATCATACTCATGGCCTTGCTTTTGCATGTCATTTTGGGCTTCCTGTCCGTTCAAACGGCTGTGGTACATGTCCCTGGCCTGATTCAGTAAGCCGGAGATGTTTCACTCTCGAGATCACGTGGCCGGACCGACATTTTCGCTTAGTCAGTTGCAGCCTTTAACTTCAATCCTCAACGTCAGCCCTCAACCTCACCTCTCGCTCCACCACCATCACCACCACAACACCTACACCACACACCTCATAACAATCTCTCGATTGCCCTTGTGGCTATGTGTGTCTTCCCAGTGGGTCAGTCGATGTGGGGTGTCGCTTCGAAACTGGCTGGCTGAGGTGATCGTGTCTGGAACCACAACATCAGTCTCGACTGCAACTCCAGCACACGAGACATTTCCCAGAAAAGAAGTACGACATCTCCTTCAGCGTATTCATATCTCTGTCTGTATTTCGTCATTCCCCTCAACTCGTCCGTCGGACCCTGGAGTCGAGTCAACACCAACACCAACCTCGACCACCACCTTTGCATGCCGAGACTCCTCCGCCAAAAGTGGCGTGCAAATCCCCTTCAACAAATTAAACTGTCCGAGTCTACTCCGCCTTACCTCTCAATGTCCCAGCCGAACGTCAGGGTCAAAACACTACTGCATGAGAAGAGCTTGGAATGAGGTACGAGCATGGCTGTGGAGGATGGTCAGAAACATCACGGTTGAGATGCCAGGTCTCTGGACGAGGCTGCGGGGTTGGCGTGTCTGTGGTGCTGTGCTCGCACATGATGGGAAGCTGCAGAGTGAAGGCCGAGTCTCACGCACAACATGAAGAATGAGCATAAGGGGTGAGGTTGAAGTAATTAGGACAGGAATCATGTGACGTCCAAATAAGGAAGGAATTATGTTAGGAAGGTGCAAAGAGCAGAAAAACGAGGAAAGAACGACCCAGCGCGTGTGGGCCAGGTTGGCAGGGATAGAGGGTCAAAAATAAGGCAGATGGAAAAAAGACATGTCAGAAGAAAAGCGAAACGAAGAAGTGGAGATCTGGGGGCACACGGGTGGGCAGGGTACAGTTACTTAACCGGGCAACCGGGAGTTAGCAGCCGGCAGGCTGTCAAAAGACACCGGGGATTCAAAAACCCACCGGAGCAAGTCAGGACCGTCGGAGCCGGATGCAAGTGATACGGCCGACACTTGGCATTTATTTTAATTACGGGGGGTTTCTGAGGCAGGATGGGTGGCTTTATAGCTGCTTATCACCGGTGCAACGGGTGCTTAGCACCCGGCAGGCACCTGGAAGGCACCCGCAACTTGAAAAATTGAAAGTCAGACGTGACCTTGGGGTGCGCAAAAGTGATTTGTTGTCATGTGATATCTTTGAAATAATTTGTGGAATATCAAATGATTGCACTCATTTGAAATACACGTGAGACATGTCCGAAATGGGCAAGTCAGCATACAGGTCAAGTGATTAATGCACCCAATCTTGGGTAGTTTGTACCGTGGCAGAAAGTACTCGAGGCTAGAATATACTTAGTTGATATGAAGTGATGCACGCAAGTTCGATCTTGGAAAAGTGGTGGCTCAGTGCTCGCACTGAGGGGACGACAAGATTCAAACTTGGCTCCTGAGATCCGCAATCTCCCACCACTACTGCTACACATGCGGCTTGAGTAACCGCTTTCGTGGGAACTTGCGGCGACCTGAGTAAGTCGATAAACTGCTCAGAGTTATTTTCCTTTATAGCCTACTGACTATACAGGCCACAGACCGAAGCCCCAGCGGTCTAAGGGAATAAACTCTGCCGGCGCCGGAAGGAAGGAGTCGGTCGGCGGGACCTGAGCAGGTCCTTGAACTGCTCGAAATGCGGTTTTAGAAGCGCACTTTTCCTGCTTGTTCGGTGGGATGGTCACCTATCTTTGAACCTGCGATTTCTCTGACTTATTCATTGATTTCAAGGGTTTGGGATGGGACCTGCTGGATGGTGGGGAGGTGAACTTCTTCCGCAAAGGCCGGTCGGCAGATGGGGTTCTGCATGTCGGGTCATGGGAGGTGGATGTTGTGGGACCTCGACAGAGGACCCCTGGCGCCAGTCTGCTGGCTGGTCTTGAGGGTGGGGTATTGGCGGGCCTTTGTCAGGTACGTCCTTGCTCTCCTTAACTTACTTTTTGATTAAACTTTTTGATTATTTGATGGCTGACATTTTCTAACCCTCAGACCTCTATTGTCTATAAACTGGGATAACTTCCGGGGGGGGCCCCTCTGGAGAGACCCTACCAGATGTCTATAAACTTGGGGTGGGAGTCACACAGGTCCAGCCTGTATGGTTGGATAGGGAGAGCAGTGGGAAGTGTGGCTGTAGCTCTGTCAGAGACCATTCGAGCTCGTCCTCGTCCTCTGCCGCCCAGCATTTCACCTTGCTGATGCCGGAGGACGGCTTGGTGCAGACATCTACCGGAATCTCCTATATATACTTGCACTAGCTAGCTGGCTAGCACTTGTATGTATTCGCCCTTTGTTGTTAATGATCTGTGCTAACCAACCGAGTCAGAGACCTCTAACGTCTTTAAACTGGAATGCCCTTACCTCCTGGTATGTGGTCCCCCGTCCCCCTTGTTGTTGATGATCTGTGCTAACCAACCAATTCAGAGACCTCTACCGTCTTTATAGGAAGTTTTGGGTGCGAGACTTTTCTATCGGAGCTCTGTGGGGACCTTTTGGATTCCACCTGGAACTTGTTGGTTCCTGGTTGTTGATTACTTTCTCATCGGTCACTCAAGCGAAGTTGTTGTGGAAGAATAGTTCCTGAGATGGGTTCAGTTGCAGCATCTTTGTCAAGCGCCCTGCAGATCCGGTTAAGTTGTCACGAGGTTGGTTTCCTGATCAGTCCGCTCTGTCTGTCAAGCACCGCCTGCTAGGTTTAGTTGTCGATGGCTCACTGTTCCTGCCGGGGTACGGTTCTCTGTTTGTCGAGCGCTTGGATACTTTCGAGCTAAGTTGTCGCGGGGGTCTGTTTCTCGCGTGATGGAGCAGTTTGAAAGCGTATCGTCTTTGTCAAGCACCTGCAGATCACGGCTAAGTTGTCGCGGGGCGTGTCCTGATCAGGCCGCTCTGTTTGTCAAGCACCGCTGTCAGGCTAAGTTGTCGGCGGCTCACAGTTTTTCCGGATCATGGTTCAGTCGTACCGTTTGTCAAGCACTCGGGTATCGATAGACTTGGGAGGCCTTCGCCGGTTCTACTTGGGAAGGGGGGTAGACCCTAGCAATTGTCTATAAACTTGGCTGGGTGTTGGTACATCGGGGTCTTCGGGCCTTTGAGAATGGAGAGTAGTGGGAAGCCAACAAAGCAGACGTTAGTTTGTCGGAATTTCTAAAAGACCCAAGCAATGTCTATAGAAGTGGCTGGGCGTTGGCACATCAGGGGTTTTCGAACCTTTGAGAATGGAGAGCGGTGGGAAGCCAACAGGGCAAGTACCGTTAAAGACCATTCCTGAACAGTTTCCTCCGACGAAACCGGTGCATAGTCCTCCGGGGCAAATATGCGATATCGGGCGAGGGGATGAGTACGGGTGCAGACGTTTTCTTGTTGGAATCTCCAAGAAAAATCTTTTTTGATTTTTCGAAAACTGTATCTGAGGGATCGAAAATTGTGGGACAGGTGGTGGCGAGTTACTTGATGGCTTGACTTCATCCGGGGGGAGTGAGACTTGGTGGAAGAGGGGAGGATTGGCGAGTAGGAGGGGGAGTGAACGGGTGGATAGGAGCGGTGAAATGGTGGTGGAGGAAGTAGGTAGTAGTAGTTTAGCAACTAATGAAATTTCGATGTGAAATAATTAACTCGTGTATTTGAAATTGAAGTGATTGAGTATTGACATAAACTCGTGATGTATCATCAAACATAATCGTAGTTATACCCAAGTCCTGGGTAGCTGAAATCCCAAGTCCTGGGTAGTCAAAGTCCCAAGTCCTGGTTAGTCAAGGTAGTCCTGGTTAGTCAAGGTCCCAGGTCCAGGGTAAGTAACCAAAGTCCTCGAGCCTCAAGCCCTGGCAGCTGAAATCTCCAAGCTCCAAGTCTCAGCTGAGACTCCCCCTTTTTCCACACCCTAAGTGTAAATACCTGCTTTCGTAAGTGATTTCATTATTCATGATGACTTAGATCTCCGTAATTTCAGTATATCCCTAGGCCTACTCACGGCCTCCAGAACGACAGCAGAAACCGCGAGACGAGTCTAGACGTATATTTCTCCTTATTCTCCGTAGAGATACCGACGTGCTGTCTCTCGTTGAGATAGTTATCCGGCGTGCGACCTTGGAAATATGTTAGTCCTTCCTCGAGTCGAATCCTTCGATAGCACGATGGTGATGGTGCGACATTAGCACTACAACAACGTACACTTCTCAAGAATCAACTCCGTAACCTTCCCAACAAACCCCATATTCCTCTCCCCCAGAATCCCCACCATGCGCGGATCCCCAGCATCTCTCAACGGATTAAAACTCTTATTATGCGTAAAGCTGCGATTATACTTCCACCTGAACAAATTCGCCACAAACCCGAAGCGATCGTCAATCTCCCTACACGCGCTCTCAGCCTTCCTATCCGCATCGGCGCGCGAGATCTGGCCCATGGCGTGCAGCGCGTCCATGTCGACGTGGATGATCTTCTGCGTTTCCTCGTGCACCATTGCGAGGCCGAGGATGGCGCAGAAGGCCGAGGTCCATTTGCCGTTTCCCTTGCTGCTGCGTAGGATCTGCTGCAGGCGTTTGAGGATATCGTTCATGATTTGCTGTTGCAGGCTGCAGCAGAGGTATTTGAGCTGGCGGTTTGCCATGCGTGGGGAGCAGGCCGTCGAGTAGGTGCCGCGGCGGTAGGAGCGCATTTTCGAGAGGATGTATTCGCGGTCCGCGTTGGGGATTGTGGCTGTGCGGCACATGATGTAGGTTACGACTTGGAGGCGGAAGATCTGGCGGAGGAGTTCGATCTAAGGGGGGAAGTTCAATTGGCGTACTCTCCGAGTCTAAGAGTGCGGAGGCGAGAAACTTACCTCGTCTTTTTCTTGCGGCTTGTAGCCTGCGAGCAACTGCAGGAGTCGAAGTTGAAAGTCATCCGACTCGTATCCGTAACACCGTTTGATGAAATGGTCCATATGGCGGTCAACTACATCATTCAAAAACTTATCGTAGCGTCGTTTGTCGGTATTCTCAATCATCATCATACCAAGAGGCGGCGACGTCTTGCAGATGCGCTCGTTCTTGCCGGTCTTGGGATTCAACACATACTGGAACTGGCGCTCCAACTCCCCGGTTTTCGGCTCGAACTCGTACATCTCGAGATCGACTGTCGGAAGCCCCCAGATCAGGGTCAGCTTCACTTTGATGGACACGCTTAGCCAGCTTCTGATGTGCTTGTCGGTGAAGTCTAGCAGCGCTTTTGGCAGATGTTGAACAGTGAGGAAGTCTATACGCGACGGGTTAGATTCGAGCCACATTGACTATGGGGGGATATCGCACCAGGGAGAAAAGTATCCTTCAGATCAGTGAGCTTTGTTCGGTCACATCCCAAGCCGTGATCTTGTTGAGGGCGCGAATTACGCTTTGAGCATCGTTGGCATACTTCGCCAGGCGTGCACTAAAGCTGGAATTAGACTGGACGATGACGACGCTGTATCTCTGCTCGGATTCTTACCTTGTCTCGCTGCAGACAGCACAGCCAGCAGGAGCCATGCTCGCGCATCAGCTTGGTCCTGGCGGCTGTGTCGGGGTTGAGATGAGACCCGACCTGTCTCCCACCTGCCCGCCTGCTGGCCCGTTTCTGTATGGCACGGTCCGACGGCCGGCTCTGGACGGCGAAGACCTGCTCGACGAATGCGGACGGTTGACACGATGGGCCGGGGGATGCTTTTATCTCGCTAGCGCCGGTCAGGCTCGCTGACCTTTCCGAGTATGCGCTGTCCAATTGGTTGTCCAGTGGAGTCTCAAAGTCGTATGAATTGTCCGTCTGGATGGAAGGAGTTTGCAGATGCTCATGAGAATGGATTTGATATTGAAAGCTTGGGTTGGAAAAGTCAAAAGCGTTTCCTCCGTATTCACTAGGAAATGAATGTGAGAAATCATTCGCCATTGATACAGCAGGCGAGGGATTGAGAGAAGCATCGGCTTTCAGGTTGGGGTAAGTCATCAAGGGGCTGTTTGACGAGCTGGGAGTGGCGGCAAGGTTGTGTTCGGACGGCGAGCCCATGGGATTCGCATGCGCATAGGTGGGTATGAAGGGATCTGAGCGAGGGCCAAAGAGCACAGTGGAGGATGGAGCAACGCCCGGTGACCGATGCTCCCCAATGGCGTTCCAAGGATCCGGCGGGTAGTGGGCCATGTTAAATGTGTTTGAAGAGGAGAACGAGCGCTGAGCCATGTACTGTCTAGGCATATGGATGGGCGAGGAGTCCTGAGCTCGACTTTGGTGAGCATCTTGAGAGCCTATGCTAGATTAGCGTGGTGTTTTTGACTATTGCGCCGATAATTGGCAAAGCATATACCTGGATGTAGCGGCAGAGGACTATGGCCCGATTGATACTGACCCGAATACGGCAGCAAGTTCGCCGTCGCATTCTGACTGCTCAAGTAGGGCATCTGCTCGACCGCAAACTGGCCGGGTATAGAAAAGGCATTCGCGACATCAAAAGTATGCTCGGACTGGTGATTCGACATAGGAGACGCCGAAGCGCTCTCTCGGTGGCTCCCTTCCTCTATAGCGTCGTCCTCGTCCACATGCTCCAAGTCAATATCCGAATATGAGAAGTTGGAACCGTCGACGAAGCAATAGTCCATGAGCAGCGACTCGGGCGAGTGTCCGAAAGACGTCACGAACGAGCTCGCGGGCGAGTGCGAATGCGACGCTTTTCGGCCATCGGACGCTGTAGTCGGCGCAAGGCTGGCGAGGCGGCCTGGAGGCGAGTTCCAGAGGAGAGCCATATACGATGAGAAAGAACTCTTGCGCGCGCGGCCGGAAACAAGGAAATGGAAGATCGATATGACGACCGCAGGCAACGGGCAAGAAGAGAGGGATGCTTTCACCTCTGGGGAATCTTATCAAAATGTCGGACTGGATAGATGAGGGGGGATCTGATTTCTGATGAGGCTGACTTGACCGGTGTTCTTGACCGGATGTTCGAACAGGGGACTGGCGCGCGAGCGACAACTGCGGACTGCGAAAACAAATTGCGCCGGTGTATGTACGATCGAAGACGCCTTATTACCGCAGCGCAGGAGCAGGAATGCATCAATTGAAGCAGCTAGAGACGATGCGCAGAAGGGGGGTGAAGAGAAGAAGTCATTGATTGCGAGATGTCAGGCTGGAGATTGATCATTGTCGTGCGGAATGGGCGGGGGAAAGTTGCTGCGCCTCATTGCGGCTGAGGGCTGAGATGTGCTGCAGCAACACCAAAAGAACTGAAGTCTGGCAGCACAATGACATCTCTACTCCGTAGATCGGCTCTAACTCGTGCTGCGCAATTACACGTCGGACGAGTATGAGTTCATCCGTCTTTTGTTTACTTGAATTGTCGAGGTACTGAGGTACCTACTACCTGCGAGCGTTTCTCCTCGGACCAGCTCGTCATGTACCACCACAATGGTGATGATTATGTGCACCTGACTCTACTATATAGTGCCTGATCCAGATGGCGATTCTCTACCAGACACAAGACATCCAACTCCGCCTACAAACAACACTCTCGTCCCCTTCTTCTCAGTTCCTATAACCTCGCCATCGGCGTCGCGAATTCCGCCTTTGCTTGATCCCGCAACAACTTCCGCAAGATCTTCCCAGACTGCAACTTCCATCAGCATGCGAGTTTCAGCCTCATTTCCATCGAGTGGGTACTTACAGGATTCTTCGGTATCGCATCTACGAATTTGATGCCGCCGCTCAATCTCTTGATTCTCGTCACCTTGGTGTTGAACCATTCCTGGATCTCCTCTGCCGTTGCGGCTTTACCCTCTGCCAGGACGATGTAGGCGCGAGGGAGTTCTTCGCCGTTGCTTGGATCCACTTAGTATGTTGTCGTCATCGACATGAAGAGAACTACTTACTTTGATACCGTCACGCCGATGACGGCCGCATCGCCCACTGCGGCGTGATCCAGCAAGAGCGCCTCGAGCTCTGCCGGTGCGACCTGGTTCCCTTTCACCTTGATGAGCTCCTGCATCCGTTATCAGCTCTGCCAGTCGTGCATACAAGTGGTGTGTTTCCCTACCTTCTTCCGGTCAACGATATAGAACAGTCCCTTCTCATCCACATACGCAATGTCACCGGTCTTCAACCAGCCATCGTCCGACATGGTGTCCCTTGTCGCCGCCGGCTTTTTCCAATACCCCTTCATCACGTTCGGCGCGCTTATCCAGATTTCTCCTCTTTCTCCTTGTGGGACTTCTGTCATGCCGTCTTCGGCCATTATCCGCGCGGAGCAGTTCGGTAGCAGTTCTCCGACCGAGAAGGACTCTGATCGTACCAGCGGATGCCACGAAATCACCGAGCAGGTCGCTTCTGTCATTCCCCAGCCTTGCTTGACATTGAAGCCTTCTCCTCCCCAGCCCAGCTCTTTCCACATCTTTTCCACTTCGGCGCAAACTTCCCTCCCCAATGGCGCCGCTCCGCTTCCGATCCTCTCCACGCAGCTCAAGTCGAACTTTTCCACGATGTCCCGTCTCTTCGCCAACGCAACTACGACCGGTGGAACGAGGACCAGCGACGTGATTTGGTATTTTTGCGCGTAAGTGAGTGTCTTGACAAAGTCGAACTTCGGCATGATGTACACCGGAATACCCTGCAGCGGAGCGCTCACGCAGAAGATGGACTGTCCCATGGCATGATACATGGGCACGAAGCTTAGCCACTTGGCCCGTTTGATTTTCGTTGGATACTCGGGGTCTTGCTGCCCCATGTGCAATGTCTGGATCGTATTGGAGACGTAGTTTCGATGTGTGATTTCGACGCCTTTGGGCACGCCTGTGGTGCCGGAGCTGTAATTCAGAGCCACTGTTCTGTTCAATTCCTCTGGAGACTTGAGATCCTCCCATGCGAACTTTGCTCCGGCGTCTGGTGGGGCTAAAAGAGCTGTCCAGTGTTGGATTCCGTTGATAGGTTGTCCTGTTCCCTGGGCAGTCTTCTCTCCGGCGTCAAAGGCGAATATATGCTGCTTTGGAAAGCCGATGGCCGACGCCGCTTCTGTGGCGATTTCCAGACTCCCTTCCGCGGCAATCAGAAACCTTGCGCCCGAATCTTGCAGTTGATATGCCAACTCTCGCGCCACAAACGTTGGATTCGCGCCTGTGAAGACTCCTCCCGCCATAATCACGCCGTGAATTATCACCGGGAAGTATAACGTGTTCCCGCTGAAGAGCAGGACTCTGTCGCCCTTTTGGAGACCGGCATTCTGCAGACCTAAAGCAAGACGTTGGCACCAGAGGCGGTATGAGCGGAAAGTGAGGAGGTGCGAGGGATTGGGCGCTGAAAGGAAGACGGGGGAATCGGGCAGTGGATGGGTTGGGGAGGTGAAGAGGTAGGTTGTCAGGGACACGTTGGGGATGGGGACCGAGAAGCGGGAGTGGATTGGCATTTTGGGGAGAAGTAATTGCGATTTCGAGTTCTACTGCTGCAATGGTCTGATGAATCTCGGAGAGGAATTGAATGGAGAACGAAAGGTACTCGTTTTGCTAGGGGCAAGACGAGTGAGGTGGAAAGGTTTGCGCACCCTGGCAGCAGTGGAAGCACTCGCAGCAGCAACAAGACAGAAGCAGACGACAGAAGCAGACGACAGAAGCAGACGACTGAAGACAATGAGATGAAAGAAGTGAAGAAGAAGATACAAAGCCGCCGAGCGCGGAGGTGCTTATACCGTACCTATACATGCAAGACCAGCCCCAGCCACCAGCACACTCCCCAGGCTCCCCTCCCCTCACCTTGCAGTGATGCCCTCGGGCTGCCACACTGGGGAAAGGGGAGAGGGGAGGTCTGGCGACTTCCCCGCGATGGTGGGGTAGAGGGTGCGGGATTGGAGTTGTTTTTAGGCGAGAAGCGCTCGAGCATGGTCACATACCGAGGCTGCAGATCTGGGGAACGTTGCGCCATTGGCAGAAGGCTGGATGGGGGTTTGGGCTGTGGCGGCTGCGTAGAGTATTCTACCGTGGGTGGGTTGTCTGGAGTTGGATACTGCGGAGAGGATTAGGGCGAGATGTTCACCGCCTAGTTGGGTGGTTGTGGATTGGCCATTTGCGAGTGTTGCTGGTCCAGAGGCTGCTGTTGATGTCTGCGAGTTGTCATTCCTGGTTCCCGGCGGAACATGACCGCCGGTATCTCCTCTTCTCATGGAATCTGAAGTCAATGGGGTTGAATTCGTAGCCCATCCTGTACCGAGGGGTTGCCTGAGCAAGAACAGACAACAGCAGGCAGGACGGTGCGAGCGTTGAAGATATTCGGACGACAGTGTGGCCGTTGGGCCGTTGCCGTTGGCCGTAATAATTAATACCGTACCTCCGTACTCCGTAGCCGTACTCGTTTACATAAGCATGGCATAATTAAGGTAGCCGTTCACGTCACGTGGACGAACGAGACACCGTACACCAGCTGGATTGCACTGCCCAAAATCCAGGCACCAGCATCAGCCTCATCATTCCTCGTTACGCGGCTTGAATCGACCCCCCTTGCATGTTCAGGTACTTGAGCGAGAACATCTCAAGGTAGGTACCTACACAACTTAGAGCCGTACTTGCATTTTCAGTCGATATTTGCTTCAGAAATACTCTTTCCAGCCGGGCATTAGGACACAGTCCGAATGGACTTTCCACCACCGCTTTCTCCTTGTTCTCCTTGTACAAATTCCCGGGAATCGTATTGCCCGAAACACTCCTCTGGTCCAAGCACTTGAATGGCAGATGAAAAGCCAGCCTCCCATTCAGTGTCACGTATGGATAAGCGCATTGTCCGTATTCATGGTCTCCTCACTGAGCACACAATAGGGGCTAAACAAACTTCGAGAATGCATACCACTGCGCTTACTATATGACGTCTTGTCCCGTCCCCCATTCGACAGATAGCCTACGACATCCTTCATTTTGTTGGCTATAAGCTCTATGGCCGAGCGACGCCGACAGGTGGAGTCCAGCGATTACCTTTTGGTTTATTCACGAAGTTTTCCCTTCGATTCGACTACGCAAGACTCCAAAATGAATATGCGGCCTTGAACATAGTCAGGTCATCCACCACAGTTCCTGTGCCACAGCCAATCGAAATCATCAAGGGGCGTAAGTGGTCGTGTCTCATTACTACAGCTGTCCCTGGCACCCCTCTAAAGCTGTGTTTCAAACACCTCGAAGAAGATAAAACAGCACAGCTAGGTCGAGACCTCGAAGACGTCGTGCTCCAGCTTCGGAAAACCCCAAACTCGTTCCCAAGTAACGGAAAACTACTTTGCGGCGCGGCTGGTGGCCCAATAACCGATCACCGTCTCCCAGGAAAAGTCGGGGGACCTTTCGGTAGCGAAGAGTCCTTCAATAAGTTCCTCATCCTACCAAGCATGCCTGACCTTCGACATGATTCCGAACATTCCATATATTTCACCCATGGTGATTGAATTTTGGCAACATTCTCATCTCCAACGGGCGGATCTCAGCTATCGTCGACTGGGAGTGCTATGGATTCCTCCCCGAGTATTGGGAATACACCAAAATCTACTACGTGGACTGGTACCAGAAGCCTAGGATTGAAGTTGTGCAGCGTGTTTTCAGCAACATCACGGGGGAAGCGCCGCCGTACGAAAATGAGCGTAAAAAGGAGGTGGTGTTCCAAAATTCTGGCAAACCTTGGTAGTTGAACCGCGGAGCGGGCAACACGAAATCACACTCCGCCCTTTTTCTTCAAGGCCGCTTTACCCAAAAACGAGTCATCATGGCCAAACCGCCAGTGCTGGAAGATGAGTGCATCTACATCTTCCTCAAGTCCAGAGGCACGCCAGGGAAATACGTGAGTCCTCGGTTTCAGACCTCCCACAAGCTTTTGTTAATATCGGCAAATAGCACTGGGGCCTAGTCATCACGAGCTTCTCATCACACACCCCGGACTTCTACCACGCCGTCAACAACGAGACCACGGGCGATATCTGGAAACTCGTCGTCCTCTCTTCTTCGGTTGCCGAAACCTTGCTTCGGAATTCTCTCACGATCGCCATGTACAAGCTTTGTCCTGCGAACATCGAGTCCGTCGACGACCAATCAAACGATGCTGAACAGTTTGATGTGGAAGGCTCGGAGAGTCAAGAAGAAGTCACTTGGTTCCAAGCAATGGACGAAGTCATTCGAGATGCTGTGGAGGTTGGGAAGAGTCCAACCGCATTGGGTGATGACTTTACATGCCGGACGTGGGTTCGCGATGTTCTGAAGGTCCTTCAGGACCGTCGCATATTTGAACTCAAGTACGATTGGGATCAAATTGAACGCGACTGTGTGGAGATTGGGATGAGGTTGGAACCGGAGATCAGCCGAAAGCAGACGGGTTCCTGTTGCATACGTGTGAAAGCGATTTCTTTTCACAGTCTCATCTACGCTTCTACGGTCGTAGTTTGGCATCTGCCTCTATTGTTTCTATTGGTCCTTGCGGTTTTTCTCTATTACCCTTCAAGATGTGCCGACTACTTTCTCCGCTTCCTTCACCAATATCTCGAAAGCCTTCTTGACCCATTTCTCCTCCGCATTGGCATTCGCACTCACAACTCGAATAGCCAATTGGCCTCCAACCACACCACTCGTCAAGAAAATTTCCCCGCCCCTATTCACCGCCTCATAAGCCTCCTTCGTCACCCGATTCACCTCCTGCACCCATGCCTCATCACCATCATTCCCCTTCTCCCCTTTCTTCGGCAAGACCTGAATAACCGTCAACGCAAAAGCCGGCCCCGCAACAATCCTAAACAAATCGCTCCTCTCGCGAACCAACCCAGCGAACAGCTCGCCCAGCCCGACGGTATGCCGGATATGCTTTTGCAAGCCCGAGACACCGTAGCTGCGGAGGACGAACCAGATCTTCAAGGCGCGGAAGCGACGGCCGAGTGGGATCTGCCAGTCGCGGTAGTCGGTGACGAGGCCCGAGATGTGTGACGGGTTGAGGAGGTATGACGGCGTGATGGACATGGCGGAGATGAGATCCTGACGCTTGCGAACGAAGAGGCAGCTGAGTGGAAGATTCCGTTGTTAGCGCCGTCGTTCCCAAATCCCGTGAATCGAAAGACTTACCTCGCGTCAAAGTTGACCAGCAACCACTTATGCATATTCATGTCGAAGCTGTCAAACTCGCCAAAGAACTTGGCATGATGCTGATACTCCTCGCACACGAGCGCCGCGCCCGCATACGCCGCATCGACATGGATCCAGACATCAGGCCACTCCTTCTTGACCTCCGCAATCTCCTCAAACACATCAACGGCGCATATCCCCGTGGATCCCATCGTCGTGGTGACATAATACGGCAACAGACCCTTCCCCTCTATCTCCTTCAACGCCTCTCTCAACCCTTTTCCAGTAAGCCTAAACCCATCCTCCCTCCTCGTCGTGATGGCATGATACCTCGTCCCGGCAATCATCGCCCCCTTCGGCGTAGCCGAATGAACCTGATCGCCCCCCAACGCCACAAGCCTCCCCTTAACCTCCGCAACCTTCTTCTCCCTCTCCTCTCCTTCCAGTCCCTTGCACTCTTTCACCACCATCCTCTCCCTGGCTGCAACCATACACGTAACGATGGCCTCACTAGCACTGCCCTGAATCACGCCGCCGCCCTCCCCGCCACTCAGGAAGACATCGGGGAGAGCGAGCATCCGACACACCCAATCCATAACCACAGTCTCCAACTCCGTGCAAGCGGGCGAGCAGAGCCAGTTAAACGCCGGCGCCGTAAAAGCCGCTGAATACATCTCGCCCAGCAGAGAGGGGTAAGAGGTCGTGGCGGGGAACCAGGACATGAAACCGGGATGCTGCCAGTGGGTTAGACCGGGGATTATGTGGGTTGCGATGTCAGGTTGGATTGTGGACCAGGGTTGGGGGTGCTGGGGCGCGGTGGAGGGGAGGTGGGGGGATAGATAGCCGGGGGGGATTTGGGCGGTTACGGGGACGGTGGGGAGGGTTTCGTTGTAGTGGATTACTGGGGGTGGAGGTTAGAATTTGGATGAAGGTTTGGAGATGTGTTTTTGGGGCTGGGGGAGGGGACTTGCTTTCTTCCACGGCCGCGTGGGCTGCTTTGCGGAATTCGTCGGCGTTCATGTTGGGTGGTGGTTGTTTCGTAGAATCAAAAGAGAATTTACGAAGAGTGAATAGAGATCGATGCGTATCGAGATCAGTTTAGAGGTTTGTATATCGAGTAGAAAAAGACGAGCGTTACTGAAAATTTATCGTGCTGACTGAACTCTGTTCAAAAAACCTCCTCTTTCTCAAGCCAGCGAGTCGTTCAATGAATTCAGGACAGAGTAGAGAATCAAATATACTGTGAGCTTTCGATGCAACCTGGGACATATATAGGTATCCACGATACTTGTGTCTATTCCAACTTCACGCCCTGTAGTTAACACTAGGGCGGAGTAGCTCCGCTCCGCTGTCGGAATTGTGGAATTTACCCCTCGGTCGCGGTCTTCCGCTCGCTATCTCCTATCGATAAGATCCCATCTTATCGATACTCTAAGGTATGAGCTGTGGAGAGGAGCGGACGGGGAATCTTATCGATCTGACCCCTGAGAGTTCGGTCACTCGGAGAAGACGGGCGGGAGTCGGGATACGGGATAGGCATGTCGGCTTCGGGGGATGGCTTCGCGAAAGGGGAAGGGTTAAAGCGATGAGAGGATTTTGGAGAAATCTTAAGGGTTCTTCTACAGGAGAAGATCTTATATCGTTTGATAAATGGGCTTCATAATGGTTCTCGAGACGGAATTGTGCTCATCCCTTGCGAGTCTGCGGGGCATTCGCAGCGCGTCATGGAAGTCGGCCTGCCCCTCCTCCCCTGCCAGATGGTTTGGAGGCAAGCGTGATTGGGAATCAAGTCGCTGCGAGTAAGCAAACCCACCTCCTCACGGCCTTCCACTCGTAATCCATCGACTCCGCATTTGATAAGTAGGTCTTCTTCCTGGAATTCAACTGCAAGAACACTACCTTTTCGAAGGACATCCTCACTTTTTCCATTCAGAACAACCCTCTGTGAAAGCATTCCACAGTCTCCGCGATCATGCATGCCACGGCCAAAGTCAACGGCACTGTCATCGCCGACACGGATAGTTATGAGATTGTCGAAGGGAATGTCTATGTACGTCCGCTCTCTCAATCCCTCCAACATTCACTCTTTACTACTCCCTCGATGAAAACACGAACCTACCCTACAGCAAAAACACCTACAATTACTGACCCACTCCACCCCCAGTTCCCACCCTCCTCCCTCACCAAATCCTTCTTCAGCGGCCCAACAGACCAACACTCGCACTGCCCATGGAAAGGCGACGCGTCCTACTACAACATCAGCGTCGATGGCACCGAGTTGAAGAACGCGGCGTGGTTTTACCCGGAGACGTTTGAGAAGGCGAAGCATATCAAGGATTTTGTGGCATTCTGTAAGTCGAGATTTGTGGGGAGAGAGGGAGGAGAATGTGTGTGCTGACGGAGGGTGATGGTAGATACGAGTAAGGTTACTGTTGAGAAGGATTGAGGGTGGAGAGGTGGACGAGTCGAGTCTGCTAGTATGGATCCATGTAGGTAGTGAATGCATGTTGAATCAATGAAATGGAGTTTCCAGACTAGTTTGATTCTTCGTCTTTCGCTGTGACATGTCATATGATTGACGAGTAGATGTCCTGTAACCAGAAATGCGAGGACAGCCATCGATTCCAACCCAAGCCTCATGAAAGTCGTCTGTATCTCAACACAGAACCACCTTGGGATCCTCCTGTAGTACAGTCAGGCTCCTGCGACACGCACCCTCGCAACCTGAAGGAAGAACCCCTCTTCTGTGCGACTCTTGCGTCTCTACCTCGACGTGAAGAAATCCAAGATGGTGATGGTTCACATCTTGAGTTCCTGAAGAGTTTGAATCCCGAATTGGAGTCACAAAGAAAAGGAAAAGCCGTGTCAAGCCAGCCGACGGCCGCTGTTTCAAAGTCGACTTGGCCGAAATAGGGCAGAAAGCCGTGGAATTGGCGCTCAAGGAGTGGAAGTGGAAATAGCGTCACCGACATGTTTCGAACGAAATGCTCGTCGACAACTGCAGCGGGCGGCAATGTACAACCTTTAATAATAATAATAAAAAATCGTAGAATTGAATGGGCAAGAATTGATCAACATGTTTCGTCGCGGGCGAGACGCCGACCAGCCGCTGGCGCACGGACCTTCAGCCCTGTCGATCAATCGATCCAGGGGAAACGTCTTTGTTTATTCCGACGTCAAACACGAGCGGAAGAAGACCCGAAAAGAGGCCATAATTACTCTACTTCTGCATCCTGCATCCTGCATCCTGCATCCTGCATCCTGCATCCTGCATCCTGCACACACGAGGAGAAAGTCTTCTTCTAGCCTTGCATCACGCAGTTGACCATCCATGGATGCTTTCGAGATGCACATGTTGAGCCAAGCGTCCCCTGACAGGACTGTCATTTCACGTCCAGAACAATTCGGTCCAGCCCGAGATGTGACAGCCGAGCCGTCTCTCCCACAGCAGCGACGGAGCTAATTGCGGCCATGATGCCTTCTTCATCAGGACTTTAAGATGCAGCCTTCATCACGAGACGATGCCCCCACATGCAAGATGGAGTCGAAACGGCAAGTACACTATGGTGCAAAGTGGGGATGTGTCGCAACCAGCAGGAAGCAAGTCGAGGCGACAAGTCGAAACCTTTGTCGCCCACCCCGCGCTTAGAATTCCCCATCACCCATCACCCATCACAAAGAAAGAAAAGAGTCGAAGACCTGCTTGGGCCGCCTGCCTTGGACCAGCTGCACAGCTGCAGCCCTGTTGAAGATTTCCAGGCCATGGCGGCGCCGGCCGTGGCGCCACTCCGCACCATCTGCACCAAGCCTTGCGAGAAATTGGCCTGTCATTTCCCCTTCTGGGAATCCCGCTTCAAAACACCATCAATTCCCTGAGTCTCTCCTCTTCCCTCCTCTTCCCTCCCCACCATCTTTTCACTTGTCGTCGCACTCGCTCGCCGGTCTAGTCACCGCCCACCTTCTTTCACTCGCTCCTTACGCAGTCTGTGACTGTCGCTACCTTCCCCACAATCATTTCCAGCCCATCGTTATTGTTGCTTTCTTTGTCTATAACCTTTGTTGCTCTGCCAGCCAGAACCAAAACACCGAAACATCCTCACCTCGCACCTCCCCTCTGACCACTCCACGCCCCGCAACGAGTCGTTACCAAGTCAATTGCAATGCGTGCCTCCGTCTTCGCCGCCGGTGCTGTCGCCGCGCTTGCTGGCCCAGGATCAGCCTTCATCCGCTTCCCCTGCGCTTCCAACATTGTCGAGGAACGTGCCGACCCCATCATCAACCCAGGCAAGGTCTCTGGCCATGTCCACAAGATTGTCGGTGGAAACGCCTTCAGCTTCGACATGGACTTTGCCAAAGCCCGCACCGCCACCTGCTCCTCCTGCCCTATCAAGGAGGACTTCTCCAATTACTGGACTCCGAAGCTCTACTACCACGCTCAGAATGGGAGCTTCATCTCCGTGCCCACTGTTGGAGACAGTGCGTCTGACACCAAGGGTGGTCAGACCATCTACTATCTGTGCGCCACACCCCAATTGACCCCAACTTATACCACCACTAACACATCTCCAGTCAACGCGGCCCTGACATCTCCAAGCTAAAGGCCTTCCCCGAGGGCCTCCGCATGGTCGCCGGCGACCCATTCCGCCGCAGCTTCACCGGCGGCTTCGCTCAGGAAGCCATCAACTTTGCCTGCCTCGGCGCCGGCAAGGACGAGACCAACGGCTTCCCCAACTACAACTGCCCCGACGGTCTGCGCGCCCAAGTCTTCTTCCCCTCCTGCTGGGACGGCGAAAACCTCGACAGCGCCGACCACACATCCCACATGTCGTACCCCGAGACGGGCAACTACAACGGCGGAACCTGCCCCTCCAGCCACCCTGTCCAGCTGATCTCCCTCTTCTTCGAAGTCCTCTATGACACCAATTCGTTCAAGGATATGTGGTACGGCAGCAGCCAGCCTTTCGTCTTTGCCCAAGGCGACCCCACCGGCTACGGATTCCACGGCGATTTCCTGAACGGCTGGGACGTCCCTACTCTTCAAAACATCGTCACCCACTGCACCGCCGACAGCGGTACCCTCGAGGACTGCCACTACGGCACTCGATTCACCAATGACGAGCAAAACTCCTGCAAAGTCGACGCCCTCGTCGACGAAGAGGTCCGCGGTCTCCTCCCTAAGCTCCCCGGCTGCAATGCCGTGCAAAACGGCCCCGACCGAGCCAAAGCCTCCACCGACTGCCCCGTCACCTCCATCGCCAGCTTCGCCACCATGAACGCCAAATACTACAAAGACCTGCGCTCGACCGGCTGGGCCTTCCGCGGCTGCGGACCCGACGACCTGACCACCCGCACCCTCGACGCGAAAAACTCGGTCTACAACGGCGACATGTACGACACGATGACCATCGAAAACTGCATCGAGTTCTGCGACGCCGACAACTACATGTACGCGGGTTTGGAGAACGGTAACCAGTGCTTCTGCGGCAATGACGTGCCCACGGACCGCATCCCCGTTGCTAGCACCGCCATGTGCCAGACGCCCTGTGCAGGCGACAGCAGCGAGTACTGCGGTGGCCCGTTGGCGCTGTCGTGGTATAAGCGGTGCACGGGCGCTTGCACTAACAAGGCTAAGCGCGACATTGGCGAAGAGGGCTGGGTTGAGCTGGACGAGTTTGTCGCGGAGAAGAGGGAGGTTAATTGGACGGCGCGCATGGTGCAGCCGGTCAAGCGCGAGTTTGAGGCCAGGATGATGCCGCCGGCTGTTAGGCGGGGTGTTCATGTCCATGAGCATGCGAAGAAACATATGAGCCGTGGGGTTTTGTAGGTCTGGCGGATCTTGGAGTTGGGAGATCTTGCGCTTCGCACTTGTGCTTGAGGCTAGTGACTACTCTATTCATTGTCTGTATATATTACTCCGTGGTGGATTTGAGGAGGAAAGATTTGGGGAGCATAGCAAGCGTGTGTTGGGTAAATCAACGGCTTCATGAATATTTCTTCTTGTGCTTTCTGGATGATCTAAACGAGAGGAAGAGATTGGGTTGTCGGGGTCTTTATGTGCTTTTGGGGTGCAGAGGTTCATTGGGATTTGGTTTGGGAGACATCTGACAGCCTGACAGCTCTCAGTGCCGGAATGTGATATATCACTTTTCTGTCCCAGTCAAACACAACTTCAGCTCAGTGCACTCTCTCGAAAAAAGAACTGCCAGCTACAACTCAAAGCTTTTCACTGCTCTTCCACCACTCCCCACCACTCACCACAATCCACCACCGCTCCACTTTTCCCTCCCACGACTCTGGAAAATTGAAAACGCTCTGATCTCATCTCATCTCATCTCAGTCTCTTCTCTTCCCTCTTCTCCCATCTCCCCATCCCCCCATCTTGGATCCCCATCGTATTCCGCAATCCCAATTCCTTGATATCACATTCATCGAGGGATAGCTGAGACTTACCTCACCATCTTCTCCAAATTGTCGGGCGTGGACTTGCCTCATCACTTCTCCGATTTTCCCAGCGTGGACTTGGGGAGTTTCACTTCCGCGACTCTTTTCAAGGAATCGACATCGCGGGTTAGGTGGGACTTGATTCAACACCTTCAGATTCCCGGATATCAGGCTTCACTTCCGCTAGTTTTTCCAGGAAGAATTATTATATTGCGAACTGAGCGAGACTTGACTCACGACTCTCTTCCGAAGTTTTCGGCGGCAAGCTTCACTTCTGCAACTCTCTTTAAATCACCTACCTCAAGGGCTGAGTGGGACTCGATTCACAACCGTCCTCCAAACGTTTCATCTTTCAAGCTTCAAGCCTCAAGCTCCAAAGTTCACTTCCGGAACTGTCCTCCTTCTCATCTCCTCACGGCAACTCACGTATACACCTGCTCCTCAACCAAGATCAGCACACTCAACACATCATCACCACACACCCACTACCACAATACATTTCCACATCCCCACATCCCCACATCCCCACATCCACTATTTACCTCAAACAACAAACAAATCCCCCACAATGAAAAACCCCCTCAAATACTGCACCATAGCGATAGCAGGCTCCTTCGGCAAAGACAAGGAAGAGCCTAAGATCCGCAGGTGGATCGAGGGGTCCGGCGGCAAGTTTACGAGCAGTGTGAAGCCCGGCGAGACGACGCATTTGGTGTGTTCGAGGGAGGCGTGGGGGAAGGGTGGGGGGGCTGGTGAGTTTTCTCCATTTATTTTGTTGTTTGCGGTTTGGTTTGGCTTTTGTTGTCGTCCAGTTTCTTTTCCATTCTTTCTGTCTTCACTTTCTTCCTCTCTTCTCTGTGTGCGCTTGAGAGCTTGTGTTTCTCGAACTTTCATTTTCCAGTTTGTTGAGGTGATGTCTGCCTTTCAAATGATATACGTTCAGTTTGGTACAAGTATGCGTGCTAACCAAGCCTCCTATAGTCAAACAAGCTCTCTCCCTCCCCTCCATCAAAATCGTCTCGTACGACTGGCTCGAAGACACGCTGATAAAGCGCGCGCGGAGGCAGGAAACGCGCTATTTGTGGAGGAAGCTGGAGCATGATGAGAAGAAGAGGAAGTTTGGGAATAGAGGTATGTTGAAAGATTTCCCGGGCTTTAGTTCGAGATGTGCCGATTCTCTTCCCTTGAAGCGCCAGTTCTCTTTTTTTTTTTTTGAATGGATTGCACTCCTAGAGCGAGTCACTATTTTGGAGAGGGAGTTGGAAAAATTGAATGGAAACAGGGCACTAACAAACATCCCACAGCCGGCCGTCCCACCCTCCTCACAAGCGCCCTAACCGACCACTTCAAATCCAGCAAACCCTCCTCCTCCTCGTCCTCGACCGCCAACCTCGCCAAAATGCGCGCAGCGAGAAAAGCCGGACTCAAAAACGCTAACAAGACAGACAAGGTCAACGGCAAGACAAACACGGATCCCTTCGCCACCTGCCCGGACCACTTCAATGGCATTGAGGGATATCGGGTTTATAGGGATGAGACGGGGTTTGCGTGGGATGTTTTGTTGAGTCGGATTGTTGAGGGGATTGAGGAGAGGTATTATTTCAGGGTTCGTCTTTTCTTTCTTTCTCTTTCTTTTCGTCTAGTCTGTCTCGACTACCTATTCAGGGGCCACTTACTAACTTTTCGATTCCACAGCTCTACCAAACGATCCCCCAGACTGCTGCGCCAGAGTCCACGACTGATGCTACCCCGGCCACGAAGGCGGAAAACTCAATCGCCGTCTCCGGCCCCTCAGAGTTCTCAGAGTCCGCAGGTCCTTCTGATCCCTCAGACCCCTCCGCCTCGTCCTCTAACCCCACCTCCATCCCCATCCCCGAACCCGAACCCCCCGCACAACCCCTCTACACATTCCTAATCCGCTTCCTCCGCCTCCGCCTCCCTCCTTCGCCCTCCTCCTCCCCTTCCTCCCAGACCCCCAAACCCCTCCTCCCCCCAACAACGCACATCATCGGCGCAATCGGAACGCCCTTCTCCGTCGCAGAAACGGCTTTCCGCCGCACCTTTTTAAGGAAGACGGGACGGAGTTGGGATGAGAGGACGGGGGTGTGGGAAAGGCCGGGTGTGGTGAAGGTGGATGGGTTTGGGAGAGGGGTTATTGAGATTGATCCGCTTTGGGTTTTGGTTAGGGCTGTGGAGGGGGAGGGGAAGGGTGGGGAGGGAGGTGAGGGGAAAGAGGGGGGTGGAGATGGCGACGGTGGGGACGGTGGAGAGGGGAAAGGGGAGCAGGAGGAAGGGGAAGGGAGTGGGGGAGAAGGAAGTTCGACATTGACGGAAGAGATGCAGGAGAATAGGAAGGGGAATGAAAATGAGCAGGAGCGAGACGTCATCATGATCGAAGATTCGCCGGAGCCGAGGGAGTATCCTGATCGGAGGGAGCATAGTTCTGAGTGGGACAGTTGAAGGTGTCCGGGAAGTTCCAAGCTACCTGATCTTGGAAGCTTGGGTTCCATTTCGTTGGAAGAGTGTGGGCTGGAAAGGACATGGAAGGCAAAATCGAGGTCAGCAGCACGGCTCAGCTGTCATTATGCGAGTTGAAGTCCCAGTCTGAACAGACGAGCGTCTTGGTGGAAGCACTTTCGAGGTGAAAACGGCCATCATCGGACGATGTTCTTGCGACTCAGGCGGACAATTAAATTGGTCACGAGTGATTTTGCGGATACTTCAAGGCGCTTGAGGATTTCTTTTGGGTCCTTGTTATTCCATTTGGTCAGATATTAGCCAGCGTCAAAAGTCAAATAATTCCTCCAGCTCCTCCTCCTTTTTCGAAATCAAGCAAAAGCCCTTCCTTCTTGCTTTATTCGATGACTCACCGAACCAGATATGCATCACTGGATCGTTGATATGGAGTTGAATTAAAACCATGTCCATGTACGTGTACGGATGGGTGGGTTGTAAAGAGCCCGCAAAGTCGACATTGCGGACACTTGCTTTTGGAAGTCTATTGTCAGATGAGGAGTTGTCCCTGAGGCATTCTGACTTGCCCCAATATACCCACCAAAACTCCATCACACCCCTCTCCTTCCTACCCCTCCTACCCCTCCCCATCCCACCCGATCTCAAATCTGCGACCCGAACTGTGCCGACCCCGGTCCGCATGAAACCCGCAACGATTGTTTCCGGGGAATCGGTTTGAGATGCGTTCATGCGGGGCGCGCGCCAAGGAAGATGCTTGTTTCCGCTTTCGATTTCGATTGCTTGATTGAGTCTAGTCGTGCTGCTTGGAGAGGGGTGGGAATGTGGGAGCTGTTAGTAGTGGGTGGTTGAGAGTTGGAGAGTGGATTTGCAAATTCGAAGTCAGGTGACTTTAGGAGAAGGGAGAGTGTGAGTAGACTAGGTATCCAGGAAAAGTCGATCGGCTGGTGTTAGTTGAGTAGCCTTGGCAAGTCTAAAAGAAGTCAATCTGCTGAAGTCAGTACACTCGCACCAGCACACTGCACACCAAAGATAAAAAAGGAGCAGCTCCATTCTCTACTCTACAACCTCCAAGCCAAGAGTTCGTGACCAGGAGAGTCCCTAAAAAGAGCCCCCCAATCACCACCTCCGACCCATCAGCTATATAAAGGAATGGCGCAGCCCCTGAAACTCAAGCATCAACAACAACAACAACACAACATCCAGAAGGTTACATCTCTCGCACCAGCCCAGGCTCAAAGGGAATCAAAGACGAGAGAGGAAAGAAGAGAGTAAAAAAAAAAGGGAAAGGGACAAATTCCTCCAAACAACCACACCAGTGCAATCATCCGAGAAGAAACCTGTCCTATCCCCCACTCCCTAATCCCCCATCCCTCTTGTCCACCCCCAACCCGGTCGAACCGGCCATCCATCACTCCCCGAGTAGCTCCTCTCACCAATCGATCAAAAACCGATCAGAGAAAAAATCTACTCGCTCTTGCCAAGAACGCCGCGAGCCATATGCCTCTTGCGAAGGTTATACTCAACAGCCCTCTTGCGACCCGCATCACTCTGCGTGAAAGCCGCCGATCCACCGAAAGGCCCAGCAAGCGCCGCATTCATAACCTTGACAACGCAGACGTTGCTAGCACCCCCAGCGGAGCCCGAGCACGTCATGCCGGCGGGCATCTGCACCTTGACGGGGAAGTCGGTGGTCGAGGCGCCAGACAGGCCGCCGATGCCGATGCCGGGCACGTCCTGGGTGACCTGGGCGTCCTTGAAGGCGGCGGGGTCCTTGCCGCCGGATGTGGCGTCGATCTGAGCCTTGAGCGGGCCCGCGCCGTCCTGGTTGACTTGGTGGAAGGTCATGGTGACCTCGCCGCTGTCGGAGGCGGTGGGGAGACCGGAGGAAGCGCCAGTGCCGGCGGCTTTGGCGACACCCTGCTCCTTTGCGCCGTCGGCGGTCTTCTGGCCCGTGGCGTCCTTGGCTGCGGCAGCGTCGCCGCCGTCGGCCTTGCCGCCGCCGAGGAGCTCCTCGAGCTGGCGCTTCTTGTTGGCTGCGTTGCCGCCGCCCATGAACATGGCGATGGCCTTGTCGGCGTCGACGGGGCCGTCTTGGGTGCGGCCGAGGGCGGAGGCCTTGGCCGTGCCCATCTCGCGGTCGCGGATGATGGAGGTGTCTTGCTCAGAGCCGCAGAGGGGGTTGGCGCAGTCACGGGGAGTGCCATCGGCGACTGGAGGGGGGAGTGTTAGTTAGGCGTTCATAAGATGACCATGGAGTAAAAGCTCACCAGAGAGACCAGGCATGGTGACCTTGTTGGCACCCTGGATCTCGGTGATCACACCGTGGGCGGAGACATGGGCAGCAATGGCCGCGATGACAGCGAGGGAGTAACGCATGTTGATTGATTGAAGAGGAGAATGGAGAGTTCCTTTTTAAAATTAGAGTGAATGAATGAAGAAGAGAGTATTAAAAGCGACCGGCGCAACGCTGTAAAGTTGATTATTGCTGAGAAGGCTGAAGATGCTGAGGATGGAGAATGCAACTGGCGGTGGAACGGTCGAGTATTTATGTTTCTGGCCGGCCACGATGGCTTCCCACCACGAGGGACAGAAGCTTGTTTGCTCGTCCCAAGCCCTGGCGCTTCACATGTGGTGCTCGGAGGGGAATTGTGGCATTGCGGATTCGCTCCATGAACGCACGTCCCCGACCTGAAGTCTGACGGCAGAGCTGAGACGGTCATAGGAGATTAGAGCGCAAGGCAAGCTCTGGCTGTGTAGCTACGTCTAGTCCCAATCGGTGTTTGTATACAATGCGTCGACGGGATGGAGGGCCAAGATGAAACCAGGCAGCAGGCGAGAGGAAGCTGAGAGTGGAGAGGACGACTTGGGCAGACGGAGGAGGAGAAACGCACGAGGAGTGAGAAGAGCGAGACCGACTTTCAGAACAGTTTCGAGAGCTAGTATAATATCTATTGTTATCGCTTGTCAAACATGGAACGTCATTGCTGTGGGACTGGCGAGTTTCATGCACCTATAGCAGCAGTGAGAGAAACTTGCCCATCTGGTGAACGGAGAGAGGGCAGTGGCTGTTGGCCGACCGACAGTGAGGCCGTGGACAAGGCTTGCCAGCGCTCGTCCTGCCGACTATCCGCAAATGAATGCGAGGACGCTTTCCGGGGAATGGGAAGCTTTTTGGTCGGTGCACGTATTGCTGTCCGGTATCAGAATGCTCAGAAAGCTTGATCTTGGTGGTCGCAGCGCGCGCTCTTCTAGAAGGTTACGAATACGGGAAACGACGACAATGGCCAGCAGTGACATGTAAGAAACAACCTTCTCCGACTTGCGGACCAACTCTTTCTGCTGCGGCTGCTGTGCACATGGGGAGAAGATCCACTCGGGAACAGGCGGCAGTGGTGTTGAATCCTGTCCTGTCTGAAGTTCTGAACCTACCGTGATAGACTTTGCTGAGGGAAGCAAAAGGGCAGTACCACAATGCCATTAGACACAGTGTGATATCCTTCATGGTCTTTGGTCCTGGCGACTAAGCAATAGAAGCGCGGTCGTAGGGAGTGGTCAGCATGCCCTGACAGCAAAAGTCAGGGCACGGTCTCAGTTCTCACTGGGGCGGGAGCATCCACCTCCGGAAGCTGTTGGTTTCAGCGCAAGGCTGTTGACGTAGCGAGGGGGATGAGACATGTCCCGCGGAGAGGCTCGAGAACACCAGAGTTGAGTCGGATTTGGAGAGGCAAAGGGGTGTTGCTCTGTGTGTAGGAGAAGGGGAAGCAGAGGTTGAAGAACGGCGGAGCGACAGTGCGGAGAGCGGCGGACCGAAGCGCGAGAGGGCCTCACGTGATGAGAGAGCCTAGCCCACGTGAGTAGCCGTTTCCCGTGCGCAACGGCCTTTATTACCGTAAGTCTGACTACCTACGGAGGTACTCGGAAGACGGAAAAGGTTTTGTCCGAGTGCCGAACGTTTCAATCCTCCCCTCTGTTTTCTTGGCCGAGCGCGCTGCCCATGGCCTGATTCATCTTACAGTCCATGTATGGTGGAAGTGAAGAAGGCGCTACGTCGTGGGTATTGTCAGCCTTTTTCTTCTTCTTCAGGTTTGCTGTGAAGAAGACGATCCCTTCGAAGCTGTCAGAGACTAATCACGTGACTGCTTAGTCAGGCATCATGTGATCTGGAGCATATATTCCATCTCCGGCATTTGGCACTCGAAGACAGACACATCACACTTTACATCACAATCTTCACATCTGTGGTCTCTCAAAGACCTCGCCTTTTTCACTGCGTTATTGCACCTCCAAGTGATCACGCAGTATCCTCGGAGCTTGGCAACTATTACCCCAAAAGACTCCGACAGAAGCTCTATGAATCAGCGAAATATTTCCATTCTAGATGCCGCAATTTGTCGAGCGGTCAGTCCACCGTGGCCAAAGGATTTGGAGAACATGATCGACAGCTAGAGCTGAACTTCGAAAGCGAATAGCTCTAGAAACATGGCGCATCTATATTTTAGCCGTCTTCTCGGTCTGTGACGTGTGTAATTGTGTGGCCTGCTGCCGTGGTGGATTTCTCCCTCGAAGATTAGAACGCATCCGGACAATGATCACACTCCTGAGGTAGTCACATGCATTCTGCGTTGGAAAAAACAGAGACTGGGAAGTTCAATGATGCTTCGGAGACTACAGTGTCAAGTTGAAAGTAGTTCCAGTTGCAATCAACAGCCTGGGGCCGCTCTAGCATATTTTCGGACTTGGATCTAGGACTTGGTATTGTCTGAGAGATAGCTTTTCCGTTGTGAATTTGAATGATGAACGGTTGAAGGGGTTGTTGCATGTAATTCTGCAACAGGTTTTCGGGCCCAACGAGCTAAATCCATTTGCGGCGTTTGCTTGCTGTTCGGCCAACCGGATTTGATTGATACTGAGCGCTCAAATCAGCCTAAAACATATGCTGTACTCAGCCTTGCAATGTTGTCAGGTTCGAATACGACGCCAATCCTCTCGTCGATGGGTTGCACTTGGTGTCCGGCGTCCAAGGAGGACGCATAAGGCTGTCCCATATCCCCGGTTGTGATAGCTGTCAGTCCGTCCTGAAGGCAGTGCCACCGTCGTAGGCCAAGTTTGCAAGGGCCAGCATGAGCACTCTCAAAGATGGATGAGTGCACGACTTCGAGGGCTGATAACAGTTTCCAGGTTCTCTCAATAGAAGGATGAGGATGCTGGCAGAAGAAGTCCGGTTAGTTGCAGGTGAGCATGTCAACCAGTATCTACTGCTTGCAGTCTGCGGAGGGAGAGTGGCCGTGGAGCTAAAAGGACGTTGGAATAAGGTGTGACCAAAACCGGGAGGAGAGGAAGTAGGTAGGGCTGAAAGACCCCACGCCGAGAATAAGACATGACCACCAACTCGTATTGTTTACACACCACGAGCTTGAATGCTGACATTCAGGACGATCGTCTGGGAAGGCAACTTTGGAAAGATGCGCGGCAGGGATAGTAGGGAAAACCCGGCGTCATAGCACATATCTTCTTATCTCTTACTCTTACATCCGGGTTTCTGGTTGTGGTGTAGTACAACCCTCTTTATGTCAAACTTGTCTCTCCAAGAATTTGGGTGAGGGGTTACCGGGGTTGAGAATGCCCTTGCACCCTGTCGTCTGCCACCACACCGTTTGCCATGTGGATGCTTCGTGGCCAAGCAAACCTTGTACTACATGTCAGATGCGAACTCACCGGGCACCTGCATGGTTATTTAGTTGGCTTTGAGATATCCCTTCGGATTTGCTGTCAGCTTGTAGTGGAGGTCTGAGCCCACCAAAAAAACAGGTTTCCAACTTGAACACAGTCTGGCTGATGGGGCATGGGGATGATAAGGAGTCGATCGTTTGCATCATGAGCACGACCTTGGGCTAGCATGTCCTGGAGTATCACTGGATGGATTGAAAAACTGAGAGAATTTCAGCGGCCGTACTCAGGTGTATAGATAAGAGAGAACCAGAGTGCAACATTTGGTGTAAGACGCCGGATGTGGCAAAGCAAAGCAAAGCAAAGCAAAGCAAGCCTTACCATTCAGCAGAAGTCATGTATCTTCGGACGCTCCGGGATCAACTCCAGAGAATCTTTCCATTTTGGTTTCCTGAAAGAGGCCAGGCAAGGCGACACTGTCGTAGTCGATACATCGCTTCGTCGGCAGTCGATATTTCCTATTTAGTCATGCGCCATCGTCCTGGATTGATACAATCTGCCCGCAAAGATCAGCTAGACCGCTAGACTGCTGTTGGGAGAAGTTCTCTGGCCCTGAGAGGTCCTGGACAGCTCCAAGCCTGCAACTCCCATTTCTATCATGGAGACTGGCGAAAGGCTTTTCAGAACATGGATCTCCTGGAATGCTGAGATAAGTGAGTATCGTCGACAATTCATCAAGTCACTGACCCAGACTTCCTTCTCACCACTCAGCAAAACCACAACGCTGCTGAGAGGTCTGGGATAGATTCGAGAGCTTGAATGTTGGTATCCTTTTCAGAAACGACATCCAGCACATCATGGTATCGTGCGGGATGCTGAGCTTGGTAAGCATTGATAAGAAGTTTACGAAGTCATGAGCCGATGATAACTCTGCTGGTTGTCACAAGCGGAAGTTGTTTGTGTCTGGAGAAGCTTGGAGTGGATTCGATGGTCTGTGTATCAGCACCTTTTTTTTGGGCGGAAGGCATCGAATTGGCATTCCATCGTGACATGCAGTAGTCGAGGTTCCAGTCAAGTGATATGTTGCCTGGAAAGGCGAAAAGGTGTTAAGACGGCGCACCCACCTTTGGCGCACCCCACCTTTGGCGCACCTCACCACAAAACCTTGCCAAAAAACCAATCCACCACAGTACCATGAATATCACGTTTTAGACCAAAATGCCTACCTACTCCAAAGCTGACCTCAAATACGCTATTCGAGAATATCAAAATCCGAATCGAACCATCAGCGACCGTAAACTAGCGGAAAAAACCGGCGTATCCGTGAGTACGATCAAACGCCATGCGACCGGCGGTCTCGACGCTACACAAGGTCAGCTTTCGAAACAAAAATTGTCTCCAGATCAAGAAAAATGGCTTGCCGACTGGATAATTGACGAAGAGCGTGCCTGGCGGCCTCCATCGCATACTAGAGTACGAGAAATGGCTAACCACCTTGCCCGATTGGGCGGAGACGATGTCCCTGTTGGCGTACACTGGATTGACGGCTTCAGAAAACGAAATCCACGCATCAGTACTCTGATCGGTCGATCCCTCGATAAAGCTCGAGTCGAAGGATCAAATCCACATGCAATTCAAGGCTTTTTCGAGCTATATCAAAAGATCTGCCGCGACTACCACATCCAGCCGCGAAATCGGTGGAATTTTGATGAACATGGCCTCTCTATGGGCTGTTTTTCAAATGGCAGGGTCCTTGGAGCAACTAGAGAAGGAAGAAGCAGGCGGACATATATTAAATCCCCAGAGACGCGCGAATGGGTGTCGTTGCTTGAGTGTGTCTCGGCTGAGGGTCGAGTTATCACTCCACTCGTCATTTTCAAGGGGAAAAGCCTACAAACAACATGGTTTTCAACTGATACTCCATCCTGGAATTATATTATATCCGAGAATGGATGGACATCGAACGATATCGGCCTCAGATGGCTAGAAAAAAAGTTTTTGCCCGAAACGAGCCCTCATGATTCGCAGCAATGGCGCCTCCTTATTTGTGACGGCCATGGCTCACACACGACCGTTGAGTTTATGAAAATGGCAAAGGACAATAAGGTCTTCATACTTTATCTACCTGCTCATACCTCTCATATTCTACAGCCTCTAGATCTTGGTGTTTTTGGTCCTCTGAAGACGAAGTACAGCCAGCAGCTTCAAAAATTAGCTACATTCACAGATGGAACAGATATCAAGAAAAACATGTTTCTCGCCCTATATAAACAGGCTAGGATTGAAGGATTGACGTCTTCGAACATTAAGACAGGCTTCCGAACGACTGGTATATGGCCATTTAACCCACGCAAGGTCCTCAAGTCATCTCAGCTTAATGCAAACGCCGGCAACGATACTACCGAAGTATTTCAATCTTCTAGCCCTCTACGACTATCAAAGATCCATCATACGCCTCAAAAACCATCCGATATTAGTACTCTAATTGATACTCTCGACTCCCGAAGCTCTCGAATCGACTTTTCAGCCGTCAAACGAAAGATTGTAAAATACGCAGCCTCTCAGTCAACTCAAATTGCAACCCTTGAGCATGAAAGCGCCAAACAAATCTCAGAGATTGCTAGATTACGTCCAGTAAAGCGCAGGAGAATTACTATCGACCCTCAAAAGGCCTTTGCGGATATTGGAGACGTCCTTGTGGCAAGCACATCGCTGGACGAGGAGTCGGAGCAGCAAAACGATGCTTCTAATGCGACGCGGGTCTCTACGCGCAAGAAAATAAAATCAGCGCGTCAAGTAGCGATGGAAGAATTAGATGTTTCAATTTCGGAGTAAATAGCTATAAAATGAATGTTTTGTGGCTGTAAATGTGTTGACCCCTTTTCCCAAAGTGTGAGGTGGTGGGGTGCGCCAAAGGTGGGGTGCGCCAAAGGTGGGTGCGCCGTCTTATGTGGAAGTGGAGTCGGTGTGAAAGTCGAAGTCGCGGGCGTCAAGGTACAACTTTTCTCCAGCTCCGACTTCATGCTGACAAATCACTGCCCCAGCTGGTCACGTGCTCACCTAAATATCACTCCAATCCTCCCAATCAAGCCTGTTTCTCTTCTATCTCTCATGGACAACAGTTTAAACAACCAAAGCCTGATTTTCCAGCTGCTATCACAACCCTGCTCCGATCCCACATCCACATGACCGGTTCGGTAGCCCGCTGAGCGCGCCCCTGTCCCCAACCCCTGAACGTCCATGCCACGTACGTTAGCAGAACAAGACACTTGCAAGGGACACAGCGAACGCTAGTTTTGCAAGTTGCTTAGTCAAGAGATAAATGAATGAATTGAATGAATGAATGTCTGGATAAAATGCAGTCTATCTTGTTGAAACTGACCCCTGACCACACCATCAACGCCTCGTCATAGCCCCCCTGGACTTCCGAACCCTATGCAACCCACCCAATGCTATCAATTCCAAATCCTCGTTTTTGTGTTTGTCATCCGTGAGGCGTGACCGAAAGGCGTTTATAGGCCGGAGTTGTTGTAGATGATGAGCTTGGTGCCGGTGAAGGAACCGCTGAAGGCCGTGCCGAGGGTCTTCATCCTGGCGCAGAGGGCGGCGGGCGTGTAGGAAGCCATGCCGAGGAAGTAGGCACCGAGACCGGCGACGTGGGGGGTGGCCTGGTTGTGTGTTAGTGTTATGCTTGGTGATGGGGGAAAGGGGAGGGTAGGGTTTGGGTAAGGGCGTCACGTGATCTTACCATGGAAGTTCCAGAGATGGTGTTGGTGCCGCCGTTGTTCCAGGTGGAGAGGACGTTTACACCAGGCTGTTTCAATGTTAGTAATGTGCCTGTTACTGTGGGCCGATTGTGGGGAAACTTACTGCGTAGATGTCCACAACGTTACCGTAGTTGGAGAACGAGGCCTTGGTATCAGTGGACGCCTGAAAAAAGTTAGTAGAGCTTCAGAAACGCAGGGAAAGGGGTCTAAAACATCTATGGCCCCCACGGTACAAGCCGAAGCTTCTGATGCTGGCGAGGTGTTGGACTAATTTTAAAGTCAGTGGTTGAAATCCCGATCCAAAAAGGTCAACATACGGCATCAACACCATCATTGCCAGCGGCGACAGCGAGGAAGACACCAGCAGAGACCAATTTGGCAGCAGCCTGGTTAGTAGCGCTGGAGTATCCACCGCCGAGGGACATGCTGGCGACGGACTTGCCGACGCAGCCAGCGCGGGTCTTGGAATCGGAGGCGACATAGTTCATTCCGGCGATGACGCCCGAGTTGGAGCCGGAGCCTTGGGCATTGAGAACTATGCTATGAGTCAGCAAAGATCTAAAAATAGTAGTCGTTTTGCTCTTACCCTTGACCGCGTAAAGCTTGGTTTTCTTCGCAACACCATAAGTTTTCGACCCGACGGTGCCCTAAAAAGATGTTAGAACCATTTTTGAGCTAACAGGAAAGAGATCACGTGCTGCACAATGCGTGCCATGGCTTTGGATTTGTCAGCAATTGAGTAATAGAAGGTTGGGGGAGAAAACTTATCATTTCCATCCGAGTTCTGGCCATCGCCGGCGTAGTTGGCAAGGAAAGTAGCACGGCCCTCAAACTCGGGGTGGGCAGTGTAGATACCAGTGTCGATGACGTAGACGCAAGTACCTTGGCCTGCGGAAGCATCGTAGACGTACTGGGTGGAGCCGCGAGCGCGGTGAGAGCTTTGGGGGTGATTAGTAAGCAGACCCAAAAATTGATATCAGAAAGGTACGCACATGCGACCAAGGCCAAGGGTAGCACCGTTCTGGGTGATCAAGCTGGCGTGGACGACCGAGTCGTGCTCAATGTAGGCGACGTCCTTGTGGTTGGACAGGGTGGTGAGCATGGTGGCGCTGAGGGAGCCGGCGAAGCCCTTGAAGGTGCCCATGCTGAAGACGTGGTCGGGCTCGGACTCGAGGGTGGTGAGGAGGGAGGAGCTGGCGCTCATCTCGGCGGCGCTCTCCTTCATGACGACGATGTACTTGCCGGGGATGATCTTGGCGCCATTGGAGGGCTTGACGATGGGAGCCGGGGCGGCGATGGCGGCCGGGATGAGGGCCAGAAGGGCGAGGGACCAATGCATTTTGATGAAAGTGAGAAGAGTGAGTGAAGCTGGACTCGATGAAGAAGCAAGAAGCTTGATGCTGGAAATGATTGAAGTGAAGACTGAAGACTGAAGATGCTGATGCTGATGCTGAAAGAGACTGAAACTGAGGACGACAAGATAGCTTTATACTTGCAGTCCGTATTATCCTTCGTGTGTGTGGATTCCAGTGTGGATACAGTGTGGAGTCCCATGCCCACGGTCAAGACAGAGTCGCACTCCACTACAGCGGTGCAAAGCTGCTAGTGCGGTTCACGTAACATGGCGGCGAGATACGACGGTGGAGGAGGCGAAAATGTCCTTCCAGGATAGGCAGCGGCATGGAAGACATGGAAGAGTGGGAGGTCGTGTGTAGTGCACGCCATGTGAGGATCACCGTCGACTTGCTGGAAGAGGTCAGGGGCTCTGCGGGTGGTGATGTGGGACCGAACGGCGGCATGCTCCCAAGAAAGACGCAAGCCTCAGGAACATTTCTCCTCCTCCTTCGAGATAGCCTGCCGAACTATAGTAGCAGCGGCAGCGTCTGCGAGGCTACGCCGAGTGTACATGTCGACATGTCTGGAGAGTTGTCGCTGGTGCCGGCAATTGGTTGCATTCAGGGGGGTCTGCCAAGGCATATACCCAATGCGGCAGGAGTCAAGCATTCTGGGAGAGCTTCGCGCACAAGACAAACCCGGGGTTGACGGTCGACGGCAGCGCACGGGACCGCAAGGTACAGCCATTCCCGCTCTCCAGGTGACTTGAACCTGGATAGGGTTGATGGCCGTATGGCACCCTCCCCTCCAGCCTTACTCAAGCAGCCACTTGACGGACCGGACCGATCATGGCCACAACCAGGTGGTGTCACAGGCGCATCCACACCACATGCACCGTGGCTGGCGGGTATCGACGGAGGCGAATGTGCCATCGTACAGCGGGACAGCCATGTGCGGAGACAGCGATGGGGGAGTACTGGAGAACAAACTGGAAGAGGGCGAGAGTTGGGGAGGACAGTCGACCTGATATCGATAAGGAACAGCCCCGACATTCTGATTGGCCGGAGCGGAGCGGGGCTTGGCAACAGCAACTTCCCAAGTCACGGGAATTACACCAATCGTCGGACAAACACCAAAAAGACTGAGTACTCCACTCAGCTGGCAAGCCTCGGTGGGCGTCTGCGGTGGCAACGCTGTGTCCCGCAACCTCATCTCCCTTTGGCCGCCATCCAACCCCGTTCCTGAGAGAACATTCTCTGGTGCTTCGATCGGCAAGACTAATGCAACCATCCAAGTGGAAAGATAAGGATTCATACTTTTGTTGCCGTCCCTTTTTCCACTTCAGCTTCATCGACAAGCTGGGGAAGACGCACTGTTGCAGAGTTGCATATGCAAGTCACACGGCTGCCTCTCATCGTCCAGAGTCCAGAACCAAGCTTTCCAGCCAAGCACATGCTCAACCCTCGCGCCCGTGTGCCATGCCGACTTTTGCAAGTTATCGTCTATCAGTTGGAATACGGCCATATCTTTCATTTGACTGATCGCCCACCAGTGCCCACACGATGGCCGTGGGGAGAAGGTGCCAGGCTGGTGTCGTGATGAGGCTTGAGGCCGGCGGATTGCGAGCTTCATGACGGGGGATGCTGACCAACGAAGCCCATGTCGAAGAAAGATGGCTGAATGGGGATGTGGGGAGGAAAAGTATCTCGCGCAAGACTCTAC
This sequence comes from Aulographum hederae CBS 113979, assembly GCA_010015705.1. Lineage (NCBI taxonomy): Eukaryota > Fungi > Ascomycota > Dothideomycetes > Aulographales > Aulographaceae > Aulographum > Aulographum hederae. Next base: position 74,885 of record ML977177.1, read on the forward strand.
AGTCCCGTTCGCAGGGATTGATGTTACTCGGATCTATTTGGCAGCTTGGACGTACAAGGCAAGCTGGAACGGGAGACGATAAAGACAATCTGGAAATAAGGCTGAAAAGACAAACAGAGACTCGGAGGTACATGGAACATCAATACCCTGGCTTACATAACACCGTCGTGGACTCCAGCTTCAACACCAGACACAGCATCAAGCACCACAGAAACAGGAACCACGAAAACAGAAATCCCACACGTGCGCCGTGTGTCTCGCCAACTCCCCTCTCCAACTCCATCATCTCATATCGCAGATCGACCATGACGCGCATGACCGCTAAGACAGGGACCTTCCCATTATGGTTCGGCGGGAATGAGCTGGCGATATAGAGACCAAAGGCCTACTGCATCAAGCCACGAAAGGAAAAACTCATTAAGCTGGTAAAAGTAAAGCTAATTAGCAACGTCCAAGACAATGAAGATCACTCCGTTAAGCTCAAAGGCTAGTAGTACTCACCCCTTGCCGCAGTAGCTCATCTCCCATGCAATAGGCCCTCTCGTTGGTCCACACAAACCGACCCTTCTGGGACTCGAGCATTCGACCTGCCTGGATATCCTCCAGACTGTCTCGCAAGTCTCTCCACAGAGGACTACTCGGCATCCAGCAATCGCGACCGGCCACCGGCGTCAATTGTCTCGCAATCGGAATGGTCTTGAATATCGACTCCCAGATCTTGGCCGCCGTTCTGAAACTCCGCATGCCGTATTTTGCCAGCAGCAGCTCTTCTTGCTCTTCTGGGATCAGCTGCCGAGCCGTCCTCTTGAGGTACGCCGTCTGGCTTGCCACGAAAGCTTCAAGCTCTCCCACGTCGATTCTCTGGTCCGGTCTCGCGACGATGGTTTTCTCCAGCGCCGAGATTTCTTCTCTCATCTTGGCCAGGCGGTAAAGCGTCCAGTCCGAGTATAACGCGCTGCGACTGGTGTACGGCCGGACGTTGGCAATGTAGGAAGAATCGTACGTCCCGACGGTAGCCGCTCTGTATGAGGTTATGGTTGTTATTCTTTCTTTGACGCCGATTGCTCTGGCGGCGAGATGCTGCACTTCACCTCCCTGAAGCATACAAGCGTAGCCTAGTTGCGGCCCTTCAATCTGTTGCTTCGTCAGATGACTGAGTACATTAGGTTTTGAACAGAAGAACTCACCTTGGCCGTGGAGCCGTCTCCTCTCTTGATGTACGTTTCACCTCCGACCATCCCTTCCGTGTGGCTGAGCATGAGAACGCACACGTACGGATAGCTGTCGTAGCTTCGTGGTGTTAGTATCTGCAAAAACGACTGTAGAGAAACCAAGACGAGCCAAGAAGAGTCTTGCGAAGAGGAACTTCTTGGAAGTCCAGAGAAAGAGGGGCAACGAGACCAAGTCAATGTCCTCAAATCAGAAATTACACCAAATCCACTTACTGCCACGGAATAATCGAATCCACCTTCAACGGATCATACTCCCGATCCGCATCACTCAACTCAACCGGCTCATTCAGGGGCTCCGGTCCCAGCTCATCCACCATAGCCTTCACATCAACGGAATCCGATCTCGTCTGAATGTTCGTATGGCCAATCTCCAGCGGCATGACAATCTCAAGCGGAACACCTACGTAACAACAACTTCTCATCAGCAATCCTTACCCAACACAAAGGTCAAAAAGAAATTGAAAAGAAAAGAAACCCCCTCACCAATCGTCTCAGACACAATCTGCATAGTCTCCGGATGCGTCCAAAGGTCCTTAATGAACGTTGAATACCTCGACGGTCCGCGGAGGATCAGTGCCCCAGGGCCAGGCGAATTGGCGCAGTTGGCGATGACGGCGCGCTGGAAGAGGGCTTTGCGGTAGCAGCGGACGCCCTCGGGGGACAGCAGTGGGAAGGGCGTTGTTCCGGCGATGGGGGTCGAGGTTGGGGTGGGCGTAAGGAGGAGGTCGGTGAAGGAGAAAGTTTTTTGGGGTGGGGAGTGGGCGATGTGGATCTTTTTCCATTGTGAGTTTGGGATGGTGGTGATGCCCGGTGCTGGGGATTTGATGAAGAGAAGAAGGAGATGGGAATGATGATGCACGTGAAGACAAGTCGAGGTTTCGTACCTTGGGATCGAAGACGAGATCTTGGTCATCGAAGACCTCGCTCGTGAGTCCTGGCATCCTGTCTTCTGATCTCCTTTCTCTCCCAATTCCAATTACCACAACGAAAAGTCACGAATCGCGGATATGCCACCGCAAACGCTCCAGCTGATGGACCTGATTGAGTCAGAGCCGAGTAGAGTCGAGTCGAGTGTCGTCGAAACAAACGCCAGCGGAGCTAGTCAAGGAAGCCGTTGGGGGGTAACGGCTCCAACAGTTCTCAAACATGACAAGAACCAAGAACACCTAAATGCAACAACGACGACGAAGATGACCTCCTTCATCAGCGAGGGAATACACCTCACCTACCCACACATACTTTCGCCAAGTATCCGATATACGGAGCCCCTTCCCATCTCAGGACTCTCCACGATAAGAAACCCACCAAAACCCATCCATCCATCCACTGCCACCTCCACGATTGCACTCTGACCACGACCTCTGCGATACGCCGATAGCCTCAACCGCAAACCGAGGGCTTCTGGTTGGCTGGAGCTGCGGTACTTCCATCGATGTCCCTTGTAGCCTACTGCGAACCGGCGGGGAAAGAATTACCCGATCGGGTAGTTTAGAACGTGACCTCTTATGACATTTCTCTGCCCGTCTTTCCCCTGCATTTATCTTATCCACAAGTGGACCACGACTTCATACTTCCGAGCTGCTGTTACGAATAACACGCTGCTCTTCCACCAGTAAAATCAGTCTTGAAGCATTGCCATTGCTTTTCAATCTCATCATAACGCTGGCAAGACCAACCCACGCTCTCACATACCAAATCCGTCCAATGGAACAAAAGACGGTAACATCTCCGCCCGCTGCTGCCAGCAAGTCCTCAAAAGCATCATTCCGGGTTGTTTTCGTGGGAAGTCTCGCCAGGATCAGATAGGCCTATTGCTCGCTGGCAAGCCGGATTGTGCTGAGCTGGTCAAAGACAAATTACCTAGGTAGAGTTTGTATGTAGGTTGGGCATGGTTGGACTGGACATGACGGCCAAGGAAACCTACCTACCTAACCAAGGTTAGATATCAAGATAAGCTCATCCGGGACGGGTCACGTGAGTGTTACTTTCTTCCCCCAACTCTTCCCTTTCCACTTCTTTCCTCGTCTCGTCTCCTGTAAGAAGAATTTCGCCAAAACCTACCTACCGTGAGCCTCTCATAGACTACAATTAGATTCAAAAATAATTTAGCGCTTTCCCTTTCAAATCTGGGCAGAGATGTCAGCCTCCGAATTCGGCAATCCATCACGTGGACCACTATCAAAGTAGGGTAACTAAGGTACATAGTGCGGGTACTTATCTCCCAAGTATACCAGTCCAGCATTAGTATAGCCCATCCTTTTCCTCCCTCCTCCCCAAGCTATCCACGTCAAATGCTCGAACTACCTCAAGCACTCACTCGGAGACATCCCAAACACAGTCAGCCTATCCGCCTTCCAAATGCATCTTCAACTGAAGGTGCTGCAAATCAGCGGCTGCCACGAGGGGGCGACCACGAGCACGGCGAATCTCAGAGCCTTCCTCGTAGCACCAGAATCTATGCTACCACAGAATCCAGTGCAGGAGATAGAAGCGTCGTTGAGACAAAACCCAATCCTTGAGAAGCATCATAGTCTGGATAGTATTTCTTGAGATTGCAAGGAAGGAGATGGAGTTGTACTTCTCTTGGAAAAAAAAGAGTCACGTGACAAGCTAGCGTCAAAACGGTACACATTGCGCGGGACAACGCGGTCTTTTGGATCGATCGTGTCGCCAAAATTGAACTTTCCTTGAAAATCGCAACAAATCAACCTGTGCTGTCGTAGGCGCTGGGAGTGACTTCTTTGCGTTGGATATTATGTCCGACTCGAAGAAACCACTGATTCTTTCCGCTTCTTCAAGGTAGTTAACGAATGTTAAGGGTAGCTTTTCTTTCTTCCATTTCCAATAAGACAAGGGAGCGGACTGGCTGAGGCTGGACTGGAATAGACTGGCAAACTGTGACTGTGACTCGGAACGAAAACATTATGTACAAAGAAAACACACTGGTAAACAGCAGCAGCAGCAGCAACAACAGCAACAACAACAGCAGCAGAAAAAAGACCGCAGACCGAAGAAAAGAAAAGAAGAAGAATTAATAATCATATAAGTCTAGGTAAGTCGGGCATCCAAAAGCCATAGTCAAAAGCCAAAAGCCAAGCTCAAGTCTCCTCTCAGGTAGACTTTGTCGTTCGGTTGTGTGTTGTTTTGTTGTACAATTCCCATCTCCTCCATTCCATCCCGTCTCATGCCTTCCCTTCCCTTAACAGTCCGAGCCCATCCATCCATCGAAACCCACGACACAATCCCTCCCACCATGCAGATGCAAATGCAGTCGAGTCAAACCAAAAGCAACCAACGCAGTAAAGCAAACACCCATCAACTTCAATCATACAAAAGCCCCAAAAAAAAGGGTAAAGGGACAGACAAAGCAAAAGTAAACGCTTGCACCGCCCAGAATCCAGAATCCAGTTTGCAAACACAGCAACGCCTCTAAACGCCATTTGCCGCAAAAGAAGAAACGGCAGGTGGGTGGGTGTTTTATCCAGTACCCAGCCGCGTAGGACATGCGCTGACTGGATTGGATTGAGTTCGAGTGGCCCAAACAAACAAACAAACAAAAGAGATATCAGCAGATCATGAGAGGAAGACGTGGGTGGGAGAACGATTAGGTTGTGATGAAGGTCCCGGGCGTGCAAAAGAAGCACGACGACCAGTGCGCCGGGGGTATATCGGTTCGACGAGGCCCTCCCGTCTCTCTCGCGAGGACAGAGGGGAAGAAAGCTCGAAGTTCCAGCACTGCTTCTGACAAGCAGGAAGGGGTCAACAATCGGCAGGCGGAGGCGGGGAGGAGACTAATGCCCCCCATGCGGCAACGAATGCAGCAGCCTCTTCGGCCCCGAAAGCAGTCTGCTAGCGCGACTCGCAGCCCTGCCAACCCATCAAATCAGCCGCAATCCAAACAGTAACAGAGGACGAAAATGGACTCACCCATCCGACTCATCAGCCCCCTCCTTCCCACCACCACCGCTGGAGTGCGAACTCGCCCTCAACCCCCTCCCGCCCGTCAACCTCCTCCCCAACGAACTCCTCCGCAGACTCGACTGATCCTCTCTCGGCGGCGTCCCATTCCCCGTCGCCGATTCAGATCCAGACATCCCACGAATCCCCAACCCAAGCCCCCCACCCGCGGTCCCGTTATCGTTGCCATTGCCATTATTCCACATACCGCCATTGCCATTACCGCTGCCATGACCCGGTGGTATATTAAGACTCGAACAGTCCGACCCCGGTCTCGGCGCCGATCCCAAATCCCTACTCGACGTGAACGAAGGTCTCGGCTCCGGCGTGCGGATACTGCCGATGGGACTCAGATCCCTGGTACTATTACTCTCGGTCGTCGCCTCCGACGCATCACTACTCTTCTGCAGCAGGGTCGACGAATTGACAATCTCGCGGAGCCGGCTGGACTGCTGTTTGGTGGGTCTATGTTGGGAGAATTTATTCCCGACGATGGTGCCAACGTGCGAGAGGAGGGCGCGGCGGACTTCCTTTTTGAGCTGGATGGCGAGGTCGAGGTTGGACCAGGTTTTGTTGCGGTATTCGAGGGTTGGCATGCGGAAGACGAGGTCGTGCACGTCTTCGATGTTGCGGGCGCCTTTGCCTTTGTAGCTGAGGCAGAGGACCATGCTTGGGATTTTGACGTAGGCGAGCGTCATGTAGTTGGAGGCGCGCTTGAGCATGAGGCTGAGGTCGTCGGAGCGCGTTTTCGAGTTTACGTCGTCTTTCGAGTTGCTGCGATGGATCGTGAAGCGCTTGGGCCGGTCGCCGTCGTGGGAAGAGGAGCGTCTGCCTTCGGAGGCATTCATCGTGAAGGAGGACGCGGCGCGGTTGGTAGCTGGACGGAGTCGGGAAGACGCAGAAGAGTCCATGGAACTCTCCCTGGTAGGTTTGAAAGCCCGCAACGCTTCAACGCGGTTGTTTGCCTGTGAGTTGCTACTGAAGACGTTGAGATGGCCAAGACCAAGGTAAGTACTCCGAGGGTCTTTGTCGCCGTTCTTGCTGGATGAAGATTTCGGCCGCTGGGTATCCCTAAGAGTCAGAGTGGGTTGAAGTCTCAAGGCAAGGTCTCCAACAGTCGTTGACGAGGTACTCTGGGTTTCAGTGGGCAGATCCTGCGAAGAGTCTCCATCTCCTATGTCTTCGTCTTCATCTTCGACTTCTTGCGTCATCGACAACCTGTTCTTGACCAAGAAAGGAGACTGGTTCCCATCGCCCTTGTTGCGATCGGGCCAGACGTAATTGAAGACCAGCTCGCCTGCCTCCTTCTCAAGCTGAATGCGCAGCGGAAAGAGATTGACCTCAAAGTGATCCATTACTGGAATACCAGCAATCGCCTCCAGCATGAGCCATTGGACACGGATCATCTTGTTGGACTTGTCGGCGGTGAATGGTCGGTCGTCATTCAGGTATGGAGCAATCATCTCAGGGTAAACAGCGTTGGGAAGGAGATTATATCCTTGAATGCGTTCAATCTCCATGATGTGGTTGTTGGACCCATCGCTGTTATCCGTACGGTCATACACTGCATTCCGTAGCTGAAACTCCGCAAGTGACTGATCGACTCCGCGAATGAGATGCCAGACAATCTCAGACGACTGAATGTACCACCGTAAAAGACCCGTCGACTGATTTGCAGAAGGCCGTTCATCATACTTGCGCTGGGAGGTAGTAATCGCCTTCATGATGAAGAAAAGCTCGTCTTCACAAGCTGTAAGATCTTGCTCCAGGGTGATGCGGTCTTTCCAGTCATGCAAACCAAGACCTCGCTCATCCACCTGGAAGTACCTCTTGATCTCTTGCAGCGAATGAATCCTCTCTTGCAAACTGATCACCATTTCCGGGGCACCTCTCAGATCGCTGAAATCGGATGCTAGCATGATCTTCTCGAGCCGCTCACTCCTGGTCTTCTCCAAGGGTTCGCTGTACAGCAACAGATCTAGAACAATCACGTACAAGGCATAGTACTGAGCGGAATTGCAGATGGCTCTGACATGCGGGAACTCGATCCAAAGGTGGTCCATCCTGGTCTCGGCGTTGTCAGCATTGCTCGAGTCATCAGCTTGCCCAGTAGTAACATCATCGTTGTACTTCAACCGCAGAGTGTTGAACTTGTCATATCTCAAAGTGGCCGATGTGCGCTGAACAATCCTTTGGAATCCATATGGATCCATGTCAAAGTCAAACATGGCCTCAATGGGGACCCACGGCGGCCAGAGAGAATTAACAGAAGCGCCGTATGGATGTCCAGAGTACATATGAAGGTACTTTTTGGCAAATGTCCTCGAGTTGGTCACAAACATCTGCACGCTATCCATGGCGGCTGAGAAACGACGCTGGACAAGACCACTGACATCGTCTGTCACACGGTCTTTGTCCATGATTGACACCACCTTCAGCTGCATGCCTTTCGCGGTAACCAATACAACCATGTGCTTGTCTTTTTCGCTTTGAAGCTGTATTTGAGGAGCAATCAGTCGGAGATGGTAGGCATTTTGAGGCGTAAAGTCGTTCGAAATCTCCTCTCCGTGGCCCGATGGCTTCTGAGCAGAGCTTTCTCCGGTGTCATCGGCGGTGACGAATTGCCTGCCGTCATTGATGATAGCTTGAATGCGATCCTGGACCTCAACATCGTCATCTCCAAGAGGAGTCGCCACGCTCTCAGTGCGCGAGATATCGGGGCCCTTGGAATTATTGCGCTCGGTTTTGGCTCTTTGTTGCTCTTCCAGAATGTCAAGGATAAACTTGACGGCCCGCCTAGACATGTAGTAGACGAAACCTCGGCGTTGGCTGACTTGATGGATATACCGGAGTATGATGTTGCGCAGAGAGTTGTTCCACTTGACCTGGGGGTTGTGTATGATGAACCGGTTGTTAAAGTCGCTGACATAGTCCGCCATGGTATTGGTATTCTCTACGCCTTCGCCATCAGCATCAGCAGAGTCTAGGCCCTCGCGCGCTTCAAAGAATTGATCGTCAGCAGCTCCAGGATCAGGGACGGCTCTGTGGTCATTACTCTGGAGCCTCATCATGATGCTATCGTGCATGGCGTGCAAAAAGTCTTGCTTCCTCTTGAGAGTTCCATCATGCGCTTGAAGCACTTTCAGTTCGGTTCGCAAACTTTCATCGTTATTTACATCTCTGATGATTGCCAACTCTTGTTCGCCAATGGCTCGGAGATTCTGCTCGATCTGCTGCTGGACATGGTCAAGGCGGTCTTCAATAAGTCGGCATTGCACGCGTCGTGGGTCATTGCTCGCAGACATGACGCAGTTGTGGGTATCCTCATTCCCAAAAGGACTAGTACGGTTTGGATCTCCTGAAATCATGTCGTGGTGGTCGGTTTGCCGGTAGTACGTGAACCGGGGAGCAAAAGCCAGAGGAAGGATTTTAGTCTCCGGGTTAGACTCTGCTGGAAGTATCCAGTCCAGTTCGACAAAGTCGTCCATGTCGACCCACTTGAAATCTTGATCGGGAATCGTGAAGCGCGCCAGATCTACCGACATGTCGTGAGGTTGATAAGATGCCAGCTCTTCTGCCGTTGCATTGTCCAGATCGGATGGATCAGTCCCCATGATGCTCGCCGAAATGGCTCGGATATCTGCAGAGATGAAATCTAGTTGGGCTTGATTGATGCGCATGCCGGTCGTCTTGCTGTGCTTGGCACCTTGGACGGGAGTCGTGAATTCCTCGCGTCGTTGATGGAGGTCCAGCATGAAGCTATCAAGTCTGACTTTGAGCCCGGTCGAATGAACAGTATGTCGTCCATACTCTTCAGCATCCTTATGTTTGTAGATGTGGCTCATATACAGAGGAGACAGCAAAAGATTGTACTTGATGGTGGCGAGATGCCGTCCAAACTTCTTACTCGACTTCTCGATGCCAGGCCACAGCTTTCCTTGTCGGATGGGAAGTGACATGACGCCCGAGAACATTGACCACCAGCTGTAGAAATGGCTAAAGAAGCGGGGGGTAAGATGGACGCTGTTGTAATCCGAAGACGGCTTGACGTTAGTAACGGACCAATCCCTGTCCACCGGTGCTGCAATAGCAACCGAAAGATGAATATAGTGGCTTCGAAACCCTCTGAAAGCATCGTATGGCAGGTCGTCCCTTGACTTGGCGAATTTCGGATTCTTGAGAACGATATCGTAGTGCGGCCTAAAGTCGAATGACCTGCCACCATCAGGCTTGTTGCGCTCAAAGACAAGTCCAGCAAGCCACTGGACGTTCCCGGAGAGCTTCATGACTGTTTTGCGGAAGACAGCACCCTGCTTGTAGCTCGGTGCGCTGGAAACGCTGCTCGAATTGGAGCCATCCTTTGCCCCCATTTGCCGCGCGTAATGGCTGAGATCGGGCACCGCAAGAACATAAGTACCACTCCGGACTGTCATGAATCGTTTGGGATCTTCGTTTTGCCAGATATTCCATTGCACGTCGTTTCGCCAGCACATGACGAAACCAGCACCGGTGCCCAAGACAGCGTACGGATCTCGTGAGCCTTTGAGCAGGAGATGGACATCGCCATCGCCTTTCCAAGACACTTGCAACCGAGAATGGAAAGTCAGGCGAATTTTGTCCCAGAAGCCGACTCGCTCTGAAGGGTCGATGGCGGGCTTGGTGAAGTTTTCCACTACCTGCATAGTGTCCTGGATGGCGGGCTGGTATGAGGTCCCCCATGTGATCTTGGTCGAATAGCCAGTGTTGATATTAATCGCCATATCCGAGTACGTTTTGACAGCAGATACAGTCCGACGCACATCAATCTTCATGCCGCCCTCAAGTCCCCCGGAAGGAGACTTTTCAGGAGGAACCACCACAATATTGACATGTCTGGCTGACTCAAGATCTTGGTACTCTTCAGCGATGACAAAATCGGTAGTGAGATGGAGGCTTGGGAGTCGAGGGGATTGCCCCGGCCGTAGACCAGGCACGTGAAGAAGTGGAAGAGGATAGTCACGCAAGGAAACCCTCGCTTCCCCCATTGAAACTTGCAAGTGCATCGGTATCAGCAGCGAGTATTGCTTGTCGCGTGGCATTCCCTTGCCCATGCGGTGGAGAAACTCTGGGTATTTGTGAAGAGGGAAAGACGGCTTATCGACAAGGACGTTCAGATCTCGAATTGACATGGCCATCAGCGCTGGTCTCCGCGGCATAGCCATGATCCTTTCGTTGTGTTCATTGGATTCCGGCAAATCTTCGTCAGCACCCCAAAACAGGGCACGAATATCTTCAATGCCCCGGTTCTGAAATGCCAAGGTATGATCGATCCTCTTCTTCCAGCTTTGAGCATTGTACCGATCGAGCTTTTCTCTGGCTTTTTCAATGCTGGTGTGGGCAACGTCGCTGAGTCCACAAATTCCATCAGCGTCGTAGCGGGCCTTGCCACGCCGGGTCTTTGGCGAAGGCTTCTCAGAGTCATCGGATCTCCCACGCTCTTTGCCATCCATACTTTTACTCCTTGGAATAGCTTCATCGCTTGCTGTTCTCTTGGCTCGGCCCCGAGTGTTGTGTGCCGATCTTGCACGCAGTCTTGAGGTTGCTCGTTGGTTCTTATCCAACTCTTGCAGACGTTTCTCCTTCAGGCTGAAAGCAGCTTCCCGTGCTGATCGCTGTTTTTGTTCGAGAAGTCCAGTCCGGTATATCACACCTAGCTTCCACTCGAACGCCCCGTCTTCGATTTCGAAAAGGAACGACTGTGACCGCAGTGAAAGCTTTGGAACTCGTTTCGGACCCTCTGGCTGCTTGTTAAGAATGTACTCATCAGTCTCAGTCTGGAATCGATGACGGAGTTGTTGAGCAGTCTTGGTAATATTCACACAATTGTCAAAGATCTTGTGGAGAACAAGCTGGTGGGGCACCGCCAAACGAGTTGCTTCTATGGCAACATCAATGGAGTTGTCCTCGACCATGGTGTTCCCAAACTTCCGCCTGATACGACGGTAATCCAGCCGCAAGGTTTTGATGCTCACAACTCTGCTCCACGTCTTTGGCACATTGGGTGTTTCTGCGTAGAGACTGAGGGTCTTCGCCTTTGCAAATGGTGTCGCCCAACGATGTCTCCCAACTTCGACACCGATAACGTGGATCATCAACGCGGGATCAGCAGGCATGAAGGCTTTGATCTGAATGAAACCAGCCTTCACGTCGACGGCCACAATCTCAGAAGTCGTCCGGTACGAATACCTGTCGGCAATCTTTTCGGACATGGCATCAAAACTCTGATCAGGAGCTTTCGGTGTATTCGAAGGAGTCGATGGCGTGGAGAACGTTTTCTGGAGAACCTTCCAAGCAACGCCAACCGCATAGTGGCGGTACAAGGAGTAGTTGACAGATAGACTTCGCGCGTATGAGTTGATGTGGAAGATTGGACCATGAGTGTCCGAAGAGGTGCTGAAAGCAATTTCAAAGCGTGGCAAGGACAAGAAAGCTTCTGGTTCCCACGTGTCGGCAGATTCCACCACATACGCTTCGAGGCCATGGCTGTGAATGGCGAGGCGCCTACTGTCCGTTGGAGAGGCTTGATCCCTCTGCGGAGATGGCGGAGATGACGGTGACCTTGATCTCGGTAGTGCATCCTCTGGCCGCAGATTCTTGCTAGCTGCTCTACGCCTCGTTGGCCTGATCTCTGTCTCTGCGTTCCTGTTCGACTTGTATTCAGACGTCCAGGAGTCAAGGTGCAGCGCCACTCCTCGAGAATTCCTGGATACCATTGGATCGATACCAGCAACCTCCACATTGAAATCAGACCCCTGAAAGTTGAAGTGTTGCAACCAGGGAGGGAACCGTCGTAAAAAGTTCAGCTTCGGGCCTTGCGATCGAGACCTCCGGCTCATGAATCGGTCGTTCCGAAGCTGTACTATGATTTGGTGGAGACCTTCGCAAATCTCTGGACGAACAAGATACACTGAAAAGGTTTGCAAATTGCCAGAGGCGATCACAGCCACTTCTGGAGATGCGCTGACTTGAATCTTAGTCTCCAACGTGTCGGCTAGCATCAGATTATGCCTCTCGCCTGACGCTGTCTGGTAATAAAAATTGTGATTGAGTATGCGGAAGTTGGAAGCCAGAGAGTAGTGCAGGTCGCCACCAGCTGAATGCGATGATTCAACATCAAGAGATACTGACGACGCCACGGAAATCAAGAGGTCGAATTCATCCGTCCCCTTTTTCTGCTCTTCCATCGGCGGAAGTGTGACTCTGATCACTGGTTCTTGTATGGATATTTTCACGCTGGCTTTTGGTAGCAGACGTGAGAGCAGACTATGTCCAGTCTTTTTGCGAATTGAGTTTCTTGACGGTGATTTGTCTCGGTGCAATACTGCCAACATCAGTGGTAGGTGCTTTGGGTCGAGATCTGCAGAGGGAGAGGTCACGACAAGATTGGCGAAAAGAATGTTAGTGTTCCGTTCAGCGACGTTTCTGTCACCAGAGAAATGTATGGTTTTGGATGGGAGGGTAGTCTTGACGGTAGCGGTAGCCATAGGGACGTACAGCAGCCGCTCAGGGCGAACATGGCCATCGTCGATGCCGACTGAGATGGAAATTGCCGCAATCAAAGCTTGATGAGCAACATCGGTGGGCGAGAAGTACATCAAGTGGGCTGGACTTCGAGGATCAAGGCGCAACAAATCGACGCCAACCTCTTTCATGGACATGTTCATGAAGACAGGAGACTCCGATGGCAGATCTCGGAAGCGTTTTGTTAGTCCGAAGAAGCCCACGGCGAATTGGAACTCCTGGATTCCGCGAAGAATAGAGCTGATGAACTCCTTAGAATCGGACACTGTACGAACAATATTCTCTTCCCGACTGCCAGGCCGATCCAACTCTTCAGCAATGTCTGTAAAAGAGAGTTCGGCTTCGCTTTCAACATGCTCTTTGACTCCATAGACTCGACGACAATGCTTGACCCTGTCCAGGGTGGTCTTGATATCGTCATACGGTATGCTCAATCTCCCGAGCTTGAGCGCAATGGACGCATCTCGCAGCCCGTCCAGCTCCTGGTGGAGAAGTCCATGGACATTCAAAGTGCAGTGATCCAGGATTTCTGTCGACTCTTTACCTTCCGGACTGAACAGGATACTTCGAGCAGCCGCAATCCATTCTGCAGGCTGTTTGGTGTTGTCCTTTGCGCGTCGGTGATGGAAGAGGCGACCCCTATCAACAGTCTTCAAACGAGTGTCGACCGCTACGGTGAAATGAACCATTTGCATGGTCCCAATATCGGCCAAAACCAATGATGTATTGTTGGCGACCAGATCCACCATGCGAATCCATTTTATTTTCCGGTGCAACCGCTTGATGCGCTCTTTCATCTCGGTCAACCTCTGCCATGTCCGAGTCCGCTCAGTGTCGCCGTCATAGTCGCCGTCAGGATCAGGCGTCGTCGGTCTTGATCCTTGCACATAGCCGTTGAGTTTGTCGGCAGAAACATTCCGCCAGTGAGTCCATGGAGACTTCTTGCGCGCAGCCTTTTTGCCCAGTTTGGTCAAATCCAGCGAGATTTTCAACTCGGTCAGTTTGATGCTGAACCATGTCGGCTGTGCAAAGGTTGGCCTGTGGAGACTCAGACCAACTCCCCGGATATCAATTCTTATGCCTTCTCTTGGTGTGAAAGCTATGCGCCGGAAGCCGGAATAGCCTACTCTCTGGATGGATACGCCGGTGATTATGCGAAGGAGTGCAAAGACGACAAAGGTCGCGAGGTAGATGAGGAAGCAGACTCCCAGGGCGAACGAAGGGTTTGGGAATGCCATGGTAGACTGCGGCAGCCATACGCTGACGGGCTCGACGTCACCGGTGAGGATATGGGTTCGCGACAACGGGCGGAAGCGCGCAACGAGGTCGTGTGCTCGTTGGAGCGACGCTCATCTTCGTCGTGAGGATTTATGGTTGGTAGAAAGACGGTAGCATATTTCGGAGAGCGATAGCGTCGCGTGGAGCTCACGCGTGAGCTAGAATATGTGGTGGGAGAGCAGCGATAGGATCGGCCGTGTGCGAACTGCTTTGGAGTGGGTACTGGTACGGTAGATTGGCGACTGGCAGGTATATCCGAGGCTGCCGACGGTATTATCGAGATGGAGGAGGAATTGTGCAAGCAAGCAATAGAACGTGTGCTCCCGCTGCAAGAGCTGTCTAGGTGCAGGAGGAGGTCGAAGTGGGCGTGATGCGGTTGCTTGGCAGTATTCTCACGGACGGCGATAGCAAATGCGTGATCCTGGGGGTGATCTGGGACGAACCGCCTGTGCGGCTACGAAATATATTAAGCGCGGGAGAATCAATTCCTTATAACCGCTCGCTGGGCGGGCTCGCTAAGGTTGCATGCCCAAAGATGTTCTCATTCCGTAATCATTGACACTAAACGATCGCGGTATGCGCAGTCACGTGAGTACCATTGGCAAGGGACGTCTTTTCGCAGGGGACATGTACTTTTCCATATTTGAAGGCTATACATCAGGCGAGCAGTCGCTGAGCCCTGGGAGAAAGCAATTGGAGAGGACCTTGCGGTCAGTATCCTATATAGGAAGAGCCAGAGATGAAAAACGTAGCTATGGTCTTCCGACCAACTCCATTACGCCCGGGCGTGCAGAGTGCCAGCCGTCCCAAAAACGCGTTGTGGGGAATAAATGTCCATGAGCTTCGTTAGAGCTCCATTAAACTCCATTGCCCTGCCTTGAAGGGGCCAAAGGGTCCCCTGAAGCCGACAGTCGATTTCCCATCGACAGTCGCCTCCTCGCCATAGAAACCACATAAAAAGTAGCTGGAAAGCAAATGAGCAAAAGAATTCGTTCAGGAGCTTCAGGGAAAGACCGAGCTCACATTGATTTTTGAAAGCCACATCGTCGGGCCATAATAAATGCTCCGCTAGCTCCATCAGAACAGGGTCGGCGGATCGTACAACAGTAAAAAAAGATTCGCGATGAATGCGACGAGTGGAAACGACTCATATCAATCAATCATCTCCGGGCTATCAGCAGAAGCGCCGGTTCCCGTTCCGCTGGCCCTCGTCACGGCGGGTGGTTTCGGCACTTGTGGCATTATCCGTGAGTTGATGTATACCTTGCCGATGTGCTCACCACCCTCGACATGGCTGTTCTCGATCTTGCAGTTCTTGACAATGGCATGTAGAACAGCTGATTTCGAAACGCTCGAATTTTCAATGTTGCTGAATCTAATATCGCTCTCGCCAAAGATGCTTGACCCCTTGATGGTACTTTGGTTGACAAGGGTGTACTCCCGCACATGGGAGCATTCCAGCGTACTGGTATTGGAGGTCGCATTTTCGATCAGGGAAGACTTGAGGTTGGAGAATTTGACGTTGCTGTTGGTGGAAGACGAGGAGTCGTCAATGTTCGAATTGATGGTTTGCACAGTCTGCAGTCCTGAGCGGTAGAAGGAGGGTATCGTCTCATAGTGGACTAGACTTTGGGGATTATCGTACGAAGGAGTTCCCTGCGGCGCAACAGGATACTGCCCATTCGAATCGCTGATGTACGACGCGACAGTGCGGTGCTCGCTGGGGGTTCGTCCGAACATGGTCAAAGGTTGCTTCCACTTGGACTTGGTGACGCCGTTGTGTTGGGTGGTATTTTTTCCCTTCAATCGCAACCGATGCGAGCCAGGCGCCATAGACTCAATTCGCGCCACATCCTTGATCCATTGCCTGAGGACGTCCCTGCGTTGTGGTCAGTACCTTACCCACACTTCCTGGTCGTCGCCTTCCATCTTGACGTTTGAAGCAGCGGAAAGGCACCAACATACCACGTCATATTCAGGTTCTTCGCTGCCTCTGGCCCGGAAATCAACTGCGACGAGCCGTCCGACCTCGTCTGGTATGTGGTTTGCGCGTATTGAATTGCGGCTAATTTTTGCTCGCGCGTGTAGTCGGCGCGTTTTCGCGGTGTCTTCGAGGGCGTGCCATCGGCGCCAGTGCTGTTCTGCTGCGATCCGGGCTGGGCAGACGGCGGCTGAGAGTCGTTGGCAGGAGCCATCTCGCGGAGCTGGTCGAGGAGGGCATTGCGCGTGTCTCTGTCTTCTTGCGAGTCCTCCTCCATGGGAGTGTCCATGTCCTGCTGAAAGCTGGAGGGCGCCTCCATCTGTGAATTGACTCCAGTGGTCGGCTGGTGGGTCGCGCTGGAGGGTGAAGGCGTCGGGGGGTTCCAGTGACTGGTGTGGTTGATGAAGCGCGCAGTGGATTTGGAGGTGGCCATCTCGGGGAGAGTTCGCGGGTGGTGATGGGGGCGGCCGGGGGAGGACAGCCAAGCGCCCTGGCTCTGGAGTCTGGAGACGGCCGTAGGGCTGAACTTGAACGCTTGAAGGTCGCGATGTATGGAATTGTGAAGACCCTGAGAGCAGTTGAATTCCTCAACACCAAACAATATCACCATGGGAAAAGGTATGTACATGAAGAGGAGACTGCGCTGCCAAAGCTGAATCATTTTGTCAGTTCTCTTGTCTTGTTTCGCACAGCAGCTGACCGCTCTTCTCTCCCGCGACAGGAACCGACAAGCTCTACATCACCCACTCCGAGTGGTCGTCTGAGGATGCCTTTGGAGCCAGCACCGGCTCTGCCGTCTCCAAAGCGAGACCAAACGATACCACATTCAAGCGACTGCCCTTCAATTTCTGCTCGCTCTCCCTCCAGCCATTCGAGCACCCAGTATGCACCGCAGAAGGCGCAATCTTCGATCTTACCAACATCCTCCCCTGGATCAAGAAACACGGCACAAATCCAGTTGACGGATCCCCTCTCAAGTCGGCAGACCTGATCAAACTACACTTTCCCAAGAATGATGACGGAGAATACGTGGATCCTGTGACATACAAGGTTTTCACGAACAACACCCACATTGTCGCATTGAAGACCACCGGAAATGTCTTCTCATGGGACACTGTGGAGCGGCTGAATGTCAAGGCAAAGAACTGGAAGGATCTGGTCACGGAAGAGGACTTTAGCCGGAAAGACATCATCACCCTCCAAGACCCACAGAACGTCGACTCGCGAGACTTGAGCTCCTTCAAGTACCTGAAAGATGGCGCAGACACTCTCAACGATGAACAAAAGAAGGAGAAAGAAGACCCATCCAGCAACCTCAACGCCGACGCCCTTGGGAGTTCCGCCAAAATCATCCGCGCAAAAGAAGCAGTAGCCCGAGCCCGAGCAGAACGCGAAAAAGCCAACAACCCCAACATCACCACATCCAACGCCAACAAATCCTTATCCACTCAGACCGGCTCATCCCGAACATCAATGCAACCCCCCAAACAGACCCCCTACAACGCCGCCCGCTACACCTCCGGCAAAGCCGCCGCCTCCTTCACCTCCACAGGCCTAACCCCGCACACCTCAGGCGAGCGCGTCCTCCTCTCCGACGAAGAATACATGCTCAAACCCAAACGCATAAAACACACCGGCTACGCACGCATGCTAACCTCCCTCGGCGAACTAAACATCGAACTCTACCCCGAATTCGCCCCCAAAGCCGTCTGGAACTTCGTCAAGCTCGCGCA
>ML977177.1:93095-112349 GCA_010015705.1 Aulographum hederae CBS 113979
GAAGAGGGTTAGGGGGGATGGGACGGTTGAGGGGGGTGGGAGTGAGGGCGTAGGGAAGTATTTGAAGGCGGCGATGGAGGAGGCGAAGAAGGGGGCGCTGGAGGGGGGCGAGGATGAGATTGTTGGGGATTGGGAGGAGGAGATGCCGGCCAAGAAGAAGTTGAAGACGGGTGGATTTGGGAACTTCGATAGTTGGTGATCAAGTATGGGGTCCGAGGGGACTTTAGTGGTTTGTATACCCCTCGACTGTGGCGAGATTCTATCGACTGAGATGCCACTCGACACAAGAGGATTGTTCTTGCTGGATGAATCAGTGAGTAGTTGCTTTCACGGAGAGCAGTACTGACTACCTACCCTACCTACTCCCATGGTGTTTTCTCTCCTAACGAAGTGTTGGATCTACCAACCATCGATCAAAAGCCCTGCAAAGTTGACCCACCTGTTCCAAAGATTATTCGTCTTAGTGATAGCAAATTCCCAAGACCCCATTTTGAACCTACCACATCGAACTTGCATTGAGCGAGCATCGAACCACTGCAGTGGCATGATGGCTTTCGATACTATCTCTTGATACAACAAGTAACAAAACAACAACAGTCCATAGAGGAGCCCTGAAGTAGGTAGGACTAAAGCATCAACCCAGACAGAACTTCCAGCTTCCCGACGTCCACACACACCTTCTTCTCACTGGCAGACAAAGCCCCCATGTCTTCACGTCCTCACGTCTTCAACCTCTCTCCATCCTCATCCCTTCCCATTAGTCACCACTCAACCTCAGATCCCGCAAACTCCCTCCTCGTCAACATACCAGTACCGCTCAGCCAACGACAAAACAATTCGCTACGGGCAATAACAAAATACGCCGTTACAGCCAATAGAAAAGGCCGAAAACAAAAACCGGATCGTCCGTTTCTGAGGATGCGATACGATACGTCCGGCGGCCGGAGTGATCTCCGCGATATCCGGCAGGAGGTCTTTCATGATTGGCTGCTTTGAGAAAATGATGTGTGAGGTAAGGGATTGGGGAGGTGGTGCTTGGGAGACTAGAAGAGTTTGGTTGGAAGACTTGAAAGAGAAGTGTATCTTCGAGAAGGCAGATGGAGACGAAGCTGGAGTCACGGATGAAGGCGATGATGAGCAAGAGGCAAAAACGCGTCATTCCCACCTGCAGGTTCGCGGCGAGGTCAACTCTCATAGCCATTCCTAACCTACGATTTGACGGGTGGGCCGTAGACGGATATCCACATCAGGTATCTCTACATCCTAGTTCACAGTGTCCTGATATTACAAAGACGAAGAATAGCATGTGTCGTCGGGGCCAGTGGTTAATGTTGAGAATTGCGATGAGCAGGTTTCCATACATGGAGAATTGGAAAGTTGAAAGGCGAAAGGAAAATGTCTGAGGGAAGATTTGGCTTGTGATAATGACGAAGGATTCAAGGAATCGCACTGTCTGGGCTGGCTTCAATGGAGGTACATGAATTTTCCGTGGCCAATGGCCTGTTCAAATCGAGATAGCCTGATTGAGTGAGTAGAGGACTCCTTTTACTCACCTCCCGAGCCAGAATTACCTAATACCCCGACCTCTTCTTCCGACAGAGCGGCCGCCCAAGCAGACGTAAGGCTGCTTGTACCTGTTGGTTCTACCCATTTCAATCCCTCACCCCATCACGGAAAATTCCTCCATCCCCACCTCCACCACGAGCTCGACGCTCCGTCATCCAAGGGAGCTCGCACAAACATATGTACTCCACCAACTCCTCCAAACTCCAATCAATCATCCATCCATTCAGCAGCCAAATTCCGCCATCTGCTGCCATCGAACGATACTGCACGACCTCCAGGCCGCTAAGTTACAGAAAACCCGTGCCCCAGTGGTCTCGATTCCACAAAATCCAGCGCTCGATGCAGTGCAGTCATGGAGGAAAAGACTGATGAAGCTGTAGCCGGACCACAGGCCCGGTCTCCGACCGATATCAAAGAAGTGGGCTACAAGCGCGCCTCCAGCTAGGTACAACAGAAATGGATGGCACGCATGTTTGCCACCCACCAACCGCCGCGGGTAGCTGCATTGCAACGGCACGGCATAATGGGGCTGGGGGGAGCAGGCAGGCAAATGTGCGACATCCAGTTCCCCATCGGCCGGCACCGTGCATGAAGGAGGCTGCGAAGCGCGGCCGGGCGGGTGGATCTTCCAAAATGCAGTGGGCCGATGATGATATGACAATATCAATTATGATTATTTTTCGGAACACCTCGGTGGTTTTGAGACTTGAGGTAGCAGACAGACAATCGTGTTTTTTCGTTATTATGAAAGGAGACTTTGAGAAATTCGTGAAGTGTTGGAAGCATTCAAAGCGAAACAAAAAAAAAGAACAGACGAGACAGCGCGGAGATTTGTTTGCGTGAAAGTCGTGACATGATCCAGGCCGAACTCACCTGTTCGCAAGAAATAGCAATGTTCCCCTTAGGTGCCAAGCATGGCATATGGTTGGTGTATGCTGAGGGAGGTTGCTTGCTCGTGCTTCCCCTCGAATGAGCTGATCGAGTCTGTCTTGGCAGCAAGCCCGCCGCATGTCGGCCAACATAAGAGGAAAATGTCCGTCCGTTCTCTCAGGGTTCTAGGTACTATGTGATCTGTAACGCTAGAAAGGATGAACTGGGAGCTGCGAGCGAGCGAAGCTCAGGCTGCTGCTGCTGGGTACTGCCGTGTAGAGGTACAGGTACATACATGAAATGACATGCTCCTTGCCGTTGAAGCAAACCTTGCGCTATCCACCTGTCAATATCGTGCACAGGTAGCACATTCTGATACGGGTGAACGATCTGTGGGCACTCGTCGACTCGAGAGATTGGCGTGCTGCCGGTTGCACAAGTTCCCTCGACTGAGATATAATGGTCGAGGCCTGGTGTGGTCAGAGTCTGTTGTCATGTTCTGTCGTTCAAAGTCTCTGTCGCTATCGGACAAGAAGCATTTCATTTTGAGGAGGACCAAAACACTTGCCAATCATCCCTCAACATCCATCCGCGTCCAGTGAGTACAAAAGGGCTCCTGAATACATCGGTCTTCCTTAACAAGTGATATTCTTTGTAGTATCCCAAATACTTTGCGCATCGAGACTCCTCAACCATCGGTCAGCGACAATCCACCAAACAAGATGTGCAGATACCGGCAGTATCGTTGGACAGGATGCCAATGCATGATCAGCCGAGTCATCAGATGTCCGGCGTACTTTGCGAACAATGGATGCCCTCAGACGGTCGCCGAACGGTTCATTCCTGGCCAGTGCAGAAATCATGGAGGACCAGATGTGAGGATCCCAGAGGA
Source organism: Aulographum hederae CBS 113979 (assembly GCA_010015705.1). Classification (NCBI taxonomy): domain Eukaryota; kingdom Fungi; phylum Ascomycota; class Dothideomycetes; order Aulographales; family Aulographaceae; genus Aulographum; species Aulographum hederae. The sequence continues at coordinate 96,424 of ML977177.1, forward strand.
CGACTGAACAGGAACGGTCAGCATGAGTTGTGGCGAGCGAGGACTGTCTGTGAAGCTTCAGTCGGGCAGCAAATTTGGTCGAGCATTTCTCAAGACAAGAACGAATTTCAACCTATTCGGTAGACATTTGGAAAATTGGAGGATTAGAGTGTGGAAAATTGGAATTAACACGAAATTCGGTTGGCGTTCGGTAGGAGTCCATCCGGTCATGGGATCAAATCGAAAATTGTGTTTTTTTGGTTAGATTTCCCTGGACACAAAATTGGGCAAGAAACGGAGAGGAGTAATGGATAATGATAGTGTGATTAATGCCAACGCCATCAGCAAGAAACCACAGAACTCTTCAAGCATTCAAGGCGCAAAACCTCCTCTTGATGAATTCCACCTGCTAGGCTCGTGGTACTCCATTGATCTCACAGGGTGCTGAAAATGGTAGTGTGTATGGCTGCTTTTGGTTGTTCTTTTCGATAGTCCTGACGATCCGTGTACCCAGTCTCGCTGTCAGGCGTTTGCCGTCTTCTCAATCCGGAGCGTGGTGGTTTATTCGTATTGCGGCACTGGAGGCTGGCTCCCAAATCACCACAATATTTTGCGGGCGAAGAATTCTGGGCTGTATATAGAGTGTTTACAGAATTGACGTTCCACTCGGATCACTCCACGATGGCCAAAAGTTAAGCTTCAACGCTTTACTTAAAGAAACGATGCGGCCAAGAGTTGACAACCGAGGACCCCAGACCATGCTCCGATTTGGGACTTCAAGAGACCTGATGACGCTCCGGTTGTGGGTTGATGCCCAAGCCAACCACGAATTGAGATTTTCCTCGAATCCGAGCACTTGGTGATGCCCCTCAGGGAGCACACCCAACAAAGCCCAGCTAGCTTGACAGCTTCCACTTCATCAGGAAGGATCGAGAGACGGCTGGACGGATGAGATCCCTCAGTCCGATCCAACGATCCTCAGCTCGAGCTCGAGGCCGTCAGCTCATCCTTCCAGCGCCTTGATGCAGGCCGTGGACAATTCGCTCAGCGTGCAGGGCAGCTCGCGCTTCGACTTGACGCCATTGAGCACACTCTGCATTTCCAAGACGCTCTCTTGATGGTCCTGGATCTGGTGTGATGCGGGCTGGACAATCGCGGTGGAACCATGCCCGTCGGACTGGTCCTTCAAGCCCGTGGTGGTGTTCGTTCGTTCCGCAGCGCGGGGAAGTTGGTGGGACGTGCCGTTCCGCCTGTCGTCAAGTATTGAATGGCCGTGGTTGAATCGCATGCACGATGCACGGCGGACGTCGTTCGAGCTGCATGGTTGGCTCTCGCGCTGACTAACTGCATCGAGTGTCTCACAGGAGCCCGCCCTCACTGCTCCTCGATTGTTGCACCATCGTCAATTGACATAACGGTTTCACGAAGTAGACTGTTTGAATTTGAGCTCGCTCGACTTTCACGTTTTGACTGGTGAGCTTCCACGATTCCGGAGGCCAAGCTTGGGCTTTGCACGTCAAATGTTCCTGTGGCATCCTCTTCCAAAATAAGACCCTCCGACGATCGGACACCGTGAAAGTAGTTACACTCCTCATGCATCAAGCGAGATGCCCGAGGCCCCGCATCTTGACTTGTTCGAGCTGTCTTGAGCAGAAACGAGCTCAGAAGGACCCCAAAGGCGTCTGCATTCTGCAAACTCGTCTCGGCCAACCATAGATCGACATTGGCACCATGTGAAGGCTATATAAGAAGAGAAGACCGTCAATAATCCGTTGTAATTCAAGCCAATATGTCGAACATTAAGCTGCTCACCAACGTTCTCGTAGCTGCTCAGGTACGACAATTCCATGACCTGTTGGATGGTCGAATATTCAGCTAACGTTACCACCAGGCAGTTGCAGCTGCAGTCAGCAATGCACCTATTGCCGCTCTGAGCTGGGGTTCCCCAAGGGTGGATCTCTTTGGTATTGCGGATGACAAGTCCATCTGGCATAAGTTCGAGACAGGACATGGATGGGAGCCTAGCTCGGGCTTCGAGAACATGAATGCCACGGCCTTTGGATATCCTGTTGCTGTTTCCTGGGGCCAGAATCGTTTGGACTACTTCCACATCGGAAAGAAGAATGCCGCTTTCCACAAGTTTTGGGATGGCACAAACTGGGTATGGTCCTGAGATGTCCTTGCATGGCCATAGTAGCTGACACGATCTCAGATGCCCGCCGGAAAGTACTCTGAGCGTCTGGAAGGCGAGTTCACCTCTGCCCTAGCTGTAGCCTCTTGGGACACCAACCGTTTGGACATTGTTGGCAAGGGCACAGAGGACAGCTACCTCCATAAAGCGTGGACTGGCACGAGCTGGTACCCTGGCGTCACCGAATGGGAAGATCTCGGAGGTAACTTCAGCAGTGCACCTGCTGTAGTCTCGTGGGGCCCAAACAGGTTCGACATCTTTGGTATCTCGGCCGAGTCTGGATCCATTCTGCACAAATACTGGAATGGGGACCTGTGGATCCCGACAGGAAGCTGGGAAGACCTCGGCGGCGGTCCCTTCATCGGTACTCCTTCTGCCACCTCATGGGGAGCAGGTCGTTTCGATGTGTGGGCTGTTGGTAAAGACGGCCAGCTCAATCATCTCTTCTGGGATGGCTCAGCATACCAAGGCTGGGAAGAGATGGGCGGGAGTTTTGACTCGGCTCCAACAGTCGTCCACTGGGATGTCGGTAAGATTGACATCGTTGGTCTTTTCAACGATGACAGCCATTATCACTCCAAAGCCTTTGACGGGTCGAACTGGTGGCCATCTTTCGATGGCTATTTCGACAAGGGCGGTGACTTTTCTTCGCCACCAGCTGTGGTTGCCAACAAGGGAACCAGTGAGTCTCCAGTCTGATTTACCCTCAGACATGATACTGATACGCCGTGTTACAGATTTCTTGTATGTCTTTGGTGTAGGAAGCGACGGAAAAGTGAAGATGAATATCTGGAATGGCAACGCATGGGAGCCAAGTGGCGATTCTTACTGGGATCTTGGTGACACTACGAACCCATATCCATCCTCGCTTCGCTCTGCTGAAGATGACGACACGTTCCATGTCCAAGAATTTTGAAAAGATTGAAGGAAAGTGTAAAAGAGAAGGTCGGAGGAAGTTTCAAAAAAGAGAGGAGCTTCACATGATGTTTCTCTCGTACATAAAAGGGCTTGCTTCACTATGCATGTGTGAAAAACGGACAAAAGCGTATATAGGACTGTAGAGAGTACCTATCAAGTTAATGAAACGGCCAGAGGAAATACCTTGCCTAGTAAATTCAGAAATATGACTGAGCACTCAAACACACCCATATAATGCTCGCCTCCGTTGGTCAACCTAGGCAATTGGAACCATCAAGTTCACATTGAGACGGCATTGTGGGAGTGGGAGATTAGTTGCAACCGTTGGAAACAAAGAGAGAGCAATGCCAACACATAGAGTCTGGGCTGGAAAGGGCTCAATGATTCAGCAGGGCAGCATCTCATCATCGTCAGGATTGAAGATTGGTGTTGTTGTTCAGTCTGCGCTGCTGTGGACGATAGTGTCGGCCAAAGCTCGGCTGCCAAGCCCGCTGCGATATTGAGGTGGCCTTCGCTTGGAGTCAGTCCCTCCCGAGCAGTCACCCAAACTTCCTCGCGCAAAATTTTCGACACAAAGCACACACGCTGCCATTATGGCTATCAAGTACGGCTCAGCTGTCCTAGACCAGCTCCCTGATCTTTTGCTAACTCCGCCAGGTACCTCATCCTGCTCTCTCGGCAAGGTAAAGTCGTGCGTACCCAATGCTGTTGGGCTCCTCGTACGCCAACTGACCGACGTTATAGCGTCTTGCCAAATGGTTCACCACGCTCTCTCCCAAGGACAAGGCCAAGATCGTGAAAGATGTCTCCCAGCTCGTCCTCGCACGCCGGACTCGCATGTGCAATTTCCTCGAGTACAAAGGTACATCGTCCCGCTGGCGTGCTCTCCAATGATTAGTGAGACTGACAGAGTTGGAAGACACTAAAATCGTATATCGTCGTTATGCCTCCCTCTTCTTCATCGCTGGATGCGACTCCACCGACAATGAACTCATCACACTGGAGATCGTCCACCGCTACGTTGAGCAAATGGACAAGTACTACGGCAATGTCTGCGAACTCGACATCATCTTCAACTTCCAAAAGGCGTACTTTATCCTCGATGAACTGCTCCTTGCTGGTGAAATGCAGGAGAGTAGCAAGAAGAATGTTTTGAGATGCATCAGCCAACAAGACAGCCTTGAAGACATGGAGGTATGCACTTTTTCTTGATCGTGAGATGTGGCAGACCTCTTCAACCCGCCCTTGATCCTCTGTTTTCCCGCCCTGATCTTTCTCTTCTGTGATCTTGCTGTAGCGTGCTGGTACTGATACTTGCTGCTACTAGACTGAAGATGAGGGCATCACAAAGATCATGTAATCACCATGGCTCCGGACTCCCTTGGAGGAGTGCCTCCTTTCCCCACACTGCTCGACTGGCAACATGCCGCGCGAACGTCCGACGAACGATCTGGTTCATACGCTGACAAAGGTACTCCGGTCCCGCCAGGTTGACGAAGCTCTTACACGCAACCTCCGTCAAACAGGCATGATTTGAAGTCGAAGATGAAGAAGATGAAGAGCGTGATAGGATGATCAGTATGGACATCAAGAGACATTATACCCCCCTGTAGCATTCGACATGCACAGACGCGACACGTTGGCCGAAGCGGATTGATTTCGAGATGGAATCTTCAGGCAGAGAGTGACCCTAGCCTCAGGCAGGGATCAACAAGTGTATTCAGCTTGCACTCAATCAAGATCCTTTTGAAGCGAGCAAAAGTCAAACATTCCATGCTGTCCGCGTGTCAATGGTGCCATTTCCCACTGGTCGCTGCACACAACTTGCAACGTAGGGAACTTGCTGCCGTTGTTGGTCCTTGCTAACTAACCCCTCACGTAGTGTCCAGCTCACTTAGTTTCCAGCCTGTGCCGACGCTCGCCCAGGAGAAAGCCGAGTCTGCAGTATCATTTACGACCTCGAGACCAGCGCACATGCAAGCAACGACTGGCCGTCTGGGTTACCTGGACTGGATATGGAGTAAGTCTTCCCATCTTCCATGACCCGCCGGTGCCGCTGTTATGAGCCAGCATGGTGTTGAACTGTCAGCACGGGATTCATGATAGAGTACTAAGACCAGTGAAGGCTCCTCCAATTGCAAGAGAGTCCTCATGCACCGGCGGACACGGGTTGCTGCCATTGTTGTTCATCCTTGCGCTTTCTTGCGGACTTGGTTGCGAGCGTCGATGCACGTGAAGTCGGAAAAGGGCATGACTGGATTGAACAACCCCGCTAGCCGCTCTCGGCCATCACGTGGATCACTAACCGCACCTATCTTCAGCGCAACCTCCAGATCGCCCGCCCGCAGCCTCTCTTGAGTCTCTCCACCAACATCATCATCACCACCAGAACATGTTCCCAACAACGCTCCCCGCCTCCTGCTAGACGTCAAGTCTGGCTTGAACAGCACTCAGAGTGAGCTCTTTGCAGCCAGCCTAGAGAAACTCTTCCGTGGTGTCGAGCTGACGCAGGCCCCTCCTTTCCCGACCGCAACCAATTCACTGCCTACCAGGCGCGCGCGCTCCCACGCGTCTCGGTTCTCTCGGGCTGCCATTATTCCACTCGAATATCCATCCGACTGTTCAAACAACCTACACCTTCCGTTGCGCATCAAGCGCGAAAACCCGCAAACTAGCTACGATGAAGGTACATAACCCCGACAACAACACAACAACTTGGAAAAGGAAGCGCATGGCTGGGGTTATCTCATTGCGCATGCGCGCGGACTAGAAGTCTTTGCGATGGCAAGATCAGTATGGAGCCGCGAGCTGACAATGCGCGGGCCTGCACCAACGTCAAGTCCTCGAGCAGCCTGCCGCGTTCGAGGTGAAGCTTGAACTCGCTCCACACTGGATCTCACCATTGCTTGGTAGCTTCAGTTTGCGACGCGATATCAAAGTTAAGTCCATTGTCTTGAACATGTTCGCTGACGCTGCGCAGTATCTTCCGACCCGCGACTTCGAAGACGTGACCAGCGCCCTCACATTTGATACGACGGACTGTCATGTCGTCGGCGGCTGCGAGCTGTACACAACCAAGGCTGGGAAAGCCGACCGACGTCTCCACAGCCGTATCGAGGCTTCCCTTGTCGCACACCAGCGCCAGACCATGACGGCGACTGCGCGACTCACGCCGGAAGAAGTTCTCGAGTTTTCTGCCTTTTTGGAAGAGAAGACCCGAAGTTCATTTGGCTCTCTGGATGCTGCCTCCAACCGTCGCACCTTCTCATACCTGATCGCGACGCTGAATGCGAGCCATCCGGACTATGACTTTGCGAACGTGCCCCGTCCGCAGGATTTCCACGGGGTGCACTATCGCAGGGTCATGAGCGCCGTGGACAATGCGATCTACAGTATCCGCCCGCGCCCTGCAGGCGCTCTGCTCGCCGTGTCTTCGAATTGGGCTAACGCAGTCCTCCCAGCCGGCGCCCAGACCCCTGGGGGAAGCGTCACCTGGGGACCCCGTATGTGGCAGCTCATCAATGACCGCATGGACATGAAGCGGTGCCAGGTGTATCACTGGAAGCCGGAGGAAGACCCCTTTGAGGAAGAAGAACCAGCGGTCTTGAACATCCACTTCTTCCTCTACAACAAGACCCTTAAGCGCGTGTGCTATCTATACGTCCGTGGCGTGAGCGTCTTGACCCACCTCCCGATGGTCACGCCCATGACCCCAATGACTCCCAAGCGCAAGGCGTCCCTCTGGAGCCTGGGTAGCGTGGGCGCGACCAAGCGCGCCCGATACTGGCTCGGCGACAAAGTCGACAACCAGAGTGTCGAAGGTGGCTTGCCAGACGAAGACGACGAAGAAGACGACGGCACCCATGAGGGTTACTTTGCAGGAACGGCTGCGCCGAAGCTCGCACTGGACGGCGCCAAAGTCACGAGGAGCGACTCGGACGTGTCCAAGACCAGCGACGAAGGCAAGGATACGATCTTGATTACCGACAGCAGCGCTTCGGAGCTCTCGGATGACACGTCTTCCGATACCGATAGTAGTATTGGCAGGGCTATGAGCTAAACGATGTGTATTTGCAGGTGCAGGTCCTTCTGGTCAGGCTACTTCTGGCCCAGGTCCTGCTGTCAGGGGTCCTCCTCCCCCTTCCCGCCGCATTGCTCGTCCGCGCGGGAGGGTCTTGGGATTGCCTCGGACTCGAACAACACTCTGAAGCGCCCTTGGGATTGATCGTCCGCGGAAAGGACGTTCAGACATGAGAAACGAACACCAGGCGTCAATATGGCGCTAAAGGTTATGGCGTTCGGGCTGTTGTCATGTCATGACTTGCGTTACTCATCTTGCTTTTCCAGGGACTGGCGCATTACGGGTTTTTTCTCTTTCTTTTTTTCTCTCTCTCATGACATGCACTCTGCTTATTTGCTCAAACGGCGTATACGCGGCAACTGATACCACCAAGGCGATTTTCCCTTTTCGTGCTTTTCTCTGATGGCTTGCACCTGGACTTGTTGGGAGGGCGTTTCCTCCTTGTGAGACGGGATGGGATGGAGATAGCCCCACCAGAAACGGGTTCGGGAGATGGCATGCGGCTCACAGAGAAATGAAATGGTGGCAGTGCCGGTGATGGACTGTTTCTTGTCTTTCTTTTCTTTTCTTTTCCTTTTTTCTTTCTGTGTATTTGTATTTGTAGCTGGTCAGTCGAATCAACTTTCTTGTGAAAACGCTTGATGGATCTTCGATACACATTGTGAAGTGGGAGTGAGGGAGATTGTCAGGTGCCTATCATGTGACGCGGATGTCATGTGCATTAGGTAACTTAAGTTATGGGCAGAAACTGTGTACAAGAGCAGGAGCAAGAGCGATATCCAGTCATCTAGCCACCCAACGGCGCAAAGACAGAAGCTACCTCCAGCAACTTGATGCATCTAATCCCGAGTCCTCAGCAGTGGATTCATCCGAGGGGTATCTTAACCAGACAACCAGACAACCATCCCAAAACAGTCTAGCCAAATCTAAAGCCCATTCACAAGCAAAACGACGATGCTACCACTCCACCGCCCTCACATACGTGAGCCGCTCAGAACGCCAGAGCAACAGCCAGAGAAACACAACCGCCAGAACTAACACTTCCATCCACCTAACTGAGGTGTTTACTGCACAAAAACGCTAGAATGGCAAAGAGCCCACCAACTCACACAACTGATCAAAACAGCCAATCCTGCAACGCCAGGCGCATGAATCCACACCTGCTTTGCCTCTGCGCCTGGTCTTGCGCCCAGGAGATCAGGCAGCATCAGATCCCGCATCCCAGTCTCAGTACCAGCAGACGTCTTCTCCACCCCAACCTCCACCCCCGTACCCTCACCCTCGCCCTGCCCATCCGCCTGCCCCACAGCACCTCCTCCCTCCGCATCCACAATCCCATCCAACTCCTCCACAAGTCTAATACTAAACTCGAAGATCGTCTTAGCCTCGTCGACGATATCGGCGCGCTGGGAGGGTGAGAGGAGAGTTTCCCCGGCTTCGAGGTTGGATTTGAAGAGCGCTTTGATATCTTCGCCGTCGTGGGGGCCGGGGAAGGAGAGGAAGGTTAGGCCTTTGAAGGACAGTTCCTGGTGTTGTGCTTGTTCATTTGTGTCTGCGTCCGCATCTGTAGGTGTGGGTGCTGGTTCCGCTTTACCACGACCAGCCCTTGTCTTCCCTGTTAAAACTTCCCTCCGCATCCCCTCCTTCCCCCCATCCGCCCTCCCCGCCTCCCAAAACCCCTCCCCAGCCCCACCAAGCACTCCCCTAATCCACCTCCCCCCCGAAAAAATCGCCATATACATGACCCACGCATACGCCACCAAGACCCACGGCCGCCGCCTGACAGCACGCCGGATATGCTCGCAGTACCTGCGGACTGCGTCGCTGGGGTAGTGGCTTAGGAGGACGTCTGTTTCGATTGGGGAGAGGGCGTGGAGGAAGGCGAGGTCGGCGCGGAGGGGGCGGGAGCGGGGGAGGGAGTGGGGGAGGAGAGTTGAGAGGAAGGTGTGGAGGGTGGGGGATAGTTCTTCGGTGTGTGATTGACTGGTGGAGTGTTTTTCTTCTGTGTCGTTGGGTGTGGGTCCTCCGTCTTCATGTTTGTCTTTGTCTTCGTCTGCTTCCGAGGATGTGGGATGTGACCCGTCGTCCTCAACACTAATCCACGGGTCTTCGAGAAGCGTACTCAAACACGGATTACGATATTCGTCGTTCTGACTCGCGAGGTTCCGCCACAGCGACTCAAAGGTCAGATACACATGTGCGAAGTGCCTGAGACCCGTCGCGTAGGCTTTCGGCGAGTCCGTTTGCGGTGGAAGGGCGAGGGGGAGACGGGTGGTTATGAGGCGGTTTAGGTGTGTGTGGAGGGAGCTGTCGCAGGGGAGAGATGTCAGAAATGCCAGGAAAGGCAGCCTGGAGGGCGGAGAGGGGGGAATGTACATACCGCGTCGCTATATTTATTTCGGCCGGTAGAGATGATGTCGGAGGAGCCATCTTGAGGTTTGCGCGCCGCCGTAGAAAGTTCAGGAGTGATAGGAGGATAGACGGAGACTCAAGGAGAGAAAAGGGGAGAACATGGGCAGATATAAAGATAGCGAGACATGAGAGCCGCAGACGTGTCCACGAGTGAACCCAGGGTGCCAGTCATGCGATTATTGAGGGCTGCCTAAGGTACGGGCGGGCCTCCGGCAGGCGGGTGGCAGTCACCTGTATTGTTGGAAAGTTGGGCTTGCTGCTAGGGTCTGTCGGTCGGGTGAGTACCGCTCGTGCCGCTGTATAGCATACCGTAGCGGCGTAGCGTCAGGGAAGAAGCCCGGTCAAGTCTGGTTTGGAGTTGGAAAAGCAAACAGTATAGTAAAAGGGAGAGATATGGGAGGAAAGTTGGTGTTGAAACGTCGATAGGGGAAAACACGGCAATCTGATTTTGTCCATCTTGCAGGTGGAATCTAATCAGATCTGGATGACGTCGTCGTGTAGGTAGATTTCGTTAAAGCCGGGATGTCAATATCCGGCCGGGGGTCTCAGATGCATCCAACATTTGGGCAGCAACTGTACGTGGTGTGGTTGTGAAGCGTGGAATGGAGAGTTTAGGAAGTGCTGGAGCATAAAAACACTTCAGTCATATGCAGGGGCTGTACTTCGAGGTCAGTGGAGACTCCACGCGTCATTCGTACCCCATTGAAGGGTATTACGGAATCACGTGACAGTCGCGAAAGCACATGATCTGTAAGGAAGAGGATAGTGAGACATCGGATATGTACCATTCTCTACAACCAAGATCGAAAAGCTAGAAAACCAATTCAAAAACATCCAAGTCTAAGCCAAGGTATTCCCAACTCCCAATTCCCAGCGCCGCATCCCCATTCAACGCCAAATCATTCCCAAACCCAAACCCACCCCCTACTCTAACCAACCCATCCCCTATAAGCCTGCCTCTCACTCAACATAATCGCCAAACAACTCCCCAGCACCTCCACCGCCTTCCCCTCCCCTCCCTCAAAATCCTCATCAAAAATCAACTCCCCCAACGTCCCCGTAAAATGACTCTTATTCCTCCACGTCGCGACCCTCTTCCCCGCCTCATCCACAAACTCGAGATCCGCGTCCGAGGACTTGAAGAGTTGGAGGCCGAATGCTATCCACCAATATCCCTTCTTGCCTTTCCACATGGCGGGCGTGGGACCACCACTGGACTCGCTGGGCTCGTCGGAGCTGTTGTCGGTGCCGTTGCCCATCTTGTACTCGCGCGTGAAGCCTTTGCGCTTGATGGTTTGGAGGCTGCGCTCGTGGCCCGCGGCGGAGAAGTAGCGCATTTCGCTTTCGAAGAGGATGAAGCCTTCCCAGCGGGTGCATTTGAAGGTTGCGACTTTGCTGTTATCCGGGGAGGAAGTGGTGGTGGTGCTGGAGGGGGCGGCGCCCGAGTAGAGGGTGAAGGGGGGTGGGACGGCGCATTTGTGGAAGAAGGTTTGTGCGTCGGTGTGGTAGGAGGAGGAGCTGTTGGGGGAGGTGATGCTGAGGACGCAGTTCATTGATTTCAGGTTGTTCTGGGATGGTGTTAGGGAGGTTGGAGGATAGAGGGTGGGAAAGCGTACTATGATGTCGACTTTGTATCTTGTTCCACCCGAGATGAGGGGAGCGTTGGGCGTGATCTCGGTCTCTTCGAAGTGGGCATTTGAGTCGCTGAAAGGGTTCGTGTCGTTGTAGAGTGGTGGTGCTTCGCTGTACCGGGAGCTGGCACGCGTGCGGACACCGGACTCTTCCATGATGGCTGACATTTTGATATGCACAGAGGGACTTGGAAAATTGAGAATATGTAGGAGATGTGAGTGTTGAGATCGATAATTGTAGGTTATGTGTACTCAGATGGAGACAGAAAGAGAGGTAAGAGACGAAAGGGTAACCCTATATACTTCATCCTCCAAATTACATCGCCTGGGAAAGATCGCCATAGGTGAGGCTGTTGAGCTTCAACACGCGTATTCACATTGCCCCACTGCCGAGTTGTTTCCTGGTCTCCGCTTCCCCCACAACCCACGGCTGCTTAGGTATTTAGCGTCTATCAGCCTTGCGCCATACCTGCAAGCTGAAGCGAGAGGCTGGCAGCAGAACAGCCTATAACGTTAGAGGAAGTTGGGAATTGGGAAGGTTGGGAAGGCTCGGCGATGTGGAATCAAATGTCGGAGCCTGAGGCTGCGCCGCCCTTGGCGAGAAGACCAAAGCCAATCCGGATAATTCGGTGGAGCCGGGGCCGCCGGGGCAAGGCAGAGTTGGAACATCCTCACAGCCACAAATGATACCGTCACATTCTGCCTCTCAGCTCTAAATCATCCTGTTAATGTTGAAATCAATCGTTGATGTGTTTTGGTCTTGAATATGCATGAGATACGGGTTGAAAGAGATTCAGCCACAGGGGTTGGAGGAGCGTTTGGATTCTCTATACGCGGAATCTGCTAGTTTGAGTCCTCTTGACGCTATGTCTTTCAGAGTGGTATCTCTGCTTGATCAAGAAAGCCATTTCTGAGATGTTATCGAGATAGGCTGTGGCCATTTCTCTTCTTGTTCAATCACTATGAACCTTTGACAAGTGAGTACATCCATCATGGAACGCCAGGACGCCGAAGCTATGCCGCGCTGTGTCCGCCATATCATGCAGTCGTTTACCATTCCCAAATCATCGCAAATCAGACCTTCATCTCCTCATCCACAGAGGCATTCGGCTTCACGACAAAGACGCTCTCCTTGATCGCCGTAGCCAGCAAGCCCGTCCGTTCTTCCGCTTCAACTCTCCTCGCCGCCTGGCTGACCTTCTGCAACTGCACATCTTTCTTCTGCGTCCGTGACACGCCTCCTTTTGAGTGCATCTGGGCTGCCCGCTGCACTTTGCTGATCTTGGCCGCCAGATCCACAATCTGCTTGGTTCCGTAGTCTCGATTTGTGAGGAGAGGAGATGCTGTGAGTGTGCCGACCCAATATTTGTTCCACAGTGCTTCCAGCAGCTTGGTGTCGAGAGTGGATTTGTAGTGTGAGACCTCGAGACTGTAGTACCGACTTGCGTGTGCGCCGAAATCCTCAATCTTGCCCGTAGGAATGACCTGGAACCCATCGTTCACCTCCGCGTCTGGCGGAGTGTAGTTCTCAGGATACGTTCTGAAAGCGCCAATCTCAACCTTGCCAGCAGAGATGGTTCGGTCAGGATCAATGACAATCGCGAGGAATGGGTCCGAGAACATTTGCTGTGTGTGCTGTGTCGCAACGTCGATACCACTCAGCCAGCATCCGTACCCAGGATGACTGTGATACCACCCCACAGCATTCTCCATCCGTCCCATCGCCCTGCAGTCTTCCAGATATTTGACCATGTACTCGTCTCCCTCCGCCTGTGCGTTCACACGAGTTTCGGTTCCTTCGACAGGCAGGCGAAAAGCGTCCGTAACAATGAAGGTTTCGTTCGCAATGTAGCCTTGCATGAGGCCCATAACCTCGATTGCACCTCCAGACCGAGCGTGCATGACCATTTTGAGCAAGGCGACGGCGGAGATGCGGACGTGCTTGAAGTGGTGTGGGTCTTCTTTCCATGGCTTTCGGTCTGCTATAGCTTTTTGTTCGGCTGCGGAGTAGTTGTAGAGGGCATCACGGGTGGGATCGACTAGTGAGAGGGCGTTCTCGAGTTCTGGTTATAGTTGTCAGTTTTGACTCTCCAAGCGTGGCTCCAATATTTACCCCAGCTCTTCATAGCCGTCTCCATGTTGGAACTTTAGGGAACGGAGTTGTGTAATTAGGGAAAAATCTGAAACACAGAGTTTGATGTCAGGTCAGCGGAAAGAGCATCTTGGTTGCGAGAAGTTCTGCTGGAGAGGTTTGGGGAGCTCTTAGGCGGAGCGGGAGTAATACGTGCGCCAAGACGAGAGCGGAGCGGAATTTGATAGGGCTGACGCGCGAGCACGTGACTAGCTGAAGAGAACTTGTCGGATACTTCGGATACATAAGCAGACCAAAAAAATGCACAAGCAATTGTGCGCACCCTTTTTCGCATTTGGTCTCTAACAGAACTTGGTTGGAGCTTCGCGTCCAATTGAAACCTGATCAGACATACATATATTATGGGTATCTAGCCTAACTACGAAAACATGAAAGATATAGCAATACAGAACACCTCGCTCAGTTATGATGCTGCTGAGACCCAATTGCCTGCAAAGAAAATACCAACCAAACTCCGCATTGGAAGACTCCATCATGAACGTCATGCGAGTTCAGCTCCATCAGTCCTCTCTCTCATTCCTTCCAACTCTTGAACTCCCAGGCTCCCTCCCCCAAACTTCATCCAGACTCGTCTTCCCCCTTGTCTCCGGAATCCACCACACGGTGAAAGTGAAGAAGACAGCGGCGAGCGCGGCAAACAGGAAGTAGATCTTTCCCTGTCCAATCGCTTCGTTGAGTATGGGGAAAAATTGAGCAACCAAGAACGTCGCGATCCAATTCGCTGCCAGAGCCCAGCTCTGAACGGCGCCGACTGCTTCATTTCCCACCAATTCGGAGCTCAGAATGAATGGGACTGGGCCCAAACCAACACCGAAGCTCGCCACGAAAGTCAGGACGGCAACGGCGGACATGATGGAGATGGATTTCAGGATTCCAATGGCGAGGAGGATCGAAGAAGTGCCCATGCCGAATATGGATGCGAGGAGGCAAGGCTTACGGCCGAGAGAATCGGCCAGAGGAGCGCAGAGAGCGGTGATGAAGACGTTGAGCGCGGAAACGCCGAGGTTGAGGGTTGCACTGTTCGAGGAGAGGAGTTTGCTGAGCAGAGAGACGCCGTACATGACGATGCTGTTGATGCCTGGATTACAATGTCAGATACTGGAATACAAAAAAGCAGGTCAAGTGGATGGGAGTTACTGACCGGTAAGTTGCTGGGCAAGCATTATCACTATGACTGCAAGTGTAGCCCTGTTGTACTGAGGGTCCGTGATAACTTGAATCATTCCGACATTGGAGGAATTGATCTCCTTTTGGGCGCCGGATCCAGGCGAAGGGCTAGGCTGGCTGTTCTCATTCTGCAGCAACGTCTCCTCTTCTTCGTCGACAGGCTCTGAGGATTCAACTCCCCAACTTTTCACTTCATCCTCAATATCAAACTTGTGGCCCCTGAGCTTTCGAAGAATCTTTCTAGCGAGGCTGAGACGACCTTGATCTGCCGACCATTTGGGGCTCTCTGGTGTGAAGAGCAATCCGAACGTTTGAGCCAGTCCAAACATCCCTCCCGCAGCGAGAATGATTCTCCAGTATTGGCCGTGGCTGAGAAAGAATCCGAGAAGCTGGGCAATGAATATGCCCATGTTGATCATGATCTGCGTAAAGGCACCGAATAATCCCTTTTCTTTTGGCGGCGACACTTCCGAGATGTATAGAGGCACCACAACAGTGGATGCACCAGCGCCAATGCCGGATAAGAAGCGGCCAATAGACATGACCGCAATATTCGGAGACAGTGCTTCAAATGCTGGACCGACTATTGCTGGAAGGGCAATAGCGAACATGGCCTTCAGCCTTCCATAGCGAGAAGACAACGGCCCAGCTGCAAGAGCGCCAGCGAGACCACCCAGTGTAAAGACGGAGCTGACGGCGCCGATTTCGGTGGGATTCATGGGGATGCATTGTGGGAGGCTGGACTGGGTCGTGTGGATTGATTGTTTTTTGCAGGTTATGACATCTTGAGGGGTGTTGAGTTCGGCCTAGGATGGTCAGTAAAGTCTAATGGATATACCAGGAACTGCAAGTCCTACCAAGTGGAAACCGAACAGAAAGGGACCGATTGTCGAGACGATGAGGACGAAGATGAAGTAGGGAGTCAAGTCCTTGACCCAGGTTCGAGGATCCATGGCAATGATTTCACGGTGGGAAGGCTTGGACTTGACAAAGTCAGCACTCTGCTCGGTATAAGTAGTGCCATAGGAACCCATGGCGATCTCGGGGGTGTAGTTTGTTGGGAGAGCAAGGGAGGGGAATCCGCATCGATTGACCGCATTTATATACGTACTTGAGTTTTATTTCACGGAGGCGAAAGGCCCATCACAAACTGCTCGCAATTACCAGTGTGTCGTCATGGCCTTTAAGATTGGGGTCCTTTGGCGGGGAGCTCCAGTGATCGAGGGTGGAGGATGAAGGCTGAGATCGGAGGTGGCCGGTGGACGCTTGTGTGGAGGTGGAGCTTCGCGATGCGTGACGAAACGAGGAGTTCTGTCCGGGGCCGCGCATAGGACTTATTAAGTGGATTAGACCTAAATATGCGGACAGGGGGGACGTGCATCTAATCGGCCAGGA
>ML977177.1:115744-175301 GCA_010015705.1 Aulographum hederae CBS 113979
CTGGGGATGCGCGGTTTTGGTGCGGCAACGCGAAAGCGTCCGGCCACCGATTAGCTTGGCATGTATAATCGGCTCTAATCGAGGCCACACGTAACCTTCTTCCAAGCGCGCGTCTGGGTGGGGAACGGCTGTTCGGGTGCACCCCACCGAGATATCGGGTGGTTCGCGGTGGGTTTGCACCGGCGTGTTTCGCTGCATCGGGTGGCATTTCGTGCATTGCAGATTGCAGCTGGCTGCACCGATCAACCAAAATCTACCTCTGGCTTGTCGGCCTCTCGTCCATCTCACCTCCATCTTGCAGCGTCTCGCGGCGCGGCGAACCTCGTGCGTCTTCCTCGACCCGGTCATGTCTCTCCTTTGCTCCGCACGCTTCGTCCAGCACCCGTCACGTGTGGTCCGCCTGCATTGTATCTGCTGATGGTCGTGTCGGATCTCTCACCGCTTGGAGAGTAGAGGCTGGTCTATGTGGAGATTTGACGTATCATGGCCTCTAATCCCCCGTCGTCAGCCGCTGCTACCGCCCGAGCAGGCCAGCACCAGCCTAAAAGCACCGTCGTGGCCGCTTTTGATGGTCAGTCGAGTACTTCTTACGTTCAGTCTGGTCTCCCTTTTTTTTCGTCTTCTCAATCTCTGTTTGTCGTTCTGCATAGCCGTCGGAGTTCAGCGAATGTATCCATCCTTTCAGTCTGTCAACTAGTCACAAGAGCATGGATCGATGTTGCCCTTTCAAAGACGTTCAAATTGTGCGTACACTGCTTCTTCGCTGGAGTCGATATAAGGTTGTAATGGCGAGCAGAGGACTGACTCCCATCCATCAGACCCGGCAGACTCGTCCAAAAACCCAGGATACAAGAGCAAAAAGCGCGTCCACGATCGCTACAAAATCATCGGCTTCATAAGCAGCGGAACCTATGGCCGCGTGTACAAAGCCGAAGGCCGCAACGGCCATGTTGGCGAATTTGCCATCAAAAAGTTCAAGCCGGACAAGGAGGGCGAAGTCCAGTACACGGGCATCTCCCAGTCTGCCATCCGGGAAATGGCCCTTTGCACCGAGCTGAGCCATCCGAATGTCGTGCACACGGTCGAGATCATCCTCGAGGACAAGTGTATCTTCATCGTCTTTGAGTATGCCGAACACGACCTCCTCCAGATTATTCATCATCACACTCAAGCGACGCGTCATCCCATCCCTGCCCGCACTATCAAATCCATCCTCCATCAACTTCTCCAAGGGCTCCTCTATATCCACCGCAGCTGGGTCATGCACCGCGATCTCAAACCCGCAAACATCATGGTCACCTCCGCCGGCTCCGTCAAGATTGGCGATCTTGGCTTGGCCCGCATGTTCTACAAACCGCTCAACTCGCTCTACCTGGGCGACAAAGTCGTCGTCACAATCTGGTACCGTGCCCCCGAACTCCTGCTAGGCAGCCGACACTACACTCCAGCAGTGGATCTCTGGGCCGTCGGCTGTATCTTTGCCGAGTTGCTCTCTCTCCGTCCCATTTTCAAGGGCGAAGAAGCAAAGATGGATTCAAAGAAGACAGTACCCTTCCAACGCAATCAAATGCAAAAAATCGTAGAGATCATGGGAATGCCAAACAAAGAAAAATGGCCTCTCCTCGCAAGCATGCCCGAATACGCACAGTTGAACGGTCTAGCGCAAAACAACCCCCGCTTACACAGGCCCGTAGGTCTAGAAAATTGGTACAACACGACTCTGGTCAACAACAAATTTCCAACCTCCGTTCCAAACGGCACTCCAGGGCCTGAAGGCCTTTCTTTGCTTCAGGCGCTGCTGGAATACGATCCGCAGAAACGGCTCACGGCCGAACAGGCCTTGCAGCATGTATACTTTACGACCGGGGAGAAACCGGTCGAAAACTGTTTTGAGGGCTCTACTGCTGAGTATCCGCATAGAAGGGTTAGTCAGGATGACAATGACATTCGGACGTCGAGTTTGCCGGGGACGAAAAGGAGTGGACTTCCCGATGACTCGATTGCTGGGAGGCCTGCGAAGAGGTTGAAAGAGGGGTGATAGAGGAGAAATCATGCATTTGATTGTTTATAAGAGACGTGCCATGAATAACCTGCCAAAGAGATCACTGCTGATTCGAGACTCTCGCGGCTAATGTCGCCCAGTCCCAGGACAGGTGGTGGAGGGCGATAGACGAAGGTCATGTTGGAAGCCTGACCGGCCTGTGAAGAATCATTAAAAGCAGCGGACGGGGCAAACGTTGTATTTTCCTGGCGTCCATCCACAAAAGACCTGCTTAGACGGCGACAAACATCAAGTCTCAACAAGACCAGAGGGTGTGTGCAGGTCACCTACGAACAAGATAGCACTAACCGTTCATCGGCGGATTCTCTGACTGCATCCTGCAATATATCGATTCTCCAGCACATTTCTCCAGCGCATGGTCTCAATGGCAACTGACTCACTTGACGTTGAATTTCGTAGCACGTATCTACATCGGCGACATGCTGTTCTCTCTCACAGTACCCTATCAATCTCTTCTCTGTCCTCCCCTCCCTTCCACAAACCCTCACGAACTAGAGATCGACGGCAACGCAGGCTTCCCTTCCTCAATCTCCTTCGTCAGCTCCGCATCCGGCACAATCCACTCCTTAACATCCGGATACTTCGCACTCAACAAATCCGCCACCATCCTCCCAAACACCAGATTCCCCTCGGCGTTCAGATGCGTCGTGTCCTGCGCGATCAAGTTGTACTTATGCGCCGCCGTCTCGCCGATCTCCTCGCAGTACTTTTGCGAGGCGGCGTTGAGGTCGATCCAGCGGTAGTTGCCTGATTCGGCGGCGGTGATGGTGCCGGTGCGCATGTCGGAGAGGTTTTCGACGATCTTTGTGCCGGAGAATTTGCGGCGCGTGAGGGGGGTTACGAGGATCTGGTGGGCGGAGGTTAGGGGTTGGGGGGAGGGGAGATGTGGGTAAGGGGAAGGCTTACTGGTGTGCCTCCGGCTGTTACGACATCTTTCGCCAGCCCTTCGAGGTTCTTGGTAAACTCTTGTACGGAGAGGTTCTTCTGGTCGTTGTGTCCAAACTTTCCAAGCACATCTGTCAGCCCACATCCATTCGCATCTCTCCTCCCCGCTTCTCCACAGAATTTCGACAAACATACCTGAATCGTAACAAAAACATCGTTCGTCTCCTTATACTTTGTCACATTCCCAATAACCCACTGCCAATCCGGCTTCAGAAACGAAATAGTAGTCCGTCCATTGTGTCCCAGGTTCACCCCAAACGCCGGCTTCTTCAACGTCTCGACGAAGCCGTTGCCCCAGCCGCCGCCGCCTCGGTTGGTCTTCGCGGTCGTGGAGTCGCCCGCGAGGAAGAAGGCTGCGGGTTTGCCTTCTGCGGCAGGTGCTGGGGCTGCGGAGACAGATGTGGCGAGCGCGAGGGTGGAGACCAGGGAGGAAATGAGGGAATGCATTGCGAAGGAGCGAAAAGAACGAATGTGGTGAGCGAGTGACTGTTTTGAAGGAAGGATGTTGGCGAGCCCCCCTCTCGGGAGATGTGGAGAGAGGAGCACGCCTATATATTTTAGAGAGCCTGTTGTCTGGGCTATGGGTGCGCGGTCCAGACAGGCCAATTTACGGTTTGTATATTGCTCGACCCCATTTCGCGATTTCGTGATTCCGGCGGCATTGGACCTTGTTATGAGAATGGCTTGCTCCAATCTTCCATCAAAGGTGTCTTTGTGGTTCCTCTTCCGTTCAACAAGTGCAGTAACAGACTCCCAACATACTTACTCGAAAGATATCGCGATGGCGAAGACGAACAGCAAGTACCCGACTTCTACTCGCCTCCAACAGAAAAAAGCTTAACCGCGATCTCCAGCAAGGATGCCACTATCCCAGCACCCCTGTCCGCTTCCTCATACTCCACAGATGCCACCAATCGGACCGCCACGTCCATTTCGAGCCCTGGGACCTGTCAATCATGGATCTGGCCGCGAAAGCTTGAGTAATTTCGAGCCGTTTTCTGGAAGCTGGAGGGTTGTGCAGAATTTGGGTGATTTGGGGCTGGCGAGGGGATTGGTGTAAGTTGGTAGTGTTTTTGTTGTATTTGTCCGTCTCGCAGTTGTCCGAATTTGGAGGAAGAAAAGAGTGTTGGTCATGGGATTGAAGGTGAATGCGGAGTGGTTCTTCTTGTTCATGCTGATGACACGTGACCGACACCTTGCAGTCTTTCTATACAAGTCTTCTGCTTCGCCGCCGTCTCCGCCTTGTTCGGTCTTATCGTCCTTTTTCCCAGCATTGTCGCTGTCTGCAAAACTCATTCTCGCCGATTTGTGTGGTCGTCTCTTCTCTTTCCCTCAAAACAAACTTCCGTTTTCAGTGCCGGGTTGGACGTGTGATAGACTTGATGGATGACGGTGTTTACGAACAACTCGCCAACCTCAGGATTCGCTTTGCGCAGAGACATTTCTGGGAATTCGGCTCGGAAATATGCCACGACGAGTATGAGTATCAGGTTTCCCAGGACGGGAGCAAGAATCCAGAGAAAGAATCTAGAAAGTCACAACAGTCGCCTTGGACGAAAATGACTCTTGCATGTGGACTGTCCAATCAGCCATTCACATCACCACCTCCTGCCTGCGCCTTCGCTTTCAAAATCTCGATCATTTCTCCCTGAAGCGCTCTCTTCTTCCCCGCCGCCACAGCTTTCTTATGCCCATTGCTGCCAACATGCTTCTCCCAATCCAGCTCCGTGACAGCCACTGTATTGCAAGTTTCGCACGTCTTGCGCTGCCACAGGTCTCGACGCTGACCCAGGTCAAACCCTTGACGCGGTGAGAGCAGGTCTGCTGCTAGTGTTGAGAGAGAAGCTGGTGGGGGAAGATCTGCTCCGTTCAAGAAGGATTCTGTCAATGAGACTGCAGGATCCAAAACTGATGTGTCCCATGCTTGCAGATCTGTGCCGTCGAGGAGGTAGAAATAGTCAGCGGCATTGGCTGCTCGAAGTGCGTGGATGAGCTTGATCCGGATCCAGCGGATCTGGCTCTTTGCGTATCGACGAGTTGCTGCTTGGGTTTGCTCGATAGCTGTCCGTTGAAGTTTCGCAAGCTCTTCTTCGGAGACGTCGTTGAATCGTAGTGCTTTTTGGTAGCTCTCGAACTCTTTGTAGCCGATTGAGACCCATATGCCTCGAGTGCGGTCGATGGTTTCGCCTGCGGCTTGCTTCGTGAGGAAGATGTCGTCCAAGCTCTTTACTTCGTCCAAGAGACCGTTCTTGATCATCGTGTCAACTCTGGCGTCTAATCGAGAGTTCAATGCAGCTTTTTCTGCATGAGCCCAAAGGATGAGGGTGGGATATCTCATCTGGGTGACGTCGTCTTCAAGACCACTCGTCTCAAGAAGTGACGGCTCCTGGACTGCTCCATTCTCTCTGGCTGATCTCTGCTCTTCATAAGTCTGCGAAGCTGTTTTCCCAGTCTTCAACCAGATCTCCAGCGAGCGGCGTATCTTTCTCCTATCGTTGGGGTGCCATCTGTCCGCCATGACCGGATCAACCTCTCGAAGCTTTGCCAGAATCACATCGGTCGGTTCCTCGAGAATAGGAAAGTCACACTGCTGATTCGAGTCATTGCTTTCCTCGGGACCGCGCGCTTGATCTGCCAACGAAGTTCCAAGCAGGAGTGATTGGGTGTAGTAATGGGTTCCTCCAACAAGAATCGGAAGCTTTCCTCGGGATCTGATCTCTTCAATCACAGTACAAGCTTTCTGCACGAAAGTTCCGACGGTCCACGTTGGTTCGTTCAGATCGATGCAGCCCAGAAGATGATGGTGGATTCCCTTTTGCTCTTCGGTGGTGATTTTGTTGGTGATGATGGGGAGGCCATCATAAAGCTGCATCGCATCACCGTTTATGATCTCGCCATTGAATCGGCTCGCAAGTTCTACCGCAAGCTGTATCTAGAGTTAGTTTTGTGTATTCTTTCGTGGTAAATTAAATCGCACTTACCTGGGACTTCCCAGTGCCTGTAGAACCCACGATGACGATCAACGACCGCCGCGGGACATGCCCATGGGCCATTCTGACGGCAAAAAATCTGTTTGCCGCCCGAATCATCCATGAAGATGAATAAGGATGAGTCTAGCTCCAGAGAGGAAAGTGGTATTTTGAAGTGGAGCACGTGAGGCGGTGAAGCGAGCGGCAAAATTAAAAAAGCGCCCTTCGACTTCGTCATTAAGGTTGTCGTCGCTGTGGTCGGATATAACAGCGCAGGAAGTCCATCAACCCACGATGTAGTCTCCAACTCCCAAATTTGCTGCTTTCTTGCGAATATGGCACCTTCAGATGTCACTACTGGCGGCACTGCGCCCTCGATTGATGTTAAGGCGCTCAATTACTTGTTCCCAGATGGTTCCCAAGGACTGAAAGATGTCATCTTGGATTTACCTCCTGGAAGCCGGACTCTGCTTATTGGAGGTATGCCCATCGTCTCTGAAAATATTAATGGTCCAAATCTCTAATGCAACCTAGCCAATGGAGCTGGTAAAACGACCCTCCTTCGCCTCCTAAGTGGAAAGCGAATGGCACCCGCCGGCACCGTCCACATCGCAGGCGTCGATCCGTTCAAAGAAGGACTGGAGGGAGTCACTTACCTCGGCCTCGAATGGGTGTTGAATCCTATCGTGCGAACAGACATTGACGTTCCGACCCTCCTCTCGTCCATTGGAGGCGACTACTATAAAGAGCGGAGAGACGAGCTGGTTGACATACTCGACATTGATCTCGCCTGGCGCATGCATGCGGTTTCTGATGGCGAACGAAGACGGGTCCAGCTTGCTATGGGGCTGATCAGGCCGTGGAGTATATTGCTGTTAGATGAGATTACCGTCGATCTGGATCTCCTGTCCCGGAGCAACTTCCTGCAATTCCTGAAAAGGGAAACGCAGACGCGACCTTGCACCATTGTGTACGCGACGCACATCTTGGACAACCTGGCGGACTGGCCGAGCCATCTCGTTCATATGAGTCTGGGACGAGTGAAACAGGTTGGCAGTATGGAAGACTTCAACGCCAGGGCTGATGAGGGCCAGAGGACGGGGAACAGTCGACTGGGGGAGCTGGTCCTCAAATGGCTCCAGGAGGATCTCCAAGAAAGAGGCCCCAGAAATGGGAAGCCTAACCAGGGAAAGACTTACGAGAACCTGGATGGAAAAGGCGGCTATGGGCAAGAGAAGGCCCCGCCCAAATAAGTGGCATGGTTGCGTCTGCCATTTCTCTCAACGATACCCTCGAGCATTCTGCATTCAACTGGTCAGGTTCTCCTCAGCGCTTCAAATCTACACATTCTGTTTCAGACATCGAAGCCTACGCCATCATTCATATTCAAAACTATTTTGCCCTCCCATCAGGCATGCCATGCAACACAAGCTTCGTGATAAGCAATCCCTCGTATATCCAACCGTCAAGCAGCTTTGATTCTACTACTCTGCATGGCATGATAAATCAGAAGTACCACCTGGGCGTCACCCGGGAATGTTTACTATTCAACTTTTCCGAGCGTCTGGTTTGCCTAGGTTTCTCTCTGCTTGTCCAGGACAGTGTTACAATTAGTCAGAAGGAATCGGGACGGGCAACGAAGCTTCCGATCACTCCAATCCCATTCCAACTTCTTTGACGCATCCGTCGAGTTGAACTCGAAGTCCATGTTTGAGTTCCACTCTGAGTATACAGCCTCGGGAATGCGGTGGGATGACACATTCTTCTTGCAAGCTGGCAATTGGCAGGTTCCTTACGCCCCGTGAATTACCGATTGCCGGAAATGGATTGACTTGTGAACGGGGAGCATTGAAAGTTGGCATATTGATGGTACAGAACGTCTCAAATGCTCAGTCATCGACGGTCCTGTTTAGCGGCCGCCTTGCAGCCGACAGGCAGATGAAACACGGCTTTTCTTCAAGGAGAATCGGAGGGTGCTTACAACATGCATCTGCTATCCAATAATACGATGGCCAGTTGCAGGCTTCAAGATGGAGAACCGGAGCTTACCTCACCATTTATCTCAAGCACTACTGCCAGTTACAATATCGCCGCCGGGCAACGAAGCGGAGTTAGAATCGAACTAACTGAGTACCTCGCCAAATAATTCCCTTGGTCACGATTAACTTACAGTAATTTTTGCCCAGGAGAATGCCGGATCGTCCATGGTGGTCTTTCTCGGTGGAAAAGAGTATCCTGACCAATCAAGGAGGCGAAATTGATACCCCTCCACTCGGTCTGCATGGATGCATCTTTCCATCGACACTCGCAGTCAAGCTTCCATGTCGGCCAATGGGCTGTCGTCATGGTTCCGGACATAAGTCCTCGTTGCGTTTACCTCGCCATGATATCAGTGCGGCGTTGGAAGGAATAATCCACCAGCAGAGCTACCCGCCTTAACCAGCTCCGACGGACAGTGCTCCAATGATAAACCCGTGAGCCCTTCTACAGCTTGATATAAATTGACCCGCCTGCAATCGGATTGAAGGGAGATCCAGCTCTATCAATCCCTCACTTCTTCCTGCTCTTGCACATCACACCAGGCTCGACGACATCAACGCCAACATCCTCTCCAGCTTCAGCTTCAACTTATCCACAACAACCAACAACAAATATTCCAAACAAGCCAACATCATGTCTATTCCAGAGACCTGCAAAGTCATGGTGGTCAAGGAGGTCAACGGCCCTCTCGTTCTCGAGGAGCAGCCCGTGCCGGAGCCTCAGGCAAACGAAGTGCTCGTCAAGGTACTTGCTTGCGGTGTCTGCCATTCCGATGAGTCGGTGCGAGCAGGGCATTTTGGTCCAATGTATGTTTCCTGATCTCAGTCTTAATATATTTAATTGCCGGTAGGAAAGACGAGATGGGAAGAACTTCAACACTCGAATTCACGTGACGTCATTCCTCCAGAGAGTCTCGAGAGAAGATTGATACAACAACACTCGAACATGAGCTGACGTGACAGCTAGGGTCCAATTTCCCATCATCCTCGGGCACGAGATCATCGGAGACGTCGTCAAGGTCGGCGCAAGCGAGAAGAAGTGGAAAGTCGGCGACCGTATCGGCGGTGGCTGGCACGGAGGCCACGACGGAAGCTGCAAGGTTTGCAACAAGGGGTATTTCCAGATCTGTGACAACAGGACTATCAACGGCGTTACTCGGAATGGTGGATGTAAGTTGGGGTTTCTTCCTCGCTCTTGTGATGGGATCTGCTCTCGGTGGCGATTCTCCAGTTCCGTGGACGACCGTTCGATAACATGCTGATTTTTTCCCACAGATGCCGAATACTGCGTCCTCCGCTCGGAAGCCGCTGCTGCCGTTCCCAAAGATGTCGACCCAGCCGAATACGCCCCTCTCCTCTGCGCAGGTGTGACCGGTAAGCATACCCTCAAGGCTCCTCAAGAAAAATCAGACCTCTAACACTCACCGCTACCTAGTCTTCAACAGCATCCGACACATGAACATCGAACCCAGCGCGACCGTCGCAATCCAAGGTCTCGGCGGCCTCGGCCATCTCGCCATCCAATACGCCCGCCGCATGGGCTTCCGCACCGTCGCGCTCTCCACCAGCGACAAGAAGAAGGACTTCGCCATGAAGCTCGGCGCGACCGACTACGTCGACAGCAGCAAGGAGGACGTGGCCGAGGCGCTGAAGAAGATCGGAGGCGCCTCGTTGGTGGTGTGCACGGCGCCGAATCCGGAGGCTATTCCGGGTTTGATGAATGGGTTGGCGCCGTTGGGGAAGTTGTTGATTCTTGCTCGTAAGACACATTTCTTAATCTCTTTCTCTAGGTGTGTCGACGGGTTGTTTTACTAATTCGCTCTCGCAGCTGTCGGCGACGTCCCGGTTAACACCGTCACCATGATCATGAACGGCATCTCGGTGCACGGCTGGCCTTCGGGCCACGGCCTCGACGCCGAAGAAGCGGTCTCCTTCGCTCAGGTGCAGGATGTGCATTGCATGATTGAGAAGTTCCCGCTAAAGGACGCGCAGAAGGCGTTTGATAAGATGTTGAGTGGAAGTGTCCGGTTCAGGGCTGTTTTGACTATGGAGTAGGATTGTAGAAGATAGAAAGAGCCGAGGAGATGAAGGAGTAGATTGATGGGGAGGGGCAGATGTTTCAAAAAGGAATAGAACTTGTTACGATTCGCTAATCACATGATATATTTACCTGCAAGTGAACGAGCTGGAATCGAAAAGCCCGAGAAGACGGCAAAGAAAAAGCCGAGCTGCAACGAAGAGAGAAGTCGTTTTGAACTTGTTGAAGCGGGGCAATCTCTCGATATATATTCAAGCCAATGCTGACATCTGGGCAGATGCGCGTAAGCTTCCAAGTCCCAAGGTTTGTCGCTTGGCCGTGGCACCACCAAGGTACGAGGATATAATATTTCCCTTTTCGGAGAGCTCGGGATCCGAGTCTGTCCACTCAAACTCACGGAAAGATACCGACGAGTAGTACGTTGGGTACTCCTTGGCATCTAACTGGAAATTATAAAAGTCCCAGGTCTAAGTCGGCGTCCAAGTGCTCTTCTCTACCCAGCCTACGAACAAACCCCAAATCACCTCCCCTCACCTCACCTCTCTCCCCACACCTCACCTTACCTCCTTCATATCATTTCCAAATGCCCTTAATATTCCCACTAAATCGGTCACCCTCCAGTTCGGCGAAGGTGGTTAAGTTTGACGCAACAGACTTTCCACGCCACCGCCCCCCTTATAGTATAGGGGGGCGGGGGAATCAAACCCGGGTTCAATCTCCGGGGTGGTTTTCGGCTACTTTTTTTTTCGCATTTTTGGATCTTTTTTTAAGGCTGGTCTTTTTTGGGTGGAGGTTGGCTGTGTTGTGGTGGGGGGAGGGTGTGTGAGGAACTGGAGGGGGTGGAGAGGATAAGTAGAGATGGATGGATGAGGTGGATGTGGAATGGTTGTAGTGGTGGCAGCGATACGCAAGTAGCAGCGGCGCGGTGGTGCATCACGTGTCTATCCCTTTTCTGACCTCACCTTATTGTTTGGGATTGCCAACTGAAGCGCAGGTTTATATCCCCCCCAAAACCATCACTTTCCAGTTCGGCGAAGGTGGTCAAGTTGGACGCAACAGACTTTCCACGCCACTGCCCCCCTTATAGAGTAGTCAGGGGAGCGGGGGAATCAACCCCGCGTTAATCCCCGGGGTGATTTTCGGCTACTTTTTTGCATTTTGGAATCTTTTTTTTAGGGCGATTTGGGGGGTTTGGGGGAAGTGTGGATGAGTGGGGCTTTTCTTTTGGAGTTGTGGAGGGTTTGTAGCTTGTGGGAGGTGGGATTTGAAGGTGGTGGTGGGTTGGGGGGAGGGAGGGCATCAAAACACCGCCAAGAGTCACTCCGTCAAAGTGCTTCGCCCCGTCAACGTAATGTTTATTCAAATTCACTAACAGGTCTCCAGATGCCGAATCAAAGACTCCACATCCCATCAACACCCAAAACGCCCCCATCCCTCCAATCCCTCAATCCCTCAATCCCTCAATCGCTCAATCGCTCAACCCCCCTCCCCCTCCCCCTCCCCCCGACCCCCAAAATCCTCTCCGCAGCCCTCTCTGCAACAACCATAACCCCCATCTGCGGATTCACCGTCAACGGCGGCACGACGCTTGCATCCACCACGTACAAATTCCGCATCCCGCGCACCCTCGTCTCCGCATCCACACAGGCCCCGAACCGACAGCTCGAGCTCCAGTGGTTCACTTGGCCCCTGGCGTACGGCGAGGGGGTGGTGATGTAATCTCTTATCTGCGCGAGAGTGGCGTTGGGCGCGATGTTGAGGGGTGTGAGACCGGAGGCCGGGAGGTGCGCGAAGAGACCGTGGATGAATGTCGCGATATCGTCCGCGTCGCGCGGGTGGCTGTAATATGTTTCAGCGCTGGCGCCGGGGATAAACCGCTCATCCAGCTCCACGCGGCCGGTGGAGAGGAGTCCGGACGTCCCGTACACGTTCAGCGTGATCGTGCTGCCGTTTGTAAAGGCGCCGTAGCCGGATGTGTCGATTGTGCCTTGGAGCCCGACGACATCGCCGGGGCCGTGGACGATGGAGTCCCAGAATGCGGAGGTCTGCGATGCGAAGGCGTAGGGGCCGGAGAAGGAGGTGAGGTATAGCGATCGGTCGCCTAGAGGCGGTGAGGCGTAGGAATGCGTGTAGGAGGATATGCCCGGCCCGCTGAGTTCGATGAAGGTGTTTGGGTTGTCGAAGAGACGGTCTCCGACGGCTGTGTTGTTGATCCAGGAGGAAGGGGGGAGGTCACCTAGCAGCCCCGCGGCCGCGAGACGGGTAAGGGTGCCTGGAGGCCCGATGCCAGAGGTCATGAGCAGTTGTGGCGATTGCAGGGCGCCGCCGCTCAGGATCACGCGGCCGGGGTCTGCGGCCGTGGCGCCGAGGTTTATGGTGTGGTCGACGCCGTTGATGGTGACGATGACGCCGGATGCGTGGTCTGAGAGCATTTCGGAGGCGGTGTCGCACATCCTGACGACCCTCTTAACTCTGGCGTGGGTCAGGAGGCAGAAATTGCTTCGGCGGAGGGAGGTTTGCAGGTATGTCGTCGCGGGACCTCCTCTCTTTCCGCGGTCGTAGTCGAAAACGGGACGGCCGAAGACCTTCGATTTGTCATTGGGAGACTCGATGTAGCTGACCTCCTCGTATCCGGCATTATCGACAAGCCATTTCCTCGCCGCCGTGTAACCGGACTGGAGATACCTGATCCCATCCGGAGACGGATTATCCACCGCAGGAATCCTGGACAACAATCTGGCGATGGCCGGGCGCATATCCGCCGCTTTCCAGGCGTCAGGGAAATAATCGTCGAAATCCGAGTCTGGAGGTTGGAAATACAGTCCTGCGTTCACGGCACTACTACCCCCAACAGTGCATCCACCAAACGCATTCGTGACCCCAGAGCACGTGAGATTCCCTTGGTCGGAGAAGATGGATTTGTAGAGCCCCGGCACGTCGACGCGGCTGAGGTTTGTGCCGGAGAGCCAGTTTGGGCGTTGGGTTCCGCCTGTGATGCCGTACGAGGGCCCGCCGCCTTCAATGAGGAGCGTCTTTTTGCCGGCTTCGCTCATGCGGTCGGCGATTATTATGCCGGCGGGACCAGCGCCGACGACGATGGTGTCCCATTGGGAGGTGAGGTCGCAGGATGGGGAGGAGCGGGGGTAGGGGGCGGCGAGTGTGGAGGAGAATATGGAAAGGGAGAGTAGGAGATAGGAATTCATTTGGGAGATTTTGTAGTATGTTTGAGGGAGAAGACGTAGGAATTTAATAGGGTGATTAGGATAGAGAAAGTTGACATGGTAGAAGAGAGCGAAGGAAGTGTAAATGTGATATAAGTATTTGTTCCTGCACGGTAGCACCTGCTGGCAACTAACACACAGACAGAAGTACGAGGCGGAGTACCTTGGAATTCAATTCCCGGACAAAATCACCTCTTCCGAGATGAACCTTTTCTTCGAAGTAGAGTTCGCAGAACCCCTGGTTGTTTGTACGATCCTTCTAGGTAAGCGAGGGTTCTCGCGCGCGACGTGATACCTTCGAGTCGCTACACAAGAGTCGCGGTCAACGAGCGCGGTCTGACGACCTGATGTCACTTGTCAGTACGGAATGTTTTGAGTTTTGTATCCGGATTGCTGGATGGAGTACCTGTTGGTCATTGTTGCAACAGAAAGGAAACTGCTTGGCAAGCGCAACTTTGAAGCAATACCCTGGGGTTGAACCCGAACGACGAGGCTGTCATCTGCAGACTGGTTGAATTTTAGACCATCATGAAATTTGTGAGTTGGAATGAGACGAGGGACGAAGAAGCTTTTGGTAGATGAATGCTTATATGAGTTTGTGTTGGATTTGCGCTGGGTTGTAAGCATTGACCTGGTCCGAGTCGAGAAGGTCTGCACAAAGTTCATCGCACGAGTCCAGTACATGTGCATGAAACAAAAAGAGATTTGACACGGCCTGGAATCTGCCTTGGAGCTTGCCACTCGAGCTCACCCAAGCGAATCTCTTCGCGATGGCAGGCATCGAAAAGTTAGTACCTTCGCACCACGTGACATCTAAACAATTCCATCTCTTAAACCAACCTCACGCTCAACCCAGCCTGCGTATACGGAAACACATTCGCCTCAATAGTCCTAACATCAGCAGCCAAAAACCACGCTCGAAACGGAATCCCGAGTCCCTGCTCCGGCTGTATAATATTGACATCCACCTGGTTAATCTTCGTGATAGCGGCGTATGCAGGACTGTAGTTGACAACCTGAGATAGCTTGAAGAGCTGCGTCGTGCTGTTTGCAAAAGGCTCGCATGGCTGGAAGGAGAAGGTGGCGTTTTGCTGGGCGTCGGAGAAGGTGAGGCAGAGGCGGTTGCGGAGGATTTGGGCGGTGGTTAGGTAGTTGATGTAGCAGCTGCCTGGGGAGACATATTAGCATATTCGAGGCCTTGGGTTCATCAAGGGGGAAAGCCAACCATGAGTGCAGCTCTGCTGCGTTGTACTCGTGCAGTTGGTAATCCGTAGGAAGCTGCCATCAAAGCCAGGTCTAGCCAAAGCCCAAGGAGATCGGCCGGTTGCGTTTGTGGGCGATATGACTGGGGCTGGCGAGTTTTCGTTGAAGTTGTTGTCGTAGAATTGGACTTTGTAGACGGAGCTCGTGGAGTTTTTCGCGATGAAGGTTGGGCAGATGTTCGAGGCGGCGAGGGCGATGGGGAGGAGAGCCAGGAAAGTGGAGATGGTAGATAGGAGCTTCATGATGAGAAATTTCGTCGAAGATGGAAGAGAGAAAGCTGAGCTTGGAATAACGGTGGTTGGAAAGGGAAAAAATAACGTGGAGGTCGGCATTTCTATACTTATACCTCGAGATGCATGTTTACGAACTTGTACAGCGTGAGAAACCCAAATTCGAGTTAATGATCAGCCCTGCTGCAATACTGCAGTGATCAGACCCGCATAGCGGCCCACTAGGTCATGTTGTGGTGGTACAAGTCGGAACAAAAGACAGAAGGGGACTCATCACGGTATTGGCTGAAAGAAGCGACTGGCGGTTGTCAGATCAAAAGAAGGAGTAAGTACTAAGAAAATATCGAGATGACAGTCAAATGCATCAGCGTGGAAAAGGAATCTAATGAAAAGCGACACGTTAGTAGATACCGGTGGGAAAGAAGATGGTGTTGAAAATTGGTGCATGGAGGCGTTGTACTGAGACGCGCTAAGAAAATCCCCGAAAATACTTTGAACAATCCAACGAGCCTCAAAACCACAATCAAAGGACTCGGGCGAAAGACAAAATTATTCAAAAGTTGCTAATCTATCGTTTCAACGAAACTCGATCGCGAAAGAGCGTTCAAAAATGAAGGAGACACAAAAAGCCCCTCCACCTCCCGCGCAATCAAAACGTGTTAGTTTCATAAAACGACTAAATTTCGTTTCAGCGCATGTTGCCCCTATGGCTCAGTGGTAAAGCGTCTCACTCGTATCGTCTCTGTGCCAATGAGAAGATCATCAGTTCGATTCTGATTGGGGGCACTTTTCCTTTTGCCCTTTAGAATTGTTCTGCTATCTTTTTTGACTCCATTTACCTTCTAACAACGTTTGTTTCAGCCTCTAGAATATTCGTTTGATGGCTTTTTGCTGGATTTCGCTACGATGGCGGGGCGGGATGCGGGACGGACGAGGACACCCGTTTCTATACTCTATTCGAAATGACGGCGTGGAAACTTGTAAACCACTGGAACCCCCTGATCTCCATCTCGACGTGTGCCTGTCTTCAGATCGCAGTCCCTGCATTTGTGGAATCTAATATAGATACCTGTACCTACTGCGCGTATAGGAGAGTTCGTTAAGGGCTTGACTTGGACTGCGTGGGGCTGTGACGTCACGTAGTCACGGCCTCGGGCAGTGCAGTACATTGCATTGCTCCAGCCATTAGAAATGGGCATATAAGAAGGTATCAGTATCCTATCCTTCACCTCAAGTCCATTTACAATAAACCATTGTCGTCTCCATATCCTATCAGAACTTATCTCTTCAAGCAAACAAACCATCGATAAAGAAAACTCCTAAACCACCACAAACCTCAACAACCTAAACAACAAACTCTAAAATGGGCTTGGGCAAGAACGAAGACCAAGGCGTAACCGGCGCCGCCAAATTCGTCACCTCGACACTCGGAAATACCGTCGGTGCCGTAACGTACGTCTCCTTCTCCCTCCCTCCCTCCCCTCTCCAAAACCCACACCCAAGCTAACACACCCTCCCTAGCAACACCCTCGGCGGCGTTGTCGGCGCCGCAGGCCGCGGAGTCGGCGAAACCGTAACAGCGGTAACGGGAGGTGTAGGCGAGCCGGTTGGAAAAGGATTGACTAGTCTGACGGATGGGGTGGAGGATGGGGCGGGCAGGTTGGCGAGGGGGACGAAGGATGCTGGGGAGTGGAAATGATTATTGGATGATTTAGGTTGGGATATACCCTTGAGTTGAGATGTATTGAGATGAGATGAATAGGAGTTGGATTTGGGGTTTGAGACTGATACACCGTGGATGGATGCGTCGAGATCTCGAGATGTACTTCGTGCCAGGCCAGGAGACCTCTGTGGGACTCGGCAAGAATATCATACGGTAAAGAATATCATCACGCGTGAACACAACTTCTGAGCTCGTGGAATTTCATACAAAGAAAAGAAAACATCTCATGCGACCAGTCCCGACGTACCCACATCAGCTATCCCAAAAAATGCACTAGAACATGCCATCTACGTGAAGTGCGAAGCCAAACCATGCAAGATCCTCCTCATCATAAATCTATCCTAATCATGTTTCGTCCTCCACATTTTCGTCCTCCACACACGGGCACATACCACCCAACCCCAATCCCACCACATCCCATCATAAGCCCCAACCAACATCATCACACACCTCAACTCTTCGGATCCACACTCGCCACCTCCTTAACATTCAACGGCTGACTACTAGCCCCCACCCCCAGCGGTCCCCCAGGCGTCACACTCCCACTCCCATATCCCTCGGGACTCCCCTTCTTCTGCAACGGTACGCCCACACCGCCGGGTCCACTCGGCCCACCCCCACCCTCATTCAACTGCATCTCGGGCACATCAACCGGCGTCTTGGTCCCGTCTTCGGGCGTCAGAATGCCACTTTCGGCGCTGGCGCCTTTGGCACCGGTCCCGCGCCGCCATTGCGAGCCGAGCGTGGCCGAGAGCTGCCGGCTGAGTGCGCCGATGGGGTTTGTGCCGGGCGTCGAGGGCGTGGTGACGGGGTTTGAGGTGGGTTGGAAGCCTGGGGCGCGTGGGGCGGGGGTGCCAACGCCGTCGAGGTCGTCGGGCATGGAGTGGTCCGAGGCGCCGGAGAGGGTGCGCGGGTGCATTGCTGATGGCGAGCTGGAGCCGGGCTTCTTGTTTAGGATGCTGAGGGGGTTGGCGACGGGGGTGTTGGAGGTGCTGGGCATGGGGTAGGCGGCTGAGACGGGGTTGGAGGTGGGGTTTGCCATGGGGGTTGGCATCATGGAGGTATCTTCCATGATACCTTCCATTGGAGACATGGCGCCAGATGCTGGAAGAGAAGGTGGGACGGGGATCTGGATGTCCTGGGGAGAGGGTGGAATGATCTCTTCTCGGAGGCCCGGGATCTTGATGCGCTTTGCCTGGTTATTGTACGAAGCAGGGATGATCTACGAGAAGTCAGTAATGTGTATAACGGATAGCAGTACGTCTGGGGGGAAATGAGCAAGGTGGAATAAGGATATGCCATACCTCAATGACTTCATTTCGTGGAAACTCCAGTTTTGGAATGTCAGCAGCGTTGCAAGCCATAAGGTACCCGTACAGGACGCGCAAGACAGACTCGTGGGCGATGATCAAGAGATCGTTTTGCTCCCGCTCGAGTTCGAGAATGATAGGCTCAAGACGGACCGCCAGGTCGTGGTAAGACTTCGGAGTGTTAGCAAATCAACCGCTTTGGACTTTTCCTTCACTCACTTCAGCTCTCGGATACCTATGATGATAAGGATCCGCTTCATGCTTTCCAACTTCGTCTGGATACTCTTCTCGAATCCTCTTTTCAGACATCTTCTCACAGACTCCTGGGTTCATTTGACTCATCTGTGAGCGCTGCCTGATCTTGTACCCCTTCATTGCGAGGTACTCGGAAGTCTCAATAGTCCTTCGTCTCGTCGATGTCCAGACAGTGAGCGGCTTCAACGCATTGTCCTTGCCGCCAGCATCAATCAGCATTTGGCGTTCTTCTTCGCGGTGCTTGATCAACGTATCTGCCATCTTTTGCGAATAATCTCTGCCTTCATCTGAAAGCGACGCATCTGCTTTGTACGAGTCTTCCTCTTTGGTCGTTCCGGCTCGCGCGAAATACGTCTGACGAGACTTGATGTGAAGATTGAGCAGATAGAAGACAATTCTTTGAGAGAGATAGCCGAACGCGCAGTTGTTCACCACCACTCGCTCTCCGGCGTTGATCATCTTGATCCAGTGCAACTCGGTCTCTTCCATGGTCTCAAAGTGGGGGATTCGGGCTGTGATACGCGAGAGGTAATGCTTCACGGCTTCTTCATCGCTCCATCCTACGTAGTCAGGGGACGAGATTTTGACGCTCCGGACGTTCTCTTCGATGATGCGCTCGTCATTGCATTGGGACTCGATGAACAACGTCTGGACTTGATGCTTGGCAAATTCTTTCGCCAGGGATCGTCTGCCATGGGAGATGGCATTCACAGCGTCGTAGATGGCCACTTGGCCGTTCTCGTGCTCGAGAAAGTGGTAGATGTCTTCACGGCACTTCTTCAGGATTTTATTCCTCAACAGAACAGACGAAGGGGAAGCATTCACATAGAAGTAGTCCTCAGGGGTGTCTTTTCCTGGACCGAGAGTGGCTCGACGGTAGTCGCCGAGATGGAAGATGTGAGTCTTAACTCCCAGCCATCGAAGATAGCGGGCCACAGCAACAGAGATGTGGGTTTTCCCTCGGGCCGGCAGTCCAACGGTGGCGATGACTATACGACCAGAGTGGAAGAGGCGACCAGATTCCGTGCTGTACAGCTGGGCTGGGGCCATCTCCTCCTTCTCGGGGAGATCATGAATAGCATCGACAAAGGTGCTTGATCTCCGTCGGAAGCGAGGCGAGCTGGCCGCCGCTTCGGCGGTTCTGTGAGGTGCTGGTTAGGCTCATGGCGCTTGTTGACAATGGGAGAAGACGACATAGACGAAGGAATATAACAGAAAGGTTTGATTAACACGCAAA
The DNA here is from genome assembly GCA_010015705.1 of Aulographum hederae CBS 113979. Classification (NCBI taxonomy): domain Eukaryota; kingdom Fungi; phylum Ascomycota; class Dothideomycetes; order Aulographales; family Aulographaceae; genus Aulographum; species Aulographum hederae. The sequence continues at coordinate 135,037 of ML977177.1, forward strand.
GGAAATGTCGTACAATAAGGTATCCATGTTCAACAAAGTCAGTTAATCCCGCCTTTGAAGTCAATCGAGCCTCAACAACGGTTTTGCTGGATTTGTGGGTTCAATGGTGGTTGACGACGAAAAGACGTCCTCGGTGCTTGGTGATATATCCCGCTGCCCAACAGCCGGGTGTCTGGAGGTGAGCCTGATGGATGCGCTGGCGAATCAGTGCTGATAGGCAGATAGCGGGTGTCGTATCACGGGCTGGGCGGCATGTGTGGACATAGATGAGGAGGGTGGGGATATGCTTGCGGCGGCGATTCCTTCGAGATAGACGGTACTATGGTGTTGAGTGTGCCTGGGAGACGCGGGCAATTTCGTTGTAGAGGACAAAAGCAAGCCTCTGTGGTTGGTGTTGGTGCTGTCATGGTCTTGGGTCCATGATAGGCGGTCGTCCGATCGGCCCGAGAGACCTTCCTGACGGGTAACTCTAAACGGACCAACCCGACGACATCGGCATCACCACCATGATAGTGTTGAGGATAGACCTTCATCTCTCCTCTCTCCCTCATCTCTATTCTGAGGTGAGTCTAGGTCAATCCAAAAGTCCCGTAGCTCCCTTGGGGAGGGTTACTATTTGTGGTCTTAACTATCATCTCCCCACTCAGTGTCAATGTTGAAGAAGTACTTGGTCATAGAGACGCGAGTATATTTGCTTGTAGTCTCGAATTCCAACACCCTTCTTACCCACTAAGCTCCAAGTCCATTTTCATTACTTCTGTCATTCAATTTCCTTGATGCATTGAGGCGTCGCGAAGCATTTGGTCGCTCTGTGACACTCTCAGTCAAGGTGGTGGAGGCACAGCAGGACGAGCCATATGTACCTCCATAAGACCTTCTTTATCTTTCTCTTCTCTCTCTATAGTTTACTCACGCGCAGAAGATCACCTCCGCAAGATCCACATATCATGGACACTTCCTAGCTGACGTCCAATTTCACGGGTCCGTTATGGATCCCATCATTCCGAACCAAGACCTCCTCCCAGTTCTGATCATTGACACGCAAAGGGCTCGTCAACCAAAAATACGACCTCTGAATCAGCTTTCTACGCTACGGCCCTGTCTTTCAGAAGCAATAAGAGGACGAGTCGTCGATGCACAGCGATGCGGCAAAGAAATTGCGAGTTTAATAAGCCAACAGTATCAGTTCGATGCCGATCTTCTGGACTGGCCGTACAGTCCTGTTATCACCAAGAAGCAGATGAGGCATCCTCTCCATGAGAAGGTTTGGCACGTAATTGATGGAGCCGACACTGTCCGCATCTTCTTCGGTTTCGATTACGTAGCGTGGCCCGAGGGAGTGTCGGCCTCCCACAAGTCTACATTCAGAGTCAGCGGACCATCTACCAACCTGTTTCTGTATCGGTTTTCGTGTGGAATTGTCGCTCGAACGAACAATACAGACCCGGAGGATTTCATCGAATCTATGTTCATCTTCAATCAACCCGGTCTCTATGTACCCGCGCACACTACAGCGAGCCTTGAGCGCCGTCTCTTGCGATATCAGCATTGGAACCACGGGATGAGCCCCAAAACATTCATCGAGGACATCTTTGCTGATGTTGTTGGCCGCATGGAGATATCTGTGAACAGAGCTAGAACTGAAATGCAAGAGCTGGTAAGTTCCATGCTCTTTGCAAACAATGGCTTCGTTGACATGAGTATAGGAAGACGAAGTCCTTCTGAGCCCTACCAGCAGCGAACATCCGCGACGGATACTCCGCATACAGTCAGTGTGGAAGTTGTATCAAGCCGAGCTCGTTGCAATCCTGGAGACCATCTCACAGATCAACAAGATATTCCTACGATTTTCAAAGGGAAGCTCTTGGCTCGCTCAGGAAGAAGTCGATGTGGAGAAATTGAAAGAACAGGTCGACGTGAACCTTATCAAAGGCGCCACCGAGCTCCTCGCCTTGGTATTTGATTTCTAATCTGTCGATTTCACATCTGACTTTTTTCTAGGCTCAAAGTGCTGCCAGTCTCGAAGCAGCACGTGCTGCAGTCGAAAAAGGCATGACCCTCAAACGAATATCAGTGGTTACGTTTATCTTCTTTCCACTGATTTTCATTGCGGTAAGCCACTCATGAATCAGCTTTTTCTCTGCTAACTCACATGGATGACAGAGTATTTTCGGTATGAATGTAGATACCTTTTCGGAAAACCCAAGTATCAAGTGATACTTTGTTGCTGCTGCGGTTTCCTTAGTTTCTTTTGTCATTTTGTGGCTTGGTCTGAAGTGGTTCGGCCATTTCTGGAGCAAGAAAAGACGCCCGAGAGGTATGGCTGCAGATATAGAGCTGGAGATAGTCTAGCATCAGACAGATAGAATTCTCGACAAGTCCATGCTTTTCGAACGAGGACGTTGGGTGTATTACTAGCCTGTCCACCGGTCAGCATTGGAAGTCGGTCTTGTCAAGCAGTCCATGAGACATCGGGGAGTGCATCAGTCAATGTTCCTCGCAAATAAATAATGATGCAATTGCAAGAGATCAATAGACTGCACAGTCCGAACAGCTTGAAATTGAAGCACTCGGCACCAGAACGTCCCACTAGCCGCGCTCTGCCGCGCGGTTGGCCGGCCGGGCTTGGCACGTCTCCTTGAGAAATTTAGTCTGCAAGGCCAAAGAGCGCGCGCGACCTCACCAACCCATCCCGATCCCCCATCACTCCCTCTCTTCCCTCCTCATCCTCATCTTCCCCCAGGAGCTGCGCCTGCTCGGCCTCCCATCTTCCATCCGTCCACTCTGCCTCGCCGAGGCTCCATCCCATCCCGCGCATCATGTCTCTCTCGGAAAAAGAGCAAGCTGCGTACAGTTTCCTGTCCTCGAACCCTGTCGGCTCCAAGCTCGGCGACCTCTACAACTACTTCAGCGAGCGGAGAGAAGCTCTAGGCTTGAGCAACCCGGGCACCGTCGATAACGTCGCCAAGGAGGTTCAGCGCGATGTTTTCCTAAACAACCAAACCTTCACAGGTCTCCGGGCCGACCTCACAAAAACCTTCAGCGCAAGCCCGCTATTCCAGATCAGCCATGCGCTGAGCATGGGCAGCCAGGCCTTGCCGCCGTACAACTATGCTGCTTTGTATGGGTCTCCGAAGGTATGTCCATCTCAATTGCTGCGCTGCACTTTGCGCCCCCAATTGCCTCCAGCTGCATTGCTAAACAACATATTCTAACGCTGTATAGGTCTTCCTGCACGCAACTCTCGACAGCGACTGGGGCCTCTCCGCCCGCTTCAACTACCGCTGGTCCTCCGCCCTCATCTCCAAAACCTCCGTCCAACTCGCCGGCCCCGGCCAAGCCATGTTCAGCATCGACAACGACTACAACGGAGCCGACTTCAGCGCCTCTCTCAAAGCCATGAACCCATCCATCCTTGAGGGCTCGTTGACGGGTATTTTTGTCGGCTCATACTTGCAAGCGATCACTCCGCGACTCGCGCTGGGACTGGAGGGAGTCTGGCAGAGGCAAGCTGGCGGATACGGACCCGACTGCCTCATCAGCTACGCAGGTCGATACAAGGGCAGCGACTGGGTGGCCAGCGGACAGCTTCTTGCCGGCGGACAAGGTATGCAAGCGAGCTACTGGAGGCGGCTGACGGAGAAGGTCGAGACGGGCGTCGACCTGAACTTGAGCTTCGCAGGCTTGTCCGGCGCTGGGATGATGGGAGGCGGCATGAAGCAGGAGGGCGTCACGACGTTGGGCGTCAAATACGACTTTCAGACGCAGAGCAGCTTCCGCGCGCAGGTCGACAGCCAAGGGAAGATTGGCTGCTTGCTGGAGAAGAGGGTGGCGCCGCCCGTGCAGATCACCTTTGCCGGAGAGATCGATCAGTTCAAGGTATGTTGACGACTGGTCATTGAATAACTCCGTACAATGCTAACACACCGCCCCAGAATACCTGCAAAGTCGGCCTCGCCGTCTCGATAGAAGGCATGTCAGAAGAAGTCATGGAGCAGACCCAAAACGCAACTGAAGGATCTCCACCTCCATTCTAAACAATCTCCCTGCTCAATCTAGTCTACCCGATGGAAATCGCACTCCAAGGCCCACCGTCGTTTTATCCTCCCTCCTAATAATCGACCTCCTCGACCCTTCTTCTCCATCTGTATTACCACCTCCCTCTTCCGTCTATTGCATCATCAGCGGTTTTTGCCCACGAACGACCTCCCTATCTGCCGACACAACCCAACCCTACCCTACCCCAACCCATCGATCGATCCGGCACGAAGCAAAAATCAAAAATCCGACCTAAAATTTCCTCTTCTGCGACACACTCCTCAAGGTTATAGAGCACTTTTGTCATGTTGGCTGGGCAAGCGGACGAACCGGTCGATGGATGGAGGAAAATGCGCATTTTCTTCTGGACGGGTGGATCAATGGGATGGATGGGATTTGTGGCTTTAGCTTCTCTTCATCTCAAATGATCTCCCCTGATTTGGACGTGCTGGCTTTGTTGCTGTGGTGGTCTTGCGGTGTGATGGATTGGGTGGATCTGGACTGGACTGGACGGCTACCTAGCTTGTCTGCTGGCTGCTGGGTGGATCTTGAAGGGAAGGTAGAAGAGGACGTGTGAATAGTGTACTGTACATATAGCGCGTCTTGCGATTGGCTGGCGGGTCTGCTGTCTGATTGTTCGAATATAACAAAATGTCTCCACTGAATCACGTCTGCACTGCACATCCACGTTCAAAGCATAACCTGCATGTCCGCTTCCACTGCTGGCTTCCGTAACAGAGTCGTAGAGAGGTCTTTTTGATAGAGAGAGCCGAGAAAAATTATTGGTACAACGCTAAAGCGGCGGCACGGCATCTCGCTGGCTCGCCTCGCTTTTGCTAATCCCCCTTCCCCTCCCCTAAGCCCAAAGATGGATAGATGTACAAGAAAGCTGCCCTGTTGTCCTTCCATGCCGTCGTCGTCTATTGCTGGAGATGGTTGGAAGAGATGTCTGGTATTGCAATCGCTTCCATGCTGTGGTTGCTTGACCAGATTGGGGACGGAGATCCGATGGTTGATGAGTGGATGGGTGAATGGTGGTATGCGGTGGTATGTTGTCTTTCCCACTCCCTACAACGCCGGTTTGGCCTGGAGTGGTTGCTGCGAAGCACCGGTTCCACCGAGCATCTGTTCAGCATGTCAATGAGTTGTCCAACGTCTGTATATCGTCGTCCCTTCAAAACGCTCTCAAGGCATTGAGAAACACTCCCAGAAAACCGCCTCCCAAATCAAGAAACCCTCTTCAAAGAAAACCAATCACTCACCTCGCTAGCCTGCTGCTGCGCCTTCATCTCCCTCTCCATCTCCACCATCTGCTGCTCCTCCGCATACGCCAGCGCCCACGGCACGCCCATCAACAACGCACTGGTACTAACAACCCACAACGCCTTGCCGAGCCACGAGGCACCCGTCGCGCCGTACGCGTACGTATTCGCGCCGACGGACGATAGCGAGCGGCGCGTCGAGGCCGGCACGATGTCTTTGAGGGCGGTGAGGCGGTCGAGCAGTGTTTCGTCGAGGTTGTCGGAGGCGAGGGATGAGGTGTCGGATTCTGTGGGGGTGGTGGTGTTAGGGGGGTTGTGAAGAGGTTGTTGAAGTGGAAGGGGTTGGCGTGGAAGGGACTGGTGAAGTAGAGAGTTGTGGTTGGGGTGAGGGAGTCCTCTGCTGGTGTAGACATACCGCTGTCGGTGTCCCAGTCGCCTTCGGCGTCGTCGACGGGGCCGGGCTGGTCGCGGGTGAATTCCTCGTCGGCGACTTCTTCGAGCTTGACCATTGTGGCGATTCGGAATGGGTTTGTTGTGGAGAGTGAGGTTGAGGGTTTGAAGGAGGTCGCGTGAGAGATGCCGGTGGTGGTGATGGAATCTTTTTTCGAGGATGCCGCGAGAGCTGGATGGAGGTGCCAAGACGCGCGGAGCCGCGCGGATCAATCTAACCGCCGGTGTTTACTTTCGGCGCCGAAGACTGTTGATGGAAAGACGGATTTACAAACAGCTGCCTGGATATGCTTCTTCCACGATATAAGTCGCGTCCAGGGCTGTTCCTCGAAGTCTTCATCGCAGTAGAGTTCGGGAAGTATCATACCTTAGAAGCCTGTCCCATTGAAGCACGTTCACGAGCTGCATGTGCTATGCCGCCAGGTAAGGATATTCAGCTTTCAGCCTTGAGTACCTCTTTATTCATTCCCTCAGTCCTTGACCGGTATCTTATCCGATCAATTGAATCGCGTTCCCTCGATATTCAGTTTCCATATCTAGCGCAGCTTCGGCCCCCCCGGCCCCCTCATTGCACCCCTTCTTCCTCTTCACGTGTTAGCAGTATCTGGCAATGTCTCCATCAATTCCCAAGCTCGTCTCGCCCTCTTTCCTAGTCCTCTCCACACAGACCTACACGTATCAACCATTGAAGCACCACGACGAGATCCGCCTCCTAGCAATCGAACCCTCAGATGACTTTTCCGCTCCCATCAAGAGCTCGATCCTACATGTGCGGGTCCCTCATTGCCGGTGTATCTTCCAACACACCACGCGGAACTGCGATGAATGCCGGGACGTTGAACCCTTTCCGGAGTATAGGGCCTTGTCGTACACCTGGGGAATGGCCTCGAAGGCTCACCAGATCCTTTGCGATGACAAATGGCTCTGGGTGACCTACAATTGCCATGCCGCACTACTGAGGCTGCGCCAGACATCCACCAGACCTGTTTGGGTGGATGCAATTTGCATTGACCAAGACACCATCCGGGAACGGAATCATCAAGTCCGGTTGATGTCGAGAATTTATAGGGCCGCTGAAGAGGTCGTCATATATCTTGGAGAAGCGAAGAAAAAGATCAGTATTGCATTTCGGTTCCTCAAAGGACTTGAGATATCCAGCGTGGCCGAGCTGCATGCCCTACAGAGTATCCTTGCAAGACCATATTTCACTCGAATTTGGGTCATTCAGGAGGTCGCCTGGGCTTGGTCTGCCACTGTATTATGTGGGGATCACAATGTTCCGTGGTGCGAATTCTGGCGTAGCGTCTGCAACGACATGGTCGCTCCTGGTCGCATGCTTCCCTTTGTTCTCAGCATGAATCCAGGCCTTCCCACTCATGGACTACACGGAGTCGAGACTCCAGAGTTCTCTCCGCGGAAGCTGTTGGAAATTCTGTGTAAAACTCGCAGTTGTTTGGCTTCCGACCCTCGCGACAAAGTGTTTGCTCTGCTAACGCTGTTTCCTCCGTTCGATCAGTCTGACTTGCCTATTCAAGCCAATTATCACCTGACCGCGGCTGAAGTCTTCAGTAAGGTCGCCGAGTACCTCATCCGCTCTTTGGGCACATTGTTACTATCCGCAGTAGTGAGTACTCCAGGCAAAGACGACCTACCGCATATTTCTCCTTCGCGGTCTTCTCCAGTAGCCAAATTGCCGTCCTGGGTTCCCGACTGGTCACGGTCATCTTCTCGACCATACTTGTATGAGCCATGGAAAAGCCAGAGCCAGCCTAGTACGAGTAAGAATATGGTCATTCCGAGCAATACCACAGGAAAAGGACCCATCATTTCCCTTTGTCCAGCAGATATAACAAATAAATCCGCATCGCACTCCTCAAACAAATCTATTGTTAGCGTTGATAGTTTAAACCCACAAGAGTCGGTGGTCCATGTAAGAAGTGGATCGATTCTTTCCATTTGCAGCCTCTACCTTGGAAGTGTTGTCGATACCGGGCCAAGCTATTCGTCTGCCGTTGTACACTTCCCTGACACCGATCATAGCCTCTTCCTTAATCTGATCACTGACCTGATCGATATTCATCAAAACATACGACAGCGAAATAAAGATCGAATGAACGAAGTCTTCACCCGCGACGATAATTCAAAGTCTGTTCATGACTCACTGCCCCGCTTCCACACGAACTTCGACCTTCGGAACGTCCCTTCACCCGCAGACCTTAGGGACAGTTTGACCGGGTCCAGATGGGTTGCGCCGAAGGCTCAGGTTCCGATATTGGACTTTCGAGGAGACTCGCACAACTGGACCGCGAACATACTGTACCGCTACGGCGCACTACCTCGTCTCTCAGACTGTCTCTGCCCTCCGGGAAAAGACATGACAAAAACTGAAAAACTGGAACCATTCTACTACCGCCGCTTGTTCTATACGAATGAGGGTTATGTTGGACTCGGACCGCAGGAGATGAGGAAAGGAGATGTAGTATGCCTCTTTCTGGACTCGAATATACCGTTCATATTGCGAAAAGTAAAGAACGGATTTGTTCTTGTGGGGGAGTGCATACTCTTGCCTGAGATCATGGAGGCTGTTGTTGAGACCTTTCGACGGTTGAGTACGGAAGAGCAGAGGGAGGTCTTGTGCAAAGTTGACATCGTTTGAGGAGGGCCTGAACAACTTTCAAGAAGCGGTTGTCTATTTCAGAATGGAAGACGATTGGTTTCAGAACGGTAGAGCAGTTCTAATGTCAAGATACCCCGGTTTTGAGTGTATATGGAAATGGGACGGTCTTGGCTGCGCATACAGCAGAAGAGATCAGAGTCTTCCTGTCGGTCGTCTAGTGGTTGATCCGGCTCCTTATGTGAAAATTAGCTTTCTATGGTTGGCGCTGACTTGACTAACTCTCCTTTTCAAGTTGCCTCTTCATGGCAACATGCAACTGAACGCTTTTGAGCTGCTTGTTAAGCGGCTCAAGCTGTACACAGTTCCTTCAAAGTCCATGTAGATATCCTTGATGCTGCCGGACTGTGTCCACACAATACGTCTGACGTCTGTGACAAACTGGATGTTCCGCTGTAGATTAGAATTGTGGGGTTCCTCGAAGCTACTGTATGTCAGCTGGAGCTCTGTCATTGCCGCTGTTTGACTGTTACTGCGAACGACATACCTCAGCGTGTGCTTCTGCTGTTGATCCATGTTACAGGTGGGCGGCAGACTTGAAGTTCAATCAACTCTTCAGAGATGTGCTGTAAAATGGTGTCGAGAAGACGAGGGGAGAGGTGGAGAGGTGGATTGATGGGCTAGCGGATCGGCTTCACCAAGATGGTTACCTAGGAGGTAGGTTCAAGGTTGTTCTTTCCCACCAAGGGAAAATAGCACGTGATATACTTCCCCTTTAACAAACAGCCCCACTTTGATTGATCGTTCATTCGCACGTGAATCTACCTGATCCCGCCTCCACTTCTACTAGTAGTCCATCTACCTAGATACTGTTTGACAAGAGAAGAGTCTCACAAAATCCTTGAAACATCCCCTTTATCGTCCATGTTCAGACACCGCAAATACCTCCACAACCATCCGTACAATCAGACCAAAAACAACCTACACCCATTCATCTTACGTTGCTGTAGTACTCACACGTCCTTTTGTGAAAATAGTTGCCATACTCCGATATCAAAGCAAACGGAGCTTGACAGATCCAGCAGAACTCGTGTTTGCATGCGCAAGCTGCAAGTCAATCAGCAAGCCGATAGCTCCAAACAGAAAGAACAGGAAAGGGGTGGATTCCATAGGACTTACTCATATGATCACAGCCATCTTCTTTAGCAATACGCGCGCGACATTCTTTGTTCGGACAAGGAGGGAAGCGCTTGAGGTATTTTTTGGACTTTGCTTCGTTCTCCCTGTGCACTCGGGCGGTGCGAACGCGATACTCTTCGCAACTTTCCCCCTCGTGCCACGCGCAGTGGTCGATGGCACATTGCTTGAAGCCGCAGACCTGACAGCAGAAGATTGGCGCGGCTGTTCCGCCTGTGTGGATCTGGCCAAAGGTACATTTGATGGAGGAGTTGAGGCACCAAAGGAACTTAGGGATGGAGGAGACGGAGGAGAAATTTACTGCTCAAATATCTCCGTGGGGACGTACGATCGCACTTCGTCAGTGGCAAGTTCCTCCGTGCAATCCGTGGAGGGACACTTGATGTGGTAGTTCCCATCGCGCGTTTCCGCCTGGATATACTCTCGAAGGCAGATGAGACAAACGTCTGCTTCATGCTCGCAGCACATGGAAATGAAGATCGGGAAGTAAGCCTCGTCCTTGTCCTTGTAGCAGATGATGCATGAGCGAAGTGGGACTTCTGGTTCTTCGTATTGAGGAACACTATCCGCACGAGTGTAGGAAGGACGAGTCCGCTCGAATCTGGCTTTCTTCTTTGGCTTGACGGGAGTCTCGTTCGAGCCGTCCAGCGTTGCGTTATGGAAGGCGTCGATAATGTCCACGACTTGGGTGCTGGACTGGGCGATTCTTACAGCTCTGGCAGCTTGGAGACGGTGGAATGTTGCCACAGGGGTATTTCGTGTTCGGTGTGACATGTTTAGTTGATTTTCAGGAGGGTAGATGCGATGGGGTGGATATCTTCGAATCCGGGCATTGTGGTAGCCATTAAAAATCGCGCCGGGAGGCTCTCGTGTTCGTCTTGCCATGTTGAGTTGAAGATCAGCGGTGTGGAGGTGGTATGGTGGTGATGTTTGAGCGATCTTATCAGAAGGAGCGGCTGATGGTTACCTATATGCATCATGTGGTGTAGTCAGTCTTCAAGACACTCGGCTCCAGATGGTGACATAGTGGTGGTCATTGGGGATGTTCAACATCAAACATACCACGTGACTCGCAACAGACCGAGCAGTATCATCTCCTGAAGCCTTCAGGCAATTAAGAGAACCTACCAACTTACCTGCTCGACGCTCTGCACACGCCCCTCGGGTATAAAACCCGGCGGAGTATCAGTCAGTCTATTCAGTATCATGCTCTCTACAAGAAGTATCACCGGTAGTTGACGACCGTCCCACAAAACAAGGGAAGGGTCATATCATAAGGAATAATTGGCAGATCAACTCGACTCACATTCCCATAGTATCAGCACCCCATTAGTACTCGACCCATTCCTACAACAATCGCCATCACCGAAGGACATCCCGTTACCTTTGTCCCACTCAAGTCTCAAGTCGAAAGGTACTCTCCAATATGCGCCCAACAATAAGCTGCCAAAAAAACATCATCGTCAGCACTCCACATCTCCCTTCATGAAAGACAATCGACTTACAGCACCACACGACACAAAAATCAATCGGCATAGCCAGAGGACTCCCACATTTCGGACAAGGAATCGTATGCTCCTTAATATACTCCTCAGACAGCTTCTCCTCTTCCGCAAACTGCATCCTCACTTTCTCAAGAACCTCCTCATGCTCCTCGCAAGTTTCGCCCTTGTGTCCGGCCCGACCGCAGAGGAGACATGTTTTCTCGTCGCAGAGGTCGCATGTCATAATTGGGTCGCCTGGCTTGTTGCTGTCGTAGGTTTGGCCGGAGACGCATCTGGAGTTTACGCAGCGCGTGAAGTTTGGAACGTTTTTTTAGGATTCTCCATTGGACTCTGTGCATGTGACTTTTCGATGATGTTAGCTGTGCTCAGATATAGGGGGACGAATTGGAGTACCGATATGCTTGTTCGACGCTGCAATGATGCAGGATATCCCTTTGTCTCATAATTTCATGGCAGCCGGTGGCAGGACAAGGTATTTCAAGATCATCGTCGTTGTCTTGTTTGTTTGTTATATAGCTCTGCACACGCTCTTTGCAGACGGATGCGATATGTTTGCACCCCGGGGTGTAAAGAGTAGCAGGGAACTTCCCCTCTGGTTTTTTCTTCAAACATATATCGCAAGGGAATCTGGGGTTGAGGCTTAGGTGGGATAGACCAGAGACGATAGGCCCAAGCGGGCCAAGGGGACCGCTGTGTGTCTTTGCTGGTGGTGTGGTCATTGTAATGCTTGTTGAAGATGGATGATGGAAGAACTTGAGGAGAATGACTCGCTTGTGTTTGGTTGACGAGGTGGTAGAACCAAGCCTAGTCCATGATGGTTTCCGTTTTCTGAAGTACCCAGGCCTGTATCCTTCACACTTCTGAGAGTGATGTCCTCGTGTCAAGGGAAGATTCGATGCATCGCCGGTGACATAAAAGCGAGGCCCTCGATCACGTGTGCACAACTTCTCCTGAAATCGTTAAAATGAGAAAGCAGACTGAGAGCTTTATGCAATGCTCACTTCGTGACTCTCCATCTTCCGTAACAACATACCGCCATCGTTTACCTTCCAGCGTCCGTTTACAACCAAACAGCTCTTCTCAACTCTAGTGACTCAACCTTGATCAGGAGGGAGCCGTCGCAAACCTGTGGAAGTCAACAGATGAGATGACTCGAAGCACATGATTGCAGGAACTTTGAGGCTGTGACGTCAGCTTAGACAGCGAGAAACGATGCTCAGCCAGATGTCCAAGCCTAGCCGGAATGTAAAAAGCCTCCAGAACAGGGTGGAAAAGACACCTGCCAACGAGTTGGGAATGACTCGGACGACTGGAATTGACGAAAAGAAAGCCATCCAGAGAGCTTACTCGGTCATTGAATTTCCAGGATTCGAGCAAAACAAGATGCCCAACTGCTCAAAGGTGATTAGATGTTGCCATTTGCGTTTGTCTGAGCCAAAGTGGTCCGTCCGAGATATCGAGGGCTTCATTAAAGTGTTGATATTCGCTTCCAATGCAATACTTCTCCCCCAAAACAAGCCATCCATATAATGCACCTCTTCCCATACGCCCAATGCTCATAACATCGTATCGACATTTCTTCCCACCAACCCCCAACCCACCTTATCGCATTACTCTTCATTCAACTCAGCAACAGCAAAATACCCCTTATTCTCCACCACACCCCTATCCCTCACCACAGCCGTATACTTGACCACAAACTGCGGCTCCACATCCCCCCTCAACCCCAACTCCCCGTCCTCTTTCTCTCCGGTCCCCGCAAGCACACCCACGCCTTTCCCTTCCTTCGGACCAAGCAGATCCCTCAACGTTCCTCTCGGTAGGATATCCGTGCAGTCATTATGCGTCAGCAGCTCCAATCCTTGCGCTTTCGCGTACTGGATCAGCGGGCGCGGAACCACGCAGCAGTCGCGCACATTGATCTGATCCACCGTTGGCGGTATTCTTGTCTTCGGCAAGAATTTTTGCAGACGAGACGTGCCGAATTCGGCGAGACCAAGGGTATGAATCAGTCCGGAATCGACGAGCGATTCGAGCGTCGCGTAGGTCGTGAGGAGACTGTCTATACTCTCGGGTTGTACCACGCTATCGCCGCAGCCGTCCACGCCCGCAGAAACCGAGTCGAATGTATTGTGCGTAGGAGAGGAGGGCTGAGACAGGTCGGAGAGGTCGCTGTCGGAGTCGTCTTCGGCGTCGAAGGATATGCCGGGGAAGGATGTGATGAGCAAATCGATGCTATCAACACCCAGCTCTTTCAGAACAAGGTCGAGGGCTTCGCGCGTGTGCTCGCATCGCCGTGATGAGGGTATTGAGGGGAGGAAAAAGAGCTTCACAGTGATGTCGTACGCGGAGCGGGGTTCTTGGAGGGGCCCTGAGCGCGAGAGAGACGGACAGGGAATTGAGAGCGTAGAAGTTGTTTCAGCGATCCATGGGGCTTTTGGAGAGGCGGATTTGGTGGTCTGGGAGGAAGATTTGGCAGCCTCTTGCGCGCTGGTGATGTTATTGCGGAGGGAGCCTGTGAGCTCGGTGTTGGACTTTTCAGTGAGCGGGCGGTGCGATATCGAAGGGTGAGAGGTCATAATATTCCTATAGTGCGATTAGCATGCTTGTGAGAACTAAAGAGGAGACTGTTTCGTACGAGGTAGAAAGGACGAGCTTCATGATTGCGGTGTTCGAGGAAGTGTTGGTTCGCGAGTTCATGAAGGTCAGGATAATGTTCGAGAAGTCTTCACAGGCGGAGTATAGAAGGAGACAGAAATATATAATATAGAGCTGGATAGTCTTAGGTAAATCTGAGGAGGCATAGGTGTTGTACAGTGAAAGATGGTCCGCAAATGTCGCTTTGAGATCGCGGGAGTTCACTCGGAATTACGCTCCACGGTGCCACTGACGGAGATGCTGACTCAGCTGCACCCCTTTGCCTGGAGCAGTGCCCCGGTGTTGACTCGAGGTCGACATTGTTAACATCATCAATTTTCACCGAGGAAGAATTTTTAAGAGATGTCTTTCGTTGTTAGTTGACGTTGACCCACCGCGTTAAATCTAATCGCTTAAATTGACAGCATTCCTTGCTAGGTAAAGTTCAAATCGCTACTCTATATATGTCATGAAATATATCAGCCATTCCCTGGACCTTCATATCTTCTTTCAATCATACAGCCATATTCTCGATGCTAGGTCGATACAGTCCTCGAGATAATACTGCATCCTCGATGTTGATACCACTCCAAGCGACGTATGAACTTGACAGCAAGCCTTTTGAAAGCTAAAAAGAAAAACACGAAAGCGAGGAACAGGAGAATCATACGGAGCGCTCGTCCCAGCATAGGCCTCCCAGAATTGCAGATGATGGGCCGCCTCTTCTTGGAACGCAGCTCGAGACTCTAAATGACAAATTCATCATCCTCGAGATCAAGCTCGCCCCGAATGATACTCAGGCTGAGGATCTCCTTACTGTAACAGGTCCAACCATCCTCGGCAAGAGCTTCTGCATCCCTATCGCCATCTTCAAGCCCGATAACAATCGTGTCGTCGTTCTCGACCAGATTCCGTGCTGCTTTCGAAATGACACTTCCACCACAGGCCTGGATGATCTTGACAACGTCTTTATAGCCGCCTCCGTAGTCTCTTTTCAAGCCTGGAGTCATGTAGACAGTTTTACCTTTGAATAGTCGCTGGCGGCCTTTCCCCACGGTGTCGGACATCTTAAACCCCCATTCTTTCTCCATCTTCGGAGACTTGGGTAGAAACCCTTTGATGTCCACGAGCTTCTTCGCGCGCCAGCTCTTCGTCGCCCACTCGTCACGAACAATTGGACACCCGAGTGCAAACGCGATAAGCAGCTTAGACGTCTTTTTAAGTTCCCCTTTGCCAACGCAGAGGACCGTGTCGTCAGAAACCTTTTCGAGGATCCTCACGGAGTTCTCTCGAAGCCATCTGACGGTGGCTTCCGAATTTGGGACTTCGCTACCGGTGAATACAACAGCATGATGACCTCGAAGACCCTGACTAGCCCCCGAGGGTGCTGACGACCACGGGATTCTGTCGGTGGCAGCTGTGTCGTCTAGTGTACCAGACGCAGAGTCTCTACTCATCCTGTTTGAAGCTGAGTAGATCTTGGCTTTTTTCGCGCCGGAACCCTTTTTCTGCGAAGTCTTCTTGCTTGGAGGAGGACCCGTAGCTACGACGACATTTGACAATATGCTGTCTTGAGTCACGGCGTCAAGGTCCATTTTGGAGCGCTTCTGGGGCTCGGCGAGCTCGCCGTCGACCAGAAACGCTCGCTTCCTTGATGGGCTGGAACTGTGTATGATGACTTCTGGCGACTCCTCGCGAGTGGACTCCTCGGCAATTTCGCTACTGCTACTGCTGCTTGACGGGACCCTGTGGATCTTTCTTTTGGTTTGACCACTGTTGACAGGACGGGAGGGGATTTCATCCGGACCCGAACTTGATCCGGCGTCTGACACTTCAACGCCACCGACTGCAAACTTGGGAGAAGCCCCGCGGACTGATTGTCGCTGAGGAATTTCTTCTTCCACGGACGATCTTCTCGAGGTGACCATATCCGCTTCTGGTGCCGCTTGAGGGGGCGGATATTCGAAAGTTGTTTCGTGGATCCGGTCCATTACTTCGAGGAGTTGATTGTCAATGTGATGGCCGTAGGAGCTAGGAGCCGCAGCTGCTTTGTCCTCGCCGATATCCACATTCATGGGAAGGGAGGACGAGAGATGCTTTGCAGTTGTCGTCGGTCGCCGTTGCATGCACTGATTTTCCTCAGACTCAAGCTCAGATTGGGGCTGGAGAGGGCTTTTCGGGGCGGTGCTATTGCCAGGACCTTTTTCAGTCTCTGTCTGAGGCTCTTTTCCTGCCGCTTCAACGACAAGATTCTGGACGAGAGAAGTATTCTGGATGGTACTAATAGCAAGACTTTTATCAAACTCAGAATTGACAGTTTCTTCGTTGGCTCCTTCAGCTTCAACACTGTGTAAGAGAAAGAATCTAGTGGTGGCCCCGTTGGTACCCTGTTCTTCAAACTCGGACTTGGCAGTATCCACTTCGACATCGTCAATTTCGGGCCGTTGAGCAAGAGTGGATTTCCTTTCGTCGAACTCTGTCTCTGTCTCTTCTTCGTGAGCCACGACTTCTTCGACTGTTTCAGCTGCAAGCTTCTGGTCGAGAGGGTTTCTTGGGACGGTGCCCATGCTGAGGTTTTCTTCAGACTCGGAGTCGGACTCCGTCTCAGTCTCAGTGCCTTCCCCGACTGCTTCAGCTGCGTGATTCTGGGTGAGAGGGCTTCTCGGGGCGATACCACCACTTTTTTCATGCTCAGAGACCGTCTCTTCCTCGGCTGCGTCGACTCCAAGGCTGTGCGCGAGGAGAGCTGCTCCAACTGCGGACTTGTCGGCGAGAGGTGTTTTCAAGGTGACGACATCGCCACGGCCTTCTTCAGATATAGACATATACTCTGTCTCAACCTTTTTCTCTTTGTCTTTTCCTGCTGCTTCAGCGCCAGGACTTGCTGTTAGCAGCGCGACTGCGTCAACCGTGAGGTTCTGGGCGAGAGGCGTTTTCGAGGCCGTGCCATCGCCGCGATGTTCTTCCGAACTAGGCTCTTTGCCTCTCTCTTCTTCCGCTGCTTCAGCTGCTGGCTGTTGGGTAAGGAGTGGTCTCGGGACAGTGCCATCTCCACCGAAAACAGTCTGTCGGGGCGCAGAGGAAGTAGGCTCATGGCGCCGCTCGGAGGCAGCAGAGCTCGTAGGAGTACAATGCGAGGACGCGACTTCGACCATACGGGCATCTCGACCCAGAACAAAATTCATAATCGTTGTCTGCGTCAGATTGACCATGTCCTCCGGCGCCATTGAGTACAGGTAGGAACGCCCATCGGAAGACTTCTTCAACTTGAACGGTTGCTTGGGCGGTTGGCAGCAGCAAGCCGGCGTCATGGCGACTTGGTCGGAGTAGGCCTCGAGGAAGAATCCTTCGGTGTATGAGTCTGGACCTTGAGTTAGCTGATATAGGCGTGCAACGAAAGTCTAATTCCATACGGAGACAAGCCAATTGTTCCAAGTCTTCAGGCTTGGTCTCTGAGGCGATGATCTGGCCATTGCAGTCTCTGTGCAGGTAGGCGATTTGACCACAATGGAACCCATAAATGAACGGTGTTGGGCAATTGGTTCTGATATTGACTTGGAAGACGGTTTGGAAGGGCATCGCGAAAGAGAAAGACAGGCTGAGAACAGCCTGTGGAAGGGATGAGGATTGAAGCTGGAGGTTACATTGTTGAGGAAGAAATCCAGGCAAGATCGGAGGGTGGAAAATGAGATGTGGGTTGCACCCGAATTCGGTAGGCACGCGTGGCCGTTGCCCTTAACGCGCGGTCACGTGGTATATGGATGGAAAGTTCTTACAACCGGAGACGCCAGAAATTCACTGCATCAGGACTTTTGAATGTAATTTGTTGCACGGCATCATGGGCTACCATTGAATCAGATTTCAAATCTTGAAACATTGACGAGCCGCTGTTGAGCCCTCGCATTCCTCATAACCATCATGAACCGTCCATGCTTTTCTTCAACAGACCATAGCTCGTAAATGTATGTGATGGCATAGCAGGAACTACAATTTAACCCCCGAGCGTAGTCATTGCTGCCTCATGTCAACAACGCACCTGATGCAGTCTCCTGCCTTCATGTCGCCGAAAGCTTGGTTGATCTTCGCAAGGGGCTGACGGTGAGTGATAAACTCATCGACCTTCAAGTTGCCATCCAGGTAGTCTTGAACAAGGTCTGGCAGTTGTGTGCGGCCCTTGACGCCGCCGAAAGCACAGCCTTTCCATACACGACCGGTGACAAGTTGGAATGCTGCAAGAAGGTTAGTCAAAGTGCTGTAACATGATCAGACGAGAGCCTTACGTCTGGTGGAAATCTCTTGGCCAGCGGCTGCAACGCCGATGATAATGCTCTCGCCCCAGCCCTTGTGACAAGCCTCAAGAGCGCTCCTCATGACATGGACGTTACCAGTGCAGTCGAAGGTGTAGTCGCAGCCACCATCCGTCATCTCAATGAGCTTCTCCTGGATACTGGTGCCTTGGGGCAGCTTCGAGGGGTTGACGAAGTCAGTAGCGCCGAACTTCTTACTCCACTCTTCTTTTGAACCATTGACGTCCACGACAATGATCTTGCTAGCCTTATTTTTCACGGCGCCCTGGATGACACTGAGACCTACGCAGCCAGCGCCAAAGACGGCAATGTTGGAGCCCTCCTCGACACCGCCTTTGCCTGCCGTGATGACAGCCGCGCCATATCCAGTGGTGATACCGCAGCCAAGCAAACAAGTCCTGTCCATGGGTGCCTTGTCCGTGATCGCCACAACGGAGATGTCTGCGACGACGGTGTACTGAGAAAATGTCGAAGTGCCCATAAAATGTAGGAGGTCCTTGCCCTTGCACTTAAAGCGAGACGTTCCGTCTGGCATAACACCCTTCCCTTGTGTAGCTCGAATCTTGCCGCAGAGATTGGTCTTCCCTGACTTGCAGAACTTGCATTCGCGGCATTCGGGAGTGTAGAGGGCGACAACGTTATCTCCAGGCTTCACGTTTGTGACGCCCTCTCCGACAGACTCGACGATACCGGCCCCCTCATGGCCAAGGACGATGGGGAAAGCGCCCTCGGGGTCTTTCCCGGAGAGTGTGTAGGCATCTGGGAAGTCGAATTAGCCCCGGTTCTCAAGCATTTGCTGTCTTTGGAGGCGTAGTTCCATTTCTGCGAAGTTCCATCTCTTGCGTGATACAAAAGCATTCCCACAGGAATTACACTAACCTGTGTGGCATACGCCTGTGTAGTAGATCTCAATCCGCACCTCGTGTGCCTTTGGCGGAGCAACCTCAACGTCCTCGATCGTGAGGTCTTTGCCAGCTTCCCAAGCCACTGCCGCCTATATCACGTCCAATTGTCAGTTTTTATCCGTATCGTGACAGCGTCGAGGGGATTCTGTGGTCTGTGGCGCGCTGAGAGGTCGTACCTTGCAGGTGATAGTCTAGAATGAGGGCCAGCGTTAGTCTCAAGCTCAAAGGTCGACATCAAGGTATTGTCTGTTCCAGGGAGCCTGGCGATCATGCGATGGACGTACCTTTCCCACAGTGTCTCCAGGCATATTTGCGACAATTGTTGAAGCTCTTGTTGATGTGTGAAAGTTCCGAGAAGATATAATTGATGCTTGGTCAACGATCGAAAGATACCGCCAAACGTCAGAGGAAGTAGGAAGAGTGAGTAAGAAAGAGGAGAAGGTCAGTGAGGAGAAGCGAGACGTCGACAATTATGACGGACAACCCCAAGCTGCAAAGTCTAGGGACAAGGGAAGTCGACCGCAACTAAGTCGGATTTACTGTGTAGATGTGGGGTATCTTCCGCCCTCACACGTCAACGAGGTGGGGCATTTCCCTGGCATCCATTTACCCGCACAAATTCGCCCTGCATCGAGCCATCGATTGTTTACCTTCGTGCTGCCTCGAAATGCGAGCTTTCCTGATCATTTTAGGACCTCGAATGGGAGCGAAAGTCGTGCCGGTGGTGCAATTGCGGCTCTGACATCGAGAAAAGGCATATTGATCCCTTGTGCACCTACTGCGTTTTTCAACTCAGGATTTTGCTCGAAGAGGTAAACATTTGCCGATGTACATTCTCGCGAGTCCCGAGAATCGTCCGGAGCCCCTCATAGTCACGTGAGCTTTAAGTCTGCCACAGTCCACGTGACCATCATCAGAAGAGACCATCACTACTCCACGGCATCAACAGGGCGTGTGATCTCAGTAGATAAAGAAGATGTGGATGGATCTTGCTCAATCGCAAAACATCTTTTTCCCCAACAAGAGCCATCAAAGCGTCCCCAACGAATAAACCCCAGGAATATTCCCCCTATTCGGCTTAAAAGCCTCGAGCTTCTCCTGACTAAACTCCGTCACCTCCACAACCTCTTCCGCCCAAATCGGTGGTTTTCTGATCTGAAACAGCTTCTCCATCTCCCATCCAATACCCAACAGCTTCGACTCCTCCCAAGGCCTCCCAAAAATCTCCATCCCGATCGGTACGCCAATGGGAGCATCGTTCGTTGGAGGACTGAATCCGATGGGCACTGTCACGACTGGGGAACCTGTGAGAGCGGCTAGGATGCCGTTTCGCCCGGCTTGGGAAGGCGAGCCGATCTTGACGACGAGATTTCTCTGCTCTGGGTAGAGCAGCGCTGTGAGGTTGTTCCGAGTGAAGGAATCTGCCACCGCTTGTTTCAGGTCTTGGATCTTGGATAGCGTGGAGGAATAAGTGGCGTTAGATGTTGATGAGATGAGCGCGGTGTTGACATATTCGTATTGACCTGGGATGACAAGGAACCTCCCTCCTTTGCCGGAGGAATTGGTGCTGTAGAGTTCTGATAGGTGTGAAGGGTGTTGTCCGCCTAGGGATGGCGAGGAGAGATAAGCATCCATAGCTTCGCGATACTCTAAACGTTGAACGTCGTTGACTGCTATGGCCGTGACGTTGAAAATTGTTTCGTTAATCGGTACAATGGTTGCCCCTTCAGCCCTCAGGCGTGCGACCGTCTTGTCCATGGCATCGTTCACAGGATCGTTCTCCGAGCTTGATGTGCGGTTGAAGAAAGATGTGAGAAGACCAAAGCGAAGCCCAGACAGTGACTCCGAGCCGATCGATTCCGTGTAGTCTACGCCTTTGGAGCTCGGCGGGATCAAGGCTGTGGCATTGTCCTCGGCGTCAAAGCCCACAGACGCCATGACATTGAGAGCAGCAGCGACATCTTTGATGGTACGAGCTATTGGGCCAACAACATCTTGCGTGTACGAGATCGGAACAATCCCTCTTCGAGTGATAAGCCCACGAGTTGGTCGGATGCTGAATAGGCTATTCGCTGAAGGAGGACTCCGTAAGGAATTGACTGTATCCGTTCCTGTAGCGAAGACAGAGAACGATGCAGCGACGGCAGCTCCGCTGCCGCCGGAGCTTCCACCTGGCGTGCGAGTGCTGTCGTAAGGATTGAACGTCTGGCCGCCCAATGATGAGACCGAAAGCCCCTCGAGCGCCAATTCATGAAGGTTCGCCTTGCCCAGAATGATTGCTCCAGCATTTTTCAAGGCTGCCACGACTGGTGCGTCGGCTGATGGCCTTGACTGTCCCAAGGCGAGATTGCCCGCAGTGGTGGGTGTTGACGCCGTATTGTAGTTGTCTTTCAGGAGGACTGGTATACAGAATAGAGAGCCAGTTGCGTTTGAAGAGGAGAGCAATGCATCCAGCCGGTCCGCTGTGGCAAGAGCTGTAGGATCCAGGGAGATGATCGCATTCGTACGATTGTTCAGAACTTCTATCCTGGATAGAAACGAGAGAGCAACATCTCGACAGCTGATGTTTCCATTGAAGATGCTATTGTGGACCGACTCAATGGTAGCCTCACGAGCATCGAAGCTGGCCGACTGGGCGGAAGCCAGGCAAAGAAAGAACGAAAAGAGTATGGAAAGGTACATAATGAAAGAAACACGACAATGCGTTATTGGAAAACCCGCACTCTTGGCTAGATTCCACGAGACATTTATAGGTACTCTACAAACAGCGTACGCGAACCTGGACACGCGTAGCATATTCCGATTTAGGGAATTTTGTATTGAGGAGGACAAGAGAGTGGGTTATGATTGAAAAGTAGGATCGAGTGAGAGAGTTGGGAACGCTCCCATGGACGCGAAAGCCGAGAACTGGGGGCGAGATCCGGGATTCGAGGCAGTCCGACGGACTCAGATGTAGGACCGAGAGCCTGTGTTGTTTGAGCACACCTCCAGATCATAGTTTAGGTTCCCAGATAGTTTAAAGTGCTCACAGTGCTGGAAGAGGGCCCGATTGACGTAGTGCCAAGCATCATCCTAGCATAACCTTAAAGTCATAGATACCTAGTCGCTAGACACGTGCAAAGAATGGGAAATGGATATTTCCAAAAACTCGACTGGAAATGTAACTCTGGAGAAAGGCCAAGAGAAATTGACCTCGTCCTGCAAGTAACACCGTAATGTCATGCTCCGCCGATGCTCTATATTTATGCTTATCAGGCCGTTTGCCGCCATCCAACAACGCCGCGAAATGCAATGAGACTCGTGCTCGGTATGCTAATGCCATGATATGCTAAAATCCGGTTAGTTATTCTGTTTGTATAGAAACAATGGTTGACTTACGCCAACATGATCCCAGCACCAGCGGCCATTGCAGCAAATTGAACTGCGGTTTTCCTCAATTCCAACCCCCTATCTTTCCCAGTTTCGAGAAGCTCGGGGATGACAGCTACTGTTCCGACATATAGAAATGTCCCAGCAGTAAATGGGAGCAACATGTCGCCCCACTGCAGACTCGTTCCCCAGATGCCGATCGCGTTGGGCGCATCAGCGCCGACGCCAGAGCTGCTTCCACCATATTCTTGCACGGCAATACCGATCAGCGTACCTAGGAGAGCACCAACAGCGGTCAGGAATTGAGCTCCCATGGCCGCGCGTTTTGAGAAGCCTGACTGAATCAGGAGAGCAAAGTCGCCGACTTCGTGTGGGATTTCGTGGAAGAAGACCGCGACTGTTGTTGTCGCGCCGATGGTTGGGCTTGCGTAGAACGACGAAGACATAGCAAGTCCGTCCGTGATGTTGTGCGTGAAATCAGCAATCAGATTGAGGTAGCTGCCCAGCCTCACGGAGGCATTGATCTCCTTCTCCGAGGGAAGGTCGCTTTTCGAAGTTCCGTTGGCAGTCTTCTCAGACTTTCGTGATCGAGCAGACGATGAGCCTGCAAGCAGTCAGAAAAAAATATTGGGAATGCGATCCTCATCTTGAGCCTTACTGTTGATGTCTGTGCCACTTGTTGTTGCTTTGCTTTTCTCTTCGGATTTACCGTGCGAGTGTCCATGTCCGTGATCATGCAAATCTTCTCCTCCGGTTGCGATCCTCAATCCCTTGTCCATGGCCACAAATGTCACAAATCCCACCATTATAGCCACACCCAACAGCAGGTTCCTGTTTGGCTCAACCATGACGAATCTCACGCTGTCCGGACTGTCTTCTCCCAAGAATATCTCAGGCAGCAGGTGAAACAGTGTATCTCCCAACAATCCACCGACTGCGAACGCAACCATGACGGACAGGGAGGAAGGGTCGATGTTGGGCGGACATAGTGCGAGGAGGAAGTTTGGTGGACCGGAGATATAAATGGTTGCGAGGAGAGCATTGACAGCTGGGCTCCCTGGAAAAATCACGGAGAAGATTTGGCTAGTCAGAGAAGAGCTCTGTGGGTGGGAGAAGCGTTTGTGTGCGGAGAGGGCTTCAACAAGGGGGCATTCCTGAGGGAAGTCAACTCTGAGGCCAAAATCGGGACACCAAATAGGTGATCTTGGAATCCGTTTTGTGGACAGAAGTGATATTGCTGATAGGGGTTGCGGAATAATTTACCTGAAGCTTTTCTTCGATCTCTCCTGGTGAGAGTGAGCTCACATCTGACCCTTTCTCTGGTACTATGGAGGCTGTGACCTGTAGAATGAATGCTGCCAGGAGCGCGAGCTTGATGAAGCCCTTTTTGGAAATCATAATGGCGTTTGGGGATTTCCAGGGAGACGTTTGGAATCGCGAGTTGCTCGTCCGGCGAGTGCTGAGCGCGTGCTCCTGACGATCCATAGTGTAGGCGCGCCGGCCGAACTTCGGCTGATTTACCCCGGATTTTGGAAGCAAACCTCCAAAACTTTTTTCCCAAGCGCATCTTTGGTGCAAACCACCACAATACCACCGCCAGAATGGGTCGCGAACTCCAGAAAAAGAAGAACAAGTCTTCTACTATGAAGCCCAAGCGGCGGAAGCCGAAATCCAAGAAAGTCACCATCGATAATCCAATCGTCCGCGAGCATTGGTATGAATTCCCTCGATTTAAAATTCCAAGCATGTCCAGTTCTAATCTAATTCCAGGGACAAGAAGCTCACCGTCTCCCAAAACTTCCGAAAACTCGGATTGGCGCAGAACCTCAACAACACCGCGGGCGGCTCGGAGAAATTTCTGGATGGAACTACCGCCTCCGTGGACAAACTTTCAACAATACGACGAAAACTCGCGACGACGATGGAACCTGCCCAAGCGCAAATAGTACGCGATCCCAAAACCGGCGCCATCATTCAAATCATCGAACCCGAGGGCAACTCCAACCCCTTGAACGATCCCCTCAACGAACTCTCCGATTCCGAGATGTCTGAATTCGACGGCTTCGCACACATCCCCGAACAAACGTCACAGCATCCAGTAATATCACAACTTGAAGAGGCGGCCCGACACGGCGTGAAGCAAACGAGGAAGCAAAGTGAAAGGGAGCAGGAGTGGTGCCAGAGGCTGGTGGAGAAGCATGGGGACAATTACAAGGCAATGTTCATGGACCGCAAGTTGAATCCCATGCAGCAGACTATCGGAGACATCAGAAAGAGGATTGATAAATGGCAGAAAGAGGGGCGGGCCGTCGAGGTTTGATTGGCACCGAGCCTGATCGTGCGGGAGGCTGCATTGCTGGAGTTATATGGGCGTTATGACACGGGATGAATCAATGGCATTAAATACGCCTAGAGCAAAGATCATGGTGGCTCTACTATCTCTTCAAGCCTTGAGCTGCACAGAATATATCCGTGGAATGGGTGAGAAGGACATCGCTCTTCATAGCATTTTTGATCTGTGTCGAATTTGCGAGTAGATGCATTGAGATATCAGAATCCCAAGGTTCCCAAAAACAGCCCGGATCCTCTGAGTCGCCATAAGTCTAAATTTGAGCGAGTCTTGATACTCTAGCTGTAAGTTTTCGAAAGCAACAGCCTGAGACTTTCCCAGCAAACTTTCTCGCCATGTTGTGTATTACTTTTTCAGTTTGAAACAAACGAAAACCAATGCTCCAAGCAGGACTCTCTTCCTTGGACACGGACAATCCTCTCGGATTACACATCTAGTGCCACATCTCACCCCTTTGGATATCTTGTTTCAGACAAATCTCCATATTCAAAGGAGTACGAAGCTCGTGAATGGCACGGATCCTCCCCACCAGTGGGCCCTGCAGGGCTCCGGCACACTGTCTTCAAGCAGTGAAGTCACGAGTGGAGCAGATGACTTTACTATTTTGCATGGGTACTGAAGTCGACCAGTCCAATCCTTCGTACATCTTTTGGCGTGATCTATCTTGTCTATTCTCTTGTCTGTTCCTTGGCGAGCGAGCAGGTTCATCTAGATCACAGTCCGTCAACACGTGACAGCATGTTGATAGTAACGTTCTTTCTGCTGTCACCTCTCTCTCTCCTCCGACCACACCCTTCTCTACTTCCTCGCCCACATTTCATCCTCTCACCACAACACTCGACCTGCGACCCACTTGAGCTTTGCCAGACTGCTCCATCACTTTGAGTCAGGCACCGCCATCAACATGTCCCACGATTCATCTTCAGACGAATCCTCGGACGACGACAGCAGCAAAGAGTCCTCAGCCGATCTTGAAGTTGCGCCGAAGAACAATCTCCCGATTAAGTGAGTTGACCTTCAAAGTTAGCCCAAGGAGCACGGCACTGACTAGACGCAGTTTTGGAAGCCGGATGATCACTGTCCGCGTTAGTCACGTCGAAGACGCGGAAGTTTTCGCTGTACACGCCGAGATACTCATCAACAACTCCGAGTTCTTTCGTGCCGCTCTGGAAGGAGAATGGAAGGAGTCGAAAGAAAACGCTGTCCCGCTTGACGACGTCTTCCCCATCATATTCAAGATTTATCAAGCTTAGATCTACACTCGTGTCATCCAGCCTCCGGCTGTTTTCGCCAAAGACAAAGGCGCTCCGAGTCTGGTCCAGTGCGTCATCTTAGGCGAAAGACTTCTGGATAGCGACTTCAGGGATGCGTCGACCGACGAACCGATTGATATGACAAACTCGAGCGGCGGGTGGCCGGTCGAGAACATGCCCACAGTATACGCTCAAACAGGAGAAAACAACACTCTCCGAAAGCTTTTTGTCGATTGGTACAAGTGGCATACATTGCAGGGAATTCTTAAACTGGAAGCATACCATACTGAAGAGACGCTGAGGGACATTGCCTTTGCTCTGGCAGAGTCCAGACACGAAAAGCTGATATGTCTAACTGCTCCCTTCAACAAGCCTTCTTGCAGATACCACCAACACCGCAAGGAGGGAAAATGCTACAAGGAGAAGTTCGGCACAGCCAAAGAGGAGTCCGACGCCACCAAGAAGAAAGAGAAGCCTTGAACAGGACGACTTACCTGAAGTCATGACAGCCACCGCAAACGGAGGCTGGCAGTCTTGCTCAACAAACTGCCGCTTGGGCACAGTTCGAAGTCAAGCTCACATACCCAGGGAAAGGCGGACAAAATCACTCAACAACTAGATAGACAGAATCATCTCGAAGACGAAGAGCTGAATCTACTCGCGACGCATCAATGGCGTGTACCTAGGTAGAACCAGTAATGGAAAATGCCTTCATATCATACCTCGCTCAATACATCGTGATGAAAAATGCGATCAGCGCCGCTCCGCCATTTGACCGACAGTCATCGGAGAGGAGGGTTTGGGGTTGACTTCGTCTGTCTGTGCCTCGTCTTCAGCTTTCCTGTCGGACATGGACTCAGTACCTAACCCACCGCTGAAGTGGTCACTCTGAAGAGACTCTACCCCCTTCAATGCTTCCCATGAGCCTTTTGCGCCGCTTGTGACGCAGCTCAGGTGTCCATCGGAGCGTACCGGAGAGAGTCAGTCATCGGATTAGCAAGTCACATGGCACAAACACAAAGTTGAAATGGCCTTATGAGTAGATAGCCATTGAGCTGTTGCAAGTGTAGAATGTATTTGGGTGATCTTCTGCATGACACCTTGCTCGACGTCCCGCACCGTCGACCCAGTCTGATGTGTCCTTCGCTATGTGAAGCCAGCTGCAAGAAGAAAATGAAAGAAAATTCCACCACAGTCAGTGATATCCGCCCTCCTGCATTCTTCGATTTTTTCCAGCAAACTCCTCAGCGAACAGAACTCCTCGAAATCGATCAAGCCCTTCCATCCCATTTCATGGACAATCCGATGCCCTAAGCCATGTAGCAATCCAGCAACTTTCCATCTCCTGCGCCCTTCGATCTCAGTTTATGGACAATCCGATGCCCTAATCCATGTAGCAATCCAGTAACTTTTCGTCTCCTTCGCCCTTCATGCCCTTCGCTAGTCAAGGTCGATCATATCCTCGTCCTTTTTAGACGGACCCATCCACACCGTGGCCTTCTTCCAAACCCTTCGCAAGTTGTAGTCCGATCCATCTGTGTTTCCACACGCAATCAGGAGGGGGTGGCTGACGAACAGAATTCGTCGGCCGTCCAGAATCTTCTCATTGTCGTCAAGCTCCTCGCGGTGCAAGGCATTGGGCTCGAAAACGTCGATTTGCGCCTCGTAGCGATGATTTTTGATACTGTGTAGATAATGAATTTCGAGCTGAGTCTTGCGGGTGGAAAGTTTGTATGCCGTCAAGGCCACGTCTGTCAACAGTATTTCTAACTGTGAGAACATCGTCACCGAGGTTCGCTGTTCAAGAAGAGACTCGGACAACTCAACGAAAATGGGGACGAGACTAGCCGAAGCGCGAGCAATCGCCTTGTACGTGAGATCTTTGGTGCGTTTGGTGGCCTCTTCTATGGCCATGCCGCTGGTTTCATCGGGGAGAGGCGGATCGAGCAGTCTGAACAATTCCGAGCGCCAGCTTTGCGCCTGTTTCTTGTTATCTAGGTACACATCAGCAACACTAGGGAATTTTCAGGAAACGGGCAATCTCTCAATGCCTCCCAAGCTGACCATTTGCCAACTCTGGCAGGTCCTTCGTTCGACTTACATTGTGTGACTTCGTCCAAAACCTCGTGTAGACCCTCGCTGATATTGGGACCAATCATAACACCCTCTTTCTGGACCATGTTGGGGTCCACAGCCAATCTGGTACGCTCGTCGATAAAGAACAAGGGGTTGCCAAACATCTGTGCGTAGATGAAATGTATGAGGAGTGCAGAGAGCAGTTTCCACGGCCCGAGTTTATTGATGTCTTCGCCCAACAATTTATCAAATCTGACGAACGGAACGCAATTCCGTTGCAAAGTCTTCTTTTCGTCTTGTGAGAGAAACGAAAAACTCTGAGTCGCGTATTTTTTGGCCCACTCTCGTACCTTGCGCTCGATTTGAGTGAGGTTATGCCTGATCTCCTCGTCGGTGTCAGGAATCCACAGGGCATCCTCAAGAAGGTCGAATGCATTTTTCTGGATTTGGCGGACTGTGTCCTGTTGCTGCTCCTTTTCTTCAAGGGCTTTGTTCAACATTTGCTGGGCCTCATGGTAGACGCTACCCACAAGAGCCAGCTGTTCCTTCAGATAGCTGATGCCAATAGCTTGCTGGCCCAGCTGTTCGTCTTTGCTAGCAAGCGCTTGTTTTAGTTTCCGGACTGTGCTTTCCAGGTTTGCAACATGGTCGCGCACAGCTGCTCGATCGCTGTCTGTATCGTTCCGTCCTACAACACGAGCGAAAAAGGTTTCAAGAAAAGAGGGCCTTCGTTCATTGTCGACTGGCGCAGTCTTGTGGTGTGATGAAGAAGTTGGACCGCGTAGAGGCGGATCTTTACTGGGGCGCTGTGAAGTGGGGATGTCCTTGTTCTGGTTACAGGTATCAGTACTGATTGGGCGAATCTTGGCTAGATTGAAGACTTACTGTGGTATCCTTGACTTCATGCGAGCGAGATTCGCCTAGGTTTCCATGGGATTTGAAGGCAGAGGACTCCGCTGAGGGGGCATCACGCTGAGGAGGATTTAGTCAATGAATGAGCCGGACCACAAGTCTCAGATGAGCCTTACCTTTGAGCCATCTTCTTGAGATGATTTCATATTTTCAGGATCTTCCTTCTGCTTTTCGTTCACCGAATCTGATTCGGAGGCTGGCGGGGGGGTGTTGGGCTTCTCAGTGCTGTCTAGGTTGGCTGAC
This sequence comes from Aulographum hederae CBS 113979, assembly GCA_010015705.1. NCBI lineage: Eukaryota > Fungi > Ascomycota > Dothideomycetes > Aulographales > Aulographaceae > Aulographum > Aulographum hederae. The sequence goes on from ML977177.1 coordinate 164,155, forward strand.
CTGTGTTTCTTGTTGCGGGCCTTCTCTGAGATGTCATGAAGATCATCTCCCATGGTGAAGGACACCTGGTCTGGGGAAGTTGAATGAGAAATGGGTAGAACAGACGCAGTTGACAGAGCAAAGGGAAGGGGAAAGGAGATCAAGAGTCCAGGTGGTAAGTAGCGGAGTGAGAGATGGCACACAACTTGGAAAGAAACGGCAGCAACACAAATAATCTTGTTTTGTGGGCAGTGATCAAACTTATCAGCACGTGCTCCCAAAATCCAGTAATAAATACACCTAGTAGAGAGATTAAAAACAGGGCAGCAGCTCGACTACCATACCTACTTACCTGCTACCTTCACTTTCAACTGAGGCTCAGACATCTCAAGCTGCACACCGCACATCTTAGGTGCATCAACACTCTATCTTAGTCAATTAACCTGAGTTGACGCCCGATTCCCAAATTCAAACCTAGCGCATACCCACGGCTACAGCTTCGCCGTCTGTGTGAGACCAGTCCCGATTTCAATCGATCAGGTAAGATACTTTGCTCACGTCTTCTTCTTGCCCCGTTCCACGCTCACACAATCTCATCGACATCGAGGTCTTCCTGCGTACCATCTGCCTTGTCTCAGCTGAGGCCTATTTGCTGAGGCCTATTTGCTGAGACCTATTTGCTGAGACCTATTTGCTGAGACCCATAACGCTTTCCCGCCGTCCTCCTTCTTCTCGCCGTGCAGAACTAGAGATCCAATTCTAATTCAAACATTCAACATGACTTCATTCAAGAACCACAAAATCATTATCGGTGTTGACTATGGGACCACATTTACGGGTAGGTGGGCCCCGTCACTCCTCACTTGACACGTACTGACGAGAGCGGCAACGCTTTAGGCGTGAGCTATGTGCCGTCCACAAAGAGCTCCATCAAGGACATCAACATCATTCGCTCTTGGCCTGGTCCGTCCAAGGAAGCTGACGAAGCTTGGAAAACTCCGTCTCGCATTGCGTATGCGTCAGAAAACATGGGAGCATACGGCAATCACTGGGGCTACCAAGTGACTCCGAAAATGAAGAGCTACTCCTGGACCAAGCTTCTTTTGGATGACGCCGACAATAGAATCCGCCAGGATGACAGCAGTGTAGCAGATCTCTTGAAAAGTCAAGGTGATGGTCTCATGAAACTCCCTCCGTATAGGAGTGCGACCGCAGTGTGTGCAGATTATCTGTGCGAGATCTACAAGTTCACCATTGCTGAGCTCAACAAGCGCCTTTCCCCAGAAGTCGTTAGCATCACACCCTTTGAGTTCTGGTTCACTGTTCCGGCGATTTGGTCGGATAAAGCGAAAAATGCCACCAAGCAAGCAGCAACCCTTGCAGGATTTGCCTCGCGTCCTGGAGACACTATCTTTTTGATCCCAGAGCCCGAGGCGGCCGCAATTGCAAGCTTGAAATCTCTGACTCACGATGGCGTTGACTCCCAAGTCAAACCCGGCGATGGCATTCTCGTTTGCGATTGTGGCGGTGGGACGGTTGACATCACAGCATACTCCATCAAAACCACCTCCCCCATTCTCAAATTCGAAGAGTTGATCGTTGGGACAGGTGGAAAATGCGGATCAACTTTCATCGACCGTCAGCTCCACGCCTGGATGAGCACAAAATTCGGTTCGACTTTTGACAAAATTGCGTTCGAGAAGAAGGGACCCGGAAGCCGATTCATGAAGGAGTTCGAGTCTCAAAAGCGGGAGTTCGGAAAATCCAGAGAACTGAATCAGGTCTTCGAACTTCCTCTTGTGATGCCGCTCAAGGATTCACTCCACTACGATTCGGACGAGTGTGTAGTCAAAATAACCGCTCTCGAAATGGCTCTCTTCTTTGATCCTGTTGTGAAGGAAATCACCAGATTGATAGCGCGACAGGTCGAAATCGCTGGAACCGCAGCTCGAGGTCGCCACAACATCAACACCATCATCCTGGTTGGCGGCTTCGGCGACTCTGCGTATCTCAATGACAGTGTGCGTTTATGGTGCAGGGCACACGCTGGGATCCGCCTGATATGCCCCGAAAGTCCACAAGCGGCTATCGTACGCGGCGCGGCCTTGCGGGGACTCGAGGGCACCAAACCTCTTTCGAGGCGTTGTCGACGCCATTACGGGTTCGAAATGGGCGACATTTTTCGAGAGGGGATCGACCCACAATGCGATGGATTCTGGGACGAGTACGACAACGTGAAACGCTGCCGGAACAGGGTCCAATGGGAAATCAGTAAGGTGAGAAGCCAAAGATTATTTTTGCGTCCAGCCAAGGCTTGGTCAAGTGAGTGATATAGCTGATGATCCACCAAAGGGCCAAGCCATTGACGAGACAACGTTCATTTCTTCGAAGTTTTTCATCAAGTACAGCCTGGGTCGCCACTCTACCCATGAATTTGAGCTCTTTTGCTGCAGCATGGAGGCCCCACCCGAGTATACTACAGATCCTCGTAAGCATCTGTCCTATACAAAGTGCGCTCGGCGACAAACTAAATTTCGATTGCAGGTGTCGAATATGTCGGAACGGTCTTCATGCAGCTCAACAATGTAGACCACTATACACTCGAATCGAAGATTGTCCAAGGCGAGAGGAAATATCTTTTGAACTTTGAGTCCCAGATCTTCCTTGGAAAAGATGAAGGAGTATTGTGCGTCAAAACAATATCGGGCGGTCTTGAGCTCGGCACTGTCGATATCAACTATGCTCGGGATTGAAGCTGGCGTTGCGGCTGCAGCAAGACAAATGGCGGACTGGCTCTTGAATTGGGTCTGGCATCTGTGGAATCTCTTTCTTTTGCTTCCTTTTCATCCAGTGGTAAAGCCTGGAGTTTCGGGAATCGGCGACGTCCACATACTCTTCATTCCGATCTCAAATGGAAGTGCTAGGGTGAGACGCTGGTGGATTTGCTGCATGGCTTATGAGGTTGCTAGACTTGCTTTCATTTTCACACATTCAAAAGCGGGAAAATGGGGAGGACACTCACATCTTCTGGGAGGGAGGACCGAGATTATGGAAGATCTGTTCCTATGGCAGAACTGCGAACTAGATAGCGCCCACTGCTGCCAATATGCGGCTTGCTGGGCATTGCAATACACCTCAAAAAATAAAAATCTTGCTCTATGATGCTGTTGTGGAGGTGGAATAGTCCTCTCACTCAATAGGAGTCCAAAATCTTGACGTCGGGATAAGAAATGCGAGTACGGAGTAAATTGTGCCCCTTTAGAGTAAAAGCTCGGCGCGGAAATGGATCGGTGCTTGCTCGATTGCTTGGCGGGCTCAGACGTCAGGGGCGGTGAAGTTGCACAGGTTGCAGGGAAACATCAACGTCAACCTTCTCTTCCCCATTCACCATCTTCACTCCGTACCCAACATTAGCCACCATAACTGCATCATAACGCAGTTGAAACTGAGCATCACTTCATATCACATAATGCCATGGAATCGCATGAGCAAGTCTACTGTCCTCCTAGCTAGTCAGAGCAATCCGAAGCCGACAGAATTCCCCTTCGAAGTCCTCCTACATACGAGACCTCTGAAGCATTCGAGCAACCATTCTCCTGTCATACTCGTGCTCTCCATGTCCAGTGACCTGCCTGTTGAGATAATTGGGTTCGCGTCGAGAGCGGTGTTGGATGACACACCATTGAAAGAGAAGGCCGAGAATATTTAATCTCGTAAGACAGGTAAACATCGAGACATCGTCACAACGTTCAGTCCGGGATCTCCTCTTCCGCTTCTGCATCTGAATTTGCGAAATACTCTCGCGCCTCATCAATCAATGGATATGTGCGATACCTAGGAATCGACCCATCCCGTACTCCCTCCGCGATGTCGTTTGCCTCGCTCTCAATCCGGGCCAAAGCATCCAGTGTACGCTGTGGATACGCTTCCAGCAACGCGCTTGGGACTTCGTCCAAGCTGTGGCGCATGGGACATGGCTGTTCTCCATGTTGCGGGTTTTCGTACCAGCACCAAGATGGGTCTCCGTAAGGGGTTTGGAGGCGGAATGTGAAGTAACATAGTTCCAGATCTCTGACAGGCAAGGTACGGTTCCCGAAGTCTCTACCTGTATGATAGCTGGGTCGGCTGGGTTCTTCGGTCATGGTAAGTCTCATTGCCGGCTCCCATAGGTCCTCCGACTCCTCTCTTTCCAGCTGCACGCGCTCCGTTTGAGTGTGGTCATGATTGCGGGGACGACGATGGGTACGCCTGCCAACGCTTGGAGTCCTCTCATTCCCTTCATTGTTGTGCTCTTCCTGCCGCTCTTGTGCCCTTTCCACTAGCTCTTTAGCCTCGCTCATCATTTTTTCAGCCGCTTCCTCTTTCAACTTGGCATTCTTCAAAGTGATCTCCACCGTCTTCTCCCTCAATTGCAACAGTTCCTTGCGTCTACTGACTGAGCCATGTGCGACGGCGGACTCCTCAATATTTTCCGAAATAGCTTCTGGTCGCGTGGGAGGTATCCATGTGTGCAGATCGCCAGTACGCTTATTTCCACATTATTCCACGAAGTGATCATGGTGTACCTCAACCCACGGATATCTTCCCGGGTCAACCCATCCTTGGTAGGCTGTAAGCGCCCAGGTCTTCGTGAACTTCTTTCCTGGCAGTGGAAACCGAAATCCACTGGTCGTAACGTATTCTGCTCCATTGGTTGGATGGATCCCATACTCCCACGTCACTCCAGTTTCTTCTAGACAACTGATTTGTTTCAGTTCATATTCCAGCCCTCCGGATGCTTACCCGAGTAATAACTGGCAGGAGGATGAGAAGGCGGACGAGAAGACGGACGAGAAGGCGGACGAGAAGGCGGACGAGGAGGTGAACGAGGAGGTAGACGAGGAGATATTCGAGGAGTGCCCGAGGAGATGAACGACAGAGTGAACGAGAGCGTGGGCGAGAAACGCGATGGGTGCAAGAGCTTGAGGGAGATTGGATTGACAAGTAACCACTCCACGAAAACCAGAAAGCTGGAAAGCGTTGAAGTGCTCCCGAAGCTCTTCAGGATACAAAGGTTTTGCGAATCGGCAGGTTTTCCCCTCAGACTTCGGTGCCCGACCCACCATCTTGCACAATGGTGCTATGCAGTAAAGGTCACGTGCTCGCGCGTCTCTCTATATCTTGGCGCGTCAGCGCACTCGACTTGTTTTGAAAATCCCTTCACCTTGCAACTACCACCTTCTTACTTACACCTCACAATCACAACATGGCATACTACGACCGACGAAGCTACCACAACAACTATGGAGAAGCCCCTCCGGGAGGATATGGACATTCATGTGGAAGTGGAAGTGGAAATGGAGACGGAGATGGAAACGACCCTCAGAAGTGGCAGCGCCCCGGAAGAGAACATGAGCAAGAGAAGACGAAGAAGCTGATGCCCTTTCCCGTGGGATGGAACAGGAAGATTTCGAAAGAGGAATGGCCGCAGTATTGCTTGCGTTGTTTTGAGAAGAGAGGAAAAGGACATACGGATTGGAGATACTGCACGCGACCCTGCCGATTCTGTACCGACGAACAGCAACCTGAAGGTCTACATCTTGGAGCACCACATCCAGGAGCCGAGGGCTTCTACAATCGGCACGGAGGGAGGAGCACGAACAACTCGACGAGGAGGGAGCGGAATGAGTTGTCAGGTGGACCTGAACGCTACGGAAAACACGAAGGCCCTGGAGGATCTGCAGGATATGGCGGACCTGAGTATGGAGGACGAGGTGGATATGGAGGACGAGGAGGACATGGATCTAACAGGAATGTGGGACTTGGACCCGGGCGGATCACAAAACCAAGCCAGAATGAGACAAGGATGCAAACGGAAATCAATGCACTGAGGCAGCAAGTGGCTGCACTTCAGCGAGGAACTCCGATCCCCAACGTCAACTTCTTCGATCGCACTCAGGAGACTCCGAGGACTGAGAACTCCTTTCCGCCAGTCTTCAGCCCACCGACGCGCCCAATGGATAGTGGAGGAAATCAAGAGCAAGGAGCATTGAGCCAGAGCTCTTGGGTTTACCCCCGTGGTACGCAGGCCCAAAGCCCCTGGCACAACGCCCATGTACCAAACTCTGCCATCCCTGCTAACTTCTTTGCACAATACCAAAGGAGCGGAGTGATTTACTGGACGTCGTACCCATATCCGAATCAACCATGGTACCCACCCCACCCTGGCCAGCCTGGATTCTCAAGCAATAACGCAGCTCGAACATCCCATTCGCGAGAAGGAATTCCACCAAACTACCCGCGTCACTTCCCTCGGACGCTTCAACCACCAAACCGAGAACAGCTTCCACAAATGAAAAGCGAAGACGATGAGGGTGACACGGGGATGGCTTCAACATTCTCTGCCGGCCTACCGAATATCAAACGGGAAGAAGATGAGGATGACACGGGGATGACTTCCACGTCCTCGGCCAACCGACCAGGAATCAACGAGGAATCGGACGCAAGGTCCCAGGCTCCGAGCCCGGAATCCAGAGTGAACATGGAGGAAGATGAATAGCTGTCGGCGATGAGTCTGAGATGAAAGGCTGTTGTGCGGGTTCACCTGAGGGCATCGGATCGATAAACTTCTGGCGAGGTTGGTGTTTGGCAGCTCCTTTGAGGAGATTGTGTTGATGAGCATTTGGTGTGCTGAGTTGAAAGTCTGCGGCTCCTTTGTGGATGATACACTAGCTGAATCATTAGAGTAATAATGAATACACATTCATGAGACTGTTTTGTCCTTTTCCTAATGCATATTCGTGAGCACGTGTTGGCTTAGCGGCGGCAGCGGTTAAGATGAACCGGTAAGGAAGACGGACACTTTTGGTAGGCTTTTGGGTGCTGGTATAATGGGTGCTAGAATTCATATCGGACAGCAGATTAAGATCTCGACTCTTTCCCGCGTGCACTTGGTCATTCGTTCAAAATCGAGGAGAGGAGAGACTCTCGAATTGCTCCCGGAGACCTCTAGGATATACGTGTTTCCCTGAATGGCGGAGCTTTCCCTTGTTGAACTGATTGGAGTATCCGATGAATTGTGGCACCTGCTGTGGGTTTAAATGAGAAAGGGATGTTGTTCGCTGACTACCTTGAAATGATGCGCCAGCCTTCACCGACATGTCTCTGTGTCAATATGTGGGACTTTGCTCTGAATATCTCGAGATCTGCTTGGCGAGTGCACAAAAGGCTCTACTATTTATCTCGTTCATGAGGTTTTTGGAATCAAGCCGAAGGCTGGTACAGACAGACGTCAGACGGCCGCTTCGACAGGTCGATACTGCAGGCAATATTCAGCCCTGAAATGGGCAGAATATTACCGATTATCTTTGGCGTAGACGTTGGAGGGCAAAGGGGTTGAGTTCACAGACAGAGGTACGGAAAAGCACAAGTCAGCGGGCATGGATGAAAGTGTCGGGAAACCTTTCTATGCATAGAAGTAGATATAGCTAGACACACGCGAATCACTTGACACAAAGCTCGCCGCTGTCGATGGTGGACAGTGGAGCCTCTGTATGTCTTTGGATTCGTGTTGGTTGTCTTGATTCTTCCTCCAGAGGAGGGGCTATCGAAGTGTATATACAACCTGGTGCTAGGTCCAGGGACATTTGCTGCCAGAAGTTGCAGCATCTGGCGTCGCTTTTGGAGGCAGATGTCCCCAGAGAACGCCGAGGGCGGTGCGCGGCAGTGGCGACACCCTGCGCGGGCGTACTACGACAGTACGTAGTAGGCGCTTCGGGAGACAACGCGCGCCGAAAGCCCGGGACCGCGAGCGAGAGGGCGCCAATCTCAAGAACGAGGTGGCTGTACTCCGTGTGCAGGATCCAATAAGGAGTGAGCACAACAAGCCAAGCAGTCAGGCAACGAGGCACTCGCAACTGCAGACGAGGCTACAGCCTGCTTCGACTGCCGACGAAGCTGAACTCGACAAGAGAGCTTGGAGAACCTTGCCAACATTTGATCACCATCGTACCCCTATGAATTTGCATGCTCTTTTTACTGTTGCTTTGAGTACGGAGTAGGGAACGAAATCAAGCCTCTAAAGCACCATGGCACATCCGCAACCATCTCAGCCCGCGCAATCGCGAACTTACAAAGACTACCCGATCGGAGTAATATGCGCCCTCCACATTGAGAAGGCAGCCTTCGAGGCGATGCTCGACGAAATTCACGATCCTCTTCCTATTGTCAAAGGCGACGAAAACGACTACACTTTTGGCAGAATGAGGACTCACAATATTGTAGTCGCCTGCCTGCCGGGCGGCACAACAGGTACCAACCCGGCCGCAACCGTTGCGAAAGACATGCTTCGTAGCTTCCCAATCAAGATCGGACTCATGGTCGGTGTCGGAGCAGGAGTATGGAGCACAAATGTGGACTTGCGCCTTGGAGACGTCGTAGTTAGTCAACCGGACGGTACACTTGGAGGGGTGGTTCAGTGGGACTTGGGCAAGAGGGAGAACAACCGTTTCGTACGAACTGGGTCGCTGGACAAGCCGCCGCGGGTACTACTAAACGCGCTGCAAAACATCAAGACAAAACATGAAAAAGACGGCGACAACGGCCTAAATGAGCATCTGTCAAACATGGCAAGGAACTACCCTCAAATGGCTGAAAGATATGGACATCCAGGCAGCGAACACGATCGACTTTACCAATCGAAATTTGCTCATGTCAGCGACGAGACATGTGACAAGTGCGATCTAGCCCAGATCATCCAACGGCCCGAACGGAAAAGTCAGGCTCCTCAGATCTTTTACGGCAATATTGCGTCGGGCAATGCAGTAATGAAAAACGCGTCGATTCGAGACCGGATAGCGAAATCGGAGAAGGTGATATGTTTTGAGATGGAGGCGGCAGGATTAATGGACAGCTTTCCGTGTCTTGTCATCCGAGGCATCTGCGACTACGCCGACTCTCATAAGAACAAGCGCTGGCAGAAGTATGCGGCGGCGACGGCAGCGGCTTTTGCGAAGGAGCTACTCGGGGTTATTAAGAAACAGGAAGTGGACAAGCTGGAGCTCGCGAGTAAGTAATCCTCGGCTGATTGATTGAGAGAATTTGCAGTCCATCCTATAATTCAATCAATCAAATTCCAATGTTACTTCCAAATAAAGATCCTTCAAGAACTATAATAATGCATTAAAGAGGGCGGCAATGTTAACGATAGACTCAGCTCTTCACGAGATACTCAAGACGATACCCATTGCTGCAGATGCCCGATTCAATGCATACCAGCGACAACACGACCCAGAATGCCATCCTAACACGCGCGTCAATCTCCTCCAGAACATATATTACTGGGCCGATGGCCGAGAAGAGCGCTGCATTTTCTGGCTGAATGGCTTGGCCGGTACGGGGAAGTCGACGATTGCTCGCACCGTGGCTCGCAAATACTATAACCAGAAGCGCCTCGGAGCTAGCTTCTTCTTCTCGCGCGGCGGCGGAGATGTGAGCCACGCACGCAAGTTCGTCACGAGCATTGCGTCGCAGCTGGCGAATAGTGTACCCTCTCTCGACCAGCACGTCTGTGATGCTATCAAAGAGCGCCGCGACATCGCGAGCCAGTCTCTCCGCGATCAGTGGCAACAACTCGTGTTACGTCCGTTATCGAGGCTGAGCGGAAGCGGCGCTCAGTATTACATGCTCGTCGTTGATGCGCTCGATGAGTGCGACAATGATAAGGATATTCGTATTATCGTCCACCTTTTAGCTGAAGCTCAATCGCTCAAGACGGCGCGTCTTCGGATTTTTTTAACGAGCCGTCCTGAAGTTCCGATCCGAAACGGATTTGTTGACGTACCAGACGGTGACCACCAGGATTTTGTACTCCACAATATATCCCCATCGATTATTGATCAAGACATTGGCACTTTCCTAAAACATGGCTTTGAAAAAATCGCTAAAGAACGATCTTTAGATGCTGGCTGGCCAGGACCAGAGATTATCAAGCGCCTTGTCTATGGTGCAAGTGGGCTATTCATCTGGGCATCAACCGTAATCCGCTTTATTCACGACGGAAAACTTTTCGCAGCAAGGAGACTCAAGATTATTGTTGAGAACAGTAGCGTCGGTGTCGACGCAGCAGGGAAGCATCTTAACGAGATCTATATCACTGTACTCCGCAGCTGCATTTCTCTGAAGTATTCACACGAAGAGGTAGAGGAGCTGCTACCTATGCTAAAAAGCCTACTTGGAAGCATTGCGACGCTACTTTCTCCACTTTCAACGCAGTCCCTAAGCAAGCTACTAAGTACGGCGCAAGACGATGTAGATCAAATACTAGATGATCTGCATGCTATTCTTATAATTCCAGAAGATCCGGCACTTCCACTTCGTTTGCATCATCCTTCGTTCCGGGATTTTCTTTTCGAAAAGTCGAGATGCGCAGAGTTTTGGGTGGACGAGAAGCAAGCGCATGAAATTTTAGCCGACAGGTGTATAAGGCTTATGGAGATATCGCTTAAGCAAGATATCTATAGCGTAAAAGCTCCTAATATGCTTATAGCCGATGCTGAGACAACTCGGATTGAGCAGTGTCTTCCTCCCGAAGTACAATACGCATGTAGCTACTGGATCGATCATGTCCAGAAGAGTGGTACTCAGCTCTACGACAATAGCCAAGTGCACCGCTTTTTACAAAAGTATTTGCTCTATTGGCTCGAAGCCCTTGGATGGATGGAGAAGCTATCTGATGGTATTCATGCTATAACTACTTTAGAGTTATTTGTTTCAGTTCGTATATTACCTACTTAGGGAGAGAGCTCGCTAATAGTTAGAATAGCCTAAGAGTTGCCCGGGTCTCTGGAGTTTCCTCCGCGATACGAAGCGATTCGTTTTGTATAATCGGCGGGCGATCGAGCAAGCTCCACTCCAGACGTATAGTAGTGCGCTCGTATTTGCACCAGCATCGAGTATAGTAAGAGATACTTTCAAGGCTTGTATACCTAAATGGATGCGAGTATTGCCAAAGGTGGAGGAGAAATGGAATGCAGTGCTACAGACGCTCGAGGGCCATACTTCCAGGGTCAACTCCGTGGCCTTCTCGCCGGACGGCAAGACGCTGGCGTCAGCATCGGGCGACCACACGGTCAAGCTCTGGGACGCCGGGTCGGGCGCGCTGCAGCAGACGCTCGAGGGCCATGAGGACT
>ML977177.1:178637-305929 GCA_010015705.1 Aulographum hederae CBS 113979
ACTGTTGGTAACTATTCAACTACAAGTCACGTGTATTACCATACATGGTGATCCTAGTGATGGCACCTAGCTATGCCACGTCACTCTCCATTCTCTTTGTAGATACATATCCATAGCCCCTCCTTTGAATGAGAAGAACAATCAAGACAACCAACACGAATCCAAAGACATACAGAGGCTCCACTGTCCACCATCGACAGCGGCGAGCTTTGTGTCAAGTGATTCGCGTGTGTCTAGCCACTATCAACTTCTATGCATAGAAAGGTTTCCCGACAAATACTTCTCGTCGTAATCGAACTTGAGGTATCTTCACATGAAGATTAGGAAAAAAAAGGAAATCAGAAGGATCCTTGAAATACGTGGAATCACTATACGGAAGATCTTGTAGGGGTGGAAATACATGCCCGTACTGCTTAGCCATCAGAGCCGAATTGTAGGTTCACAGTTTTGAGGGAATGATAAGAAGCATGAAAAGATGGAAGATGTGAGGTGAATAATTGAGTTGATCTTTCGAATGTGAGTTCCATCACTAAACTCGTTTTTTGATATGCGAGTTTGGTAGTTTGCAGCCGTCTACCTCTATGATTTTGTCGGCCCATCCGTCAGAATTTGGCGAGATTCAACCGTCCAGACTTACAAGAGTACTTGAATACCCAGATTTGAAGAAGTTTGCATTTGATCGATCGACTGGAATTTCCGAAAACTCTCAAAGCAAACTCCCATTCCTGTCCGAGAAATTGGAGAGTGTGTAAGTTGGATATAGGGATTTTGGTGATATCCTGACGTCCGCCTCACCACCTCCAACGTCCAATTCAAATTCCATTCCCCACCTGACTCATCCATTCCGCTTTTCAACAGCAACAACCTAAGAACCCCTCTCCAAAACCCCCGAACTCGACTCACAAAATTTCCTCCTTGCAGCAAACTTCATAAAATAGTCAGTTCTAACTTCCAACCCCTCATTAGCCCCGAAAAAACTCGACAAGTTGAAACGATGATGTTGACGCTAAGCTTTTTCGCGAAACGTCGCACTTGCGCACGACGATGCGTTTTTCTTTCCCTAAATGTAGGCACGGGACTCGCTTGTGTCTGCGACGTCTGCTGCGCTGCGCTGCCCATGTGCTGCGGACTGCAGTTACCTGTGCGGTGAGGCGGGTTGAGTCGGCTCTTCAGACACATCTTTGTTGGGATTCTTCCACAGAAAAAGGAGAGCTGGACGATGCTCTTGAGGGTCGAGGCCGTAGTCTCAAAGACAATTGACGACCGCGAGAGAGTTGACCGAGGACCGAGGACCGAAATTCGAGACGAGAAAAGAGATGGGAGGCAGCTCATGTGTTCAAATAGAGAAGAATCAGGAGCTTTGTAAGTAGGTACGGATGAATACTGCATACACTGATATGTAGGTAGCAAAGATCTGAACCGAATAGCAAAAGACGGCGACGAATTGAAGCGAGCATAAAAGCTACTCCCAAGCAGAGACTTCGCGCGTCCTGACCCGTATGTACACCACGCCATCCCTTTGCACCACGAACCCTTTTCCATTCCATCGACCGAGCAAGAACGACAACGACACCTCGCCCACAGCAGCACTCCCTACCTAACCAAGCAACGTCTTAATGGTCGCCGACTCGCCCATCCCACCACACCCACCCGACGGCGCCCCAGCATACGTCCCATAATTCGCGCCGTCCTGACTCCCATTCTCGCAATTATGAAGCTCATAGCCCGTCAAGCAAGTAGTCCCCTCAATGCAGCGGAACACGCACTGCGACATGTCGCTCGTGCACTTGGGTCCGATGATAGACATGGAATGCCCCTCCATATTCACCTCGCGCGACACGTCAACAACGCCCCACTGCCCGAAAGTAAACTCTCCCCACGTCTCCGAGATCTGGCCGTTGACCATGGCCGTGTCCGGGTAGATGGTGCTCCAGGCCCCCGAGGCGCCGTCGGCGAACGACACCGGCTGCGAGCTGCCGTTGGGCATGCTGATCGAGATGTGCGGCTGCACGGCGTTGATCCACGAGCCCTGCGGGCCCCAGATGACGAGGATGAGCGGCTCGCCCGACACGTTTTCGAAGTCGTTGACGTAGGGCCCGTCGGCGCCTAGCCAGACGGGCGCGGAGGAGGTTGTCGGGTTGACGCCGGGTTTGGCTCCCAGACGCGTCATGTGGGAGTGGCTGACGGGGTGGAGGGAGGAGGGGCTGCGCTTTTCGACGGGGCTTTGGGGAGGGTTAGTGATGGGGTTAATGGGGTTGAGGGGAGAAGACGTACATCTCGAGGGCGGGCTCAGCGCGCTTGTGGGTGTGCGCGTGACGGATGGCATGCCTGTGGGGAGGATTCCACGCGGTGGCCTCGCTGATGGTGGCAGCGGCCAGGAGAACAGCGGTAGAGAAACGCATTTTGAATGGTTGATATCGGGGTATCGACTTGATCGTGAAGAGGTACGCGCGAAGATTGATGATTGGAATGTCCGTCGAGGAGCTCGCAAAAAGGCCACAGACCGAGAAGATGAATGAACCAGCGCTGTTTCGCGGCGAAGACTTTTTGGTAGGATTGTTGGACGTGTGAGCTGAACAATAGCAGGGACCAAATGAATGACAATAGGCAATTCCTACGCGTGAATGAGTGAACGCAACAGGAATCAGGAAATATATCTGCAAGCAAATCTTGGACACGAACAGGAAAGGGAAAAGGAAACGAAAAGGTATGCAGCTACTTTTGAGAGAGGGCGGAAATTAAGCTGGCCGTCCACGACGGGGGGAAAAACAAAGCTCGAAAAGGAGGCGCCCAGACAGCCCGCGCCGCCGCTCCAATTGCAAGACCCACGACGTGGCTCTGTTGGCCTGGCATGGCGCTGGGGAGCCGATGTGTTGAAACGTAACTGGCGCCTGGGTAAGATGGCCAACTAATCTTATCTCGGCGGCGCCATCTTAAGGTGGGCAAATGGGAGTGTGTGGACGACGAGACGCTTGCGCAGGGCGCCAACTTTACCATGCACGCTCGGCCCCCCTGGCGATCGTCCAGGAACAAAAAAGACTAAACAGCTTCACGTGACCGCTTGTTATTCCGCTCTGCGGGCCGGGAGCAGATCTCGCAACGGCTTTTTGGGTGGCTGGGGAATTCCTGCGATGGTGGCACGGGTGGGATGGGGATGGGATGTAGCATCTTCCGCGAGAGCGATGCACGACATGCAACCACGTCGTCGTCACTTGTCAGCAGGCTGCCGAAAGCAGCGACTTGAAGACTTGCGATTGGGAGGGGATTTCATCTTTTCGCTTGTCCTGCTTGTCCTGCTTGTCCAAGGCGAGGCGACTGGATGAGTTGCGACTCCACAGACAAGACTCCAGTTCGTGCCTTGGAAACGTGCCTTGGAAAAAAACCTCTCACCAGGCCCCACGGGTCATGCACGCTGTCGCCAGTTGTCAGCCTCTGCGCTCGAATCCAACTCGCCATCTCAAGACTCGAGTCGCAAGTCGCATAGAACCACGCACCTCGTCCTGCCACGCCTATCATGCACTCTCTTCAACCGAGTAGGCCGGCACGACGCAACTCGGCCTGCCCGTCCTGCCCGACCTGCCGCCCCTCCCATCGTCGCTCGAGCAAACGACCTTCTGCCCTGGTTCGATCCTGGCAAAAGCACCCTGACGGATCCTTATCGGCTGCGAGTCGCCCTGCCACAGCGCGTGGAAGTAGAGGAACGGGTACGTTGGGTTGAAGGTGAAGGCGACGGGGGAGTTGCCACACCAAGTGTAGGTTGCGCCTGGGGCATGGTCGAGGTAGGTGCATGGGTCGATGAAGGGCTCGGCGAGAGGGCCGCCGCCAAGGTTGAAGTAGTTGCATTGATCAGGGCCGCTGAACATGTTTGTTGCTATGCGGATGGTGTAGCCGCTCTGGTTCGTTATTGAACCGCAATTTTGCGCGGCGGCGCCAATGGCGAGACACGAGAGGAGGAAGTGGGACAGCATTGGAGAGGAGACGTCGAGATTGAAATGGAATGATTGGAGATTGGAATAAGCGCCTTTGACCCTGTCCTGACATTTTTATACTCTTCCTCTTGAATTTCAAAGTAGTCGTATACTTGCCGATAGTGTGACAGAAGTCGAGGTATCTGGTCGCACCAGAGGCTATACGAACTTTTCTCGTCTTCAAGTATTATTTCTTCCAGTCCAGTCTCTCATAGTCCATCTTCGTGGAGCAGTGGCTTCAAACAGTCGTAACAAGTACGAAGCATTCTTGTCTTCTTTGTTCCTCTCCATTCACGAAAAAGAGAACATGGAAAACTTGACAGCGGAAAAGAACTCCTGACGGACTAATTCCATGCCACAATATACGAGCGTGAAACGGACTTGGGGGTAGTCCGAAGGTCGTATTCGGCTTCAGACAAAGAAATGGCGCGTCCGAAGTAGTCTTCAACCGTATAAGAGATGCTGATGGAGGTTGTTGTTGAGTAAAAGCTGAGGTTGAAGACGGGACGTCGGACAGGTATATGCCACAAACGGAAGCTGGCATTCCTGTCACGTGGGACAAACGTCGCGTCTGGACGACGCGTGCTACTCACCCCTCAACTCACCCTTCGTATACTCGCTTCCAAGTCCACCATCAGCAGCCCATCTTGGAGGCTTTTGGAAGCTCTATCTTCAATTGGGAACTCCATAGTCTCCTAACCGTATACCGTATCACATTTGACACGGTGGGACGAGACCGGTTCTGCTCTCCGAGATGTACGGACACTTCATAGCTGAGCAGACGCCGAGTTGACCACCTTCCCAGCTACTCAAGGGTTTGAGAAAGAGAAAGAGAAAGATACTGCAAATTCATTGGATCTAGAGTTATCATCCAGGTCATGTAAGCGAATGGATGCCGCGCTGACCGAATATCTGGATCCCAAGCTCCTTCTGGATTTTAAAGATATATGCAGCGGATTGGAACAATGTTTCAGAAGACTCGGTGAGTGCTGGCCTGATCACCACTCCAAAAACATAGCTGAAAACATATAGAGGAGATGCGTACTTACTTCAGATCACTGATGCAGAGTCATCCGCACCCTACAGTAGATCTCAATCCAAGCACATCCATCTACGACGATGGTCTGCATTCTCAAAACAACAATAGCGCGCAAACAACAGTGAAAATATATCTCGGAAGAAACTTGAGCAGACGATTACGAGTCTCTGTCGGAGAAACAGACCGCAGTCTGGCAGCAAAAGCTCTCCGTCACATGACGTTCATCCCCATCCCCATTTCCCATCTCACCTCACTTGCTTCTATCAATACAATATCGCTAAATCCAACATCTCCCAACTGAAGTAGTACGTGGCGCCTGGCTTTAGTGGTCAACACCGAGCCAGGCCAGGGCAAATAAATCGTACTTTCCCAGCCATGGGTTCGATTCCCAGACCGACCGTTTAATTTGCACAATTTATTCGAGTGGATGGGAGGAAGATGGGAGGATGGAGGTGTTTACTAGGCCACCTCTATAATAAAAGCTAAGGGAGGTGATGGCTCTAGTACAACATCAACCCCCGACCGATTGTCCCCGACCGATCCCAATAACAGTTGCCCAGAGCCTTTTTTAACCACCATCCGGGTGATTAAGTTTTGCCATTTTCTTTCATTTTTTTTGGCCTTTGTCATGGCATGCAAAGGGCGTCGTGCGAGCAATCGGTGGAGATATAATCAGGTCGATAGACGAGGTATGTAGTCGGTTGCGTGGTGGTTGATGACCACCCGCAAGTCCGGGGATGCGTTATGTGCTAACCACGTGACGCCTGCCTGTCAAATCCGTCCCAGCTTTTTGCATTGTTGTGCGAATAATATGATACGTCGATACTTGATACTAATACCTCAAGCTTGATTACTTCTCCAGAGCGCCCTTCAGCTTCACTGCTTTTGGCAAACAGTCATGCTTGTACACTCTCCTAGCTCATCAGTCTCCCAATACAACTTCGTAACACCATCAAGCCTCCGCTACCCCACATTCCTCCCATCTCATCACTCGAAACAATGTTGGACAATCCCCTTCTCTTTGCGCCCATCGCGACTGATACAAGTTCCGGATACAGCGAATCGAACCCTCTTCTTGATGCTGTGTCAACCCAAGCTCCCCAGAGCCGTCCGCTTACCCGTAGCGAGCCTTCTTAGCCGAGCCTTCTCTGGTAGACGGCCTACTAGGCGCCTCAATGCGAATTGTAGGAACGTTCAATGGCAGAGGGACATATACGGGAGGCGGATCAGCCTCAGGGGGCGCTCGCCACCAACCACCCGGCTTTTGGTGGATTTTGCTTGATATATCACGAACAAGACATGGCTGCTTTTCGCGAATGTAACCTCGAGTTGCTCCCGACAGTTGGTCGTTGAGGTCGACGGGGAAATATATCGGCTTGCCATCGGCCGCCAAAGGCCTCTGAGGAGCAATGCTAGCGGCTAAAGGCCACGGAGGAGCAATGTCACTCCTCGCGCGCGATCCATCACTTGCACGGTGGCGTGAAATCACCGCAGCTTTGACTCGTGTTTCGGTATCCGCCCAAGAACCTGGGCCTACCGTTCTGAGAGTGACGATGTGTCCTCGCTTGGAGCGTTTCGTGCCTGTCGTTTCTCCCGACACATCTTCTTCTTCGTCGTCATCGTTCCCTTCTTCACCATCCGATCCCGGCTCGAACCCGGACGCTTGAGTAGACGCCGTCAGCGTGAACCCCTTAGTCGGAGCAGGAGGAGGGGCATTTGGATCTATAGCAAGGACTTCCGTATCATCCGAGCTAGAGCCGTCGGATGAAACTTCCTTGGACATACTCCTGGATCTGAATGGACCGAATTTCGAATCAACAGCTCGGTCAACCCGTTGCCATTCCCTGGGAAAACTCCCATCCTCCGCGTCACAAATGCGCTTCAGCTCGGCCCTGATCTCCAGGATGGAATCTTCACAGCTCCTTACGTTTTCGCTGTTTGGGCCTTCAACCTTCACCCTGAGCTCCAACTCTCGGTACGAGGCGTAAAGACCCAACAACGGGTCTTTGATCCTACGAGCGCAATCTGCGGTGTTCCTGCAGGCCAGAATTCTACTTCCGTAGTCTGCGCCGGAGAATGGCGGTATACCCTCTGAATCTGCTTCTGCCGCTGTCTTCATCAGACGTATCAAGTCGCCTCCTGCGGTCCATGGGTTGGGTATCCCCTTTTTCGACGCTTCGACGCCCAGGAAAAACACGATCAGTCTGGCGGTTTTCTTCCAAGTTCCCGTGGGGAGTTGTTCGATGGTTGTCTTTTCCAGTTTGACAAGGTCGCAGAGGTCTTTGATCAAGTCTTTCAACAACTTCAAGCCTGAACCCCACCGCGTCGCTTCCATGGCTCTCAATAGCGGAGAACACATGATTCGGATATCCTCCGGATGGTTGACATGCTCAAATCCATCCTCCTCAATCCGTTCGGCAAGTTCCAAGTACCTCGTGACCATTACGATCTGCTGGACACGCCACCTTTGAGCCATTCGCTCTTTTTCTCGTTCCTCAACCTCTTGTTTATCACCTCCTGGTCGGACTACGCCCTTCACTGGTAGGTAGAGACCAGCAGCACGAATTTTAGTAGCGGTATCCGACCATCCCGCTTCATCAGGCGTCTTCATCATATGCGGCGACAAAATAACCGTAAGCCTCGCCCCCGGCGTAATGGCCTCGAGGGCATGGATTACCATCATCTGCTGTTTCTCACTCCAGTGGTAATGGCAATTCGGCTTCTCAGACTGCTGGAACCTACTCAGCGACTCGAAAACCGCCCAGCCGCAAGTGCCATCCTCGCGAGTGACGAGCGGCAACGCATTTGTTTCGAAGATCGCGACGGCTTGGATTAGGGGGACGTCATCGTAGACGACGTTGAAATAGGAGTTTTGCTGGAAGAAAGGGGGGTGTGGATTTTTCTTCTTGTGGCTTCTTCGAGGCTTCGGCGTAGGTGTCGCTGTCTGCGCCGTCTCTCTCTCCGCCATGTTTTGAGAGTGTCCGTTTCCGTTGGGTTGTCCACGTCCATTGGGGCGTCCACGTCCACTGGGGCGTCCACGTCCTCTGGGGTTTCCACGTCCACTGGGGCTTCCACGTCCACTGGGACTTCCACGTCCTCTGGGGCGTCCACGGCCATTGGGGTGTTCATGTCCACTGGCGTTTCCGTTTCCATTGGCGTTTCCATTTCCATTGGCGTTTCCACGTCCCCTGGGGCGTCCACGTCCATTGGGGTGTTCATGTCCATTGGCGTGTCCATTTCCGTTGGCGTGTCCATTTCCATTGGCGTGTCCATTACCATTGGCGTTTCCATTCCCATTCTCATTCTCCTCATCAGTCTCTTCCACCGGCGCAGCCATCTCCTCCACGAGCTCATCCCCAATCTCCCGACTCCACGGCATAGAGTAAAACAAATTCCGACTTTCACCATCCAGATCAACCAGCGCACCAAACAGCGTGTCCATGTCCGGGAAGTGCTCGAATTGGAGTATCGGCCGTTCCTTGAGAACCAACTCGCTTTCGTCAATCGTGCCTTCGCCGGGGCTTTTAGAGGCCATGAAGCCGACTTGGAAGGACTCTTTGCAATATTTTTTGGGGAGGAATGGGATGTTGATGCGGCGCAGGGCTGGGTGGAAGTATTCCTCATAGACTGGGGTGTTGGTGGATGAGGAGGGTTGCAGGAGATTGACGACTGGTGGTGCAAGTGGATCTGTCGAGTCTTTTCTCTCCCTTGGTCTAGCGGCTTCATTCACTGCTCGCGTCTTCTCCTTCTTGTTCGCCTCTGTCTCTTTCTCCACATCAACCATCTCCTCATTTTCATTCCCACCACCAGCACCGCCACCACCCATCCCCTCCCTAAACGCCCCAAACCCCGTAACAAGCCGCTCAAACGGATTCGCCTTGGACAGCGGACCCCAATTCTTCTGCACCACGGCGATCAGCGGGTCGTCCAGCAGCTGCGTCAGGTGCATCGATGCGCGGAGGCTGATCACCTTGTCGGTGGTGAAGTGGGACTTGCGGATGCGGACGTAGCGGACGTGTGGGGGGAGTTTGGCGAGTTGGTCTGCGGGGGTGTGGGTCGGGTTAGGGGGGTGGTTGGTGGTGGGCGGGTCCTCGGGGAGGTCTTCTTGGTGGTCCATTGTTGAGGCTTGTCTGCTCTTTTCGAGGTTCCAGTTCCTCTTCCCTTCCGCGGATGTTGACACGTTATCGAAACTAACCCAGTCCAGTCGATGTGCTCTTCACTTGAAGTCCGCCCTCTCTGGCAGTGTTGGCTTCCGAGTATGTATTCGCAGTTTGCTCCGTCCGTCCGTAGACTTTTCAATTTTCTTCAAACTCCAGTGGAGGTTGTCCCGTCTAGTCTTCCGGACACCGTCGCTCTTGTTGTCTGGACCACCGAGCACCGTTACGCCGTTGTCCGAACCCGGTGGCAACGACTATCGTCCCGAGCAAACGATGCGACGAAGCGGCAATTCTCAAACCAAAACTGCGAAGCTATCCCGTCAGCGGACCGTCTTCCCTCTTCTCCAATGTGAGTCTCGCGAGAGATGAGTGGCAAGTTGTTGTTGTTCGAGTCTTTGAAACGGTTGATCAAGCAGGAAACCTACCGTACCTATACAAAATAGGTAGGTATTCAACGGCTAGACTTGTTTACCGACGTACCGACGCAATCGTCATCCTCGTGGACACAAGTTGCTTTGCTTTCGGCGCTACGGTTGCGTTGCTGAGATGGCCTGTGGATGGCGGGAAATGAGATGATGAGATGATGAGGAGTGAAGGCACGTTCAATGACTTTTGGAATTCGGCGTAAACTCCCCGTTGCGATAATTTGCTATTGGAAGTTGAAATTGTTATGGATGTGTGAGCTTTGGAGGTATCTGGGTAAGCGGCCACCCATTCACTGCCTTTGGTCAACACGGGCTGCCCGTCACGCTGAGCGGAAGTAGAAGGAGTTGGGCGTGGGTCAAGCTCAGGAGTCCTTCATGGCATTTGCATGAGCAGGGTCGATTCGACCTGCCGTTTCCTCCAAGTGTACAGCAGTCGGTAGGAACTGTCAATTCGAGGACAGAGAAGAGCTCCGGGATTGACATAAGCTTTGCGGTCTATTGATGTTCTATCTCCACAGCCCTAACCAGACAGCGCAATGGCAAGACCTTCTTACCCTTCGTCTACACCACCATCCCGTCTCCTTCACCACCACGAACCCTACAAGCTTTGGAAACCACCAAAAAAACCACCACCTCCCTCCCTACGCATCAACCACCCCATAAGGCACAGCCGGCACACTCAAATCAAACGACCCATACATCTCCCCCTTCTCATCCTTCGCCATCCGTCCCATCCACTCCTTCATATCCCCCATAAACCCCTTCACCGCGTCCTCCTCCCCCGCATTAAACGGCTCGCTATCCTTCCCAATCTGCCGAATCTGCACACCGCTAACCATAACCGTGACCCCGAAATCCGTCTGATCAATGCCCGCCTGCTTGATCACGCCCGTCACCTTCCCCGAAATGATATCTTTCGGCAACCGCGGTTCTTGACACAGCGGCCGCGCGAGCCCGACACCGTCGATCGTGTCCAGCGCTTTCACCATCGCGCCTGCAGAGCGAAAACCGCCCGTGACGTAGATTTTCGTCTTGCTCAACCCGGCGACGATCTGGTCCGCGAATTCGAGGAAGAAGGCTTCGCGCGCCTTGGTCGAGTCGCGCTTGTGCGCAAAGGCCATCTCCTCGTAGGTCCCGCCAGACAGTTCCACGAAATCGAAACCGTTGGTCTCGAGCAGCTTGGCCACGTCTGCGGCTTCGGAGGTCGAGAACCCCTTGTCTTGCCACTCGACGGAATTCAGCTTGATGCTGATGCTGAAGCTCGACGGGACGCGCGCTTTGATGGCGTCGGCGATCTCGACGATGAGACGGGCGCGGTTTTCCAAGCTGCCGCCGTAGGCGTCACTGCGTTTATTGGTGGATTCGGACAGGAATTGCGCGAGGAGGTAGCCGTGGGCGGCGTGGAGTTGGATGCCGTCGAAGCCGGCGCGGTGCAGGTATTCGGCGGCGTGGGCGAAGCCGGTGATTACGCGGGTGATGTCTTCTGCGGTTGCGGGGCGGGGTTTGGCGAAGGTTACGCCGGGGCCAAGGGCTGGTGTCTAGGGGGTTCGGGTTAGTATTCTGGTTTTGTGTGTTTTTGAGGGACGAGGAGGAGGTGGTGGAAGAAAGAGGACGCACGGTCAGTTGAATATCGCTGGCGCTGATCGGATTCGGCTGGATGGTATCCACAACCTGCCTCCCCGGATGGCTGACTTGGCTGATGATGAGACTGCCATGCGCCTTCGACACTTCAGCAAGTTTCTTAAACGCCTCGAAGCGCTCACCCGAGAACTCGGCCTCGGGCGGGATGATGATGGTACCGGGAGCCTCGAGCTCGTCATACTCAATCATGGTATTGCCGGTCAAAATGACGCCCGTCTCGCCCTCGCCCCATCGCTTATACAGGTTGATGAGTTCCGGGGTGGGGACTCCGCGCGCGGTCTTGTCGGTGGGACTCCAGGTTGCCAGACGCTCTGACATTGCGCCTTTGAGGAAGCGGTTTGGTGCGCTGGGGGGAGGTTAGTCACGTGATTCACGGAGTAGCACGTTTTGACTCTGCAGCGGCGGGGACTCACGATTTGCCGGAGAATTCGAATTTTAGGGGTTGCGCGAGACGGGAGACGTCGGCGTCTTCGGACTCGTAGCGGGAGAAGGAAGGCATTTTAATATTGGTGATGATGCTGGGTTGGTCGAGTTGTTGTGGGATCAAAAGAAAAGGGTATCTTGAAGAGTCTTAAAACAGATAGAGGACAGCAGTGAGGAATGAGACGAGATGGAGAGCACTGTAGTGGTAGGGAGATGCAGACGAGGTAGTGGGAATATGAAGAAAAGATGGTAGGAGAACTAATTCCACAGAGGAAGACTATCGCTTTTATGGAGACTCAGACATCCCAGACATCCGGGATCATCTCGTCGTCGGTCCTTTCGATTAACTCATGCCTCACTTACAAAAGGAAAGCAGATTCTTACTCTATGAGTCACTAGCTCCGCATCCGACTGCCGACGAAGCGCGAGGCGATGGTGGAAGGCATGATGGCAGTGAAATCCTGTACTGTACCTAGAAATGGTGTTGATCACTTTGGGATGTAGATTTGTAAGCGTTGGCATATTGCGGAGACTAACCCAATTGAGAACACCGTCATGTTCCTCTTGGAGTTTGGAGACAGCGAGTCTCCTTGCGGAGGAGGCGAACTCCTGGCGGGCGATATATTAGTGATATCTGGAGTGCAACATGTATCGCGGTCCAATTCGGACGAAATATCGTCTTGAAACGCGCTGACGTGACGGGCGAGTTGGGTGGTCATTCCCTGTATACGGTTTGGCCGACGGCGAAATGTTTCGCCGCAGTCTGCATCGTGGCGGAACTTCCCGACTACTCACCACCAAGAGTTTCTTCTCACAACTCTCCTCAACTACTCTTTATGGGCAAACACCCTCTTCGCTTCACCACGCATGGCTTGCAGACAGTCATATCTGCAGAATCCTCCGAAGAACTGACTCCCCATCTCGATGTTCTGGCCCCGCTCACTCCAACGCCTCGGCATTGCGAGTCCTGAGACTGGAACGAAACAACATGTCTGCCAGAGCTTCGAACGGCTACACTTGCATCCGGAGGGGTAACCTTCCTGCACGAAGAGCTTGAGTGTAAATACGCTGCATGAGACGTCTGGGAGAACCTCGGTCGTCGGTCTCCAGTTCAAGTCGAATAGACTCAGAGCAGTGTGCGAAGCAATCCATCGACCGGCGGCATCGAAGAGCATGTCGTCTTGGATCAACAGCACTGATGATTGCAGCCTGACTATGAAGATATGTCTTTTCACTAAACCATCATAGCATTGAGACTGCTGGATCTCATTTCTTGTCCGCGGTAAGCATCTTCGACAGAAGGTTGTTGAACTCAATTTCTGCTCCAGCTTTGCTCCAGAACAGGCCTCCATCTGACCAAGAGTCTCGCCCCTTTTCTGCTATTCCTTATCACAGACATGATGCTCCCTTTCGATATGATCGCAAGCACGAGAGCACATGTTCCTTTTGTAGGTACCTTTGCCGATTCGAAATGGAACCTGGTTTTGTTTCCACATTTCCCAACTTCGTCGAATTTCATTGGCGATCAGCATCATCTCTCCTATCGCGTCTTCTGTTTCGTCCAGCTCAGTTGCCACATACCATCTCGCCAAGCTTTGTATATTGAACTACGCCCATCTTAGCATTGCTTCTCCCAAGCTTGGCGTTCCAAGAGGTCCTTCCGGGCCCGTACAATTGCCATTCCAGGAATTCGCAGCGGCGACTCAGACTCTTTCGTTGCTGAATTCGCCTTCGAATACCCCTCGTACACTTGCACTGGCATGCCGAGCATGACTTTTGCCGCAAGTTCGGTTTTGTATGCTCTTTCGGCACGCTGGCCAGCACCTCTCCTGTCGAGGGCCCGCTTCTATAAAGCAATATGTCCGTCGCCTCCATACTTGGCTGCCCACGGCTCCAGAGTCCTTCACTTTAGCTTCCATTCATTCGAGTCCGGCCACTCCTCTTTTTCTACCTACTGATATTTAATAATTTGCCTGCCGGTCAGGATGCTTTCTTCTGCTCTTGTGGCCGTGCTCCTGGCCTCTGGCCAGCTCGTTGCTGGTCATGGCGCCATCATCAAGGCGACTGGTAACATGGGTGGAAATGGCTCAGCTATTGGAGGTGAGTGTGGACAAACGCCAGGACTGCGACGTACTGACTGGGAACAGTCGACGCATCCACACCTCGCGATGGCACGAGGAGGAACCCTTTCCAGCAAGACACCACTCGCTTCAAGGGCGACAACAAGGCGACATGTGGACAGACCCTTGGTGTAAGGTGTCCTCGATTGCAACACTTGGGATAGGATCCTGACATCCATCTAGGCCGGCGAAAACGACATCGAGACAGGCACCAAGGCCGTCATGGCAAGCTCCGGCGGCATGCTTCCCCAGATCAGCCAGAACGGCGAGGTCCAGATGACCCTCCATCAAGTGAACGGCGACGGCGCGGGCCCCTACTCTTGCAAGATCGACGCTACCGGTACCGGCCAGAACTGGGTCGACATGCAGGTCACCGCCAATGTCCCTGGGAAGAGGGGAAATGACCGTGATGGTGCCAAGACCGATTTTGTGAGTTTCTCCCACGACGACCACCACCAGCAACGTCGATCTCCACATCGGCCACCTCTCTAGACCTGCGCTGACCATCCTCTCCCAACAGCCCCTCACAGCGAAAGTCGCCGCGGACCAAACCTGCACCGGCACCGTCGCCGGCCAGCAAAACGTATGCATGGTCAGATGTGAAAGTCCGTCCCTCACCCATCCCAAAACCTGCAACAACGAGCATCGCAACTAACCACCACCACAGATCCGGCTCGCGCAGGCCCCTTCGGCGGCTGTGTCCCCGTCCAAATGGCCCAGCAACCGGCAAAGGAGAAACGCCAATCTTGCACCGCATCCGCTACCTCTGATCCCCTTCCCGCCGGTGGAGCAGCTGGAGCAGCGAAGAGGCAGATTGACGGGCTGAAGGAAGATTGTTCCGCTAGCGTTTCCTCTAACGGTGCGTCTGAAGGTGGAGCTGGCACTGGAGGTGCGGGCGCAGGAACTGGTGCTGGTGCCCCGGCTCCGGCTGCTGGTGGTGAACCCGCGCCCGCGGGTGGTAATGATCCCGCGGCTGGCGGTGCGGCTCCTGGCGCTGCTGGAGAGCCTGCGCCTGCTGCTGGGGCTGGTGAACCTGCTCCCGCTACTCCCGGTGCTGAACAACCTGCTCCTGGCGCCGAACAGCCCGGTGCCGCTGGTACTGCTCCTGCTCCTGGTGCCGAACAACCTGGCGCAGCTCCCGCACCTGGTGCCGAACAACCAGCTCCAGGTGCCGAAGAACCCGGTGCTGCTGGCACTGGTGCTGCTCCCACTCCTGGTGCCGAACAACCCGGCGCCGCTTCCCCCGCTCCAGGCGCAGAACAACCAGGCACCCCAGCTCCAGGCGCAGAACAACCCGGCGCCGCTTCTCCCGCCCCCGGCGCAGAACAACCTCAACCCGCCCCCGCCTCTCCCGCTCCAGCCCCCGCAACCCCCCCACAACAACCTCCAGGCGCCGAACCGCTGATCGCGGCGTCGCAGGGCGTTCCTGTGATTCCGTTTTCTGCTGTGCCGAATGCGCGGCGGGAAGCTGTGGAGGAGGATTTGGAGAATGATCCCGAGTTCCTTGCGCAGTTGAGGGAGGATGGGGAGGAGATTTGAATTTGATTGGGTTCTGGCTTGACGGATGGGACTTACCGTGTGTCGTGACGTTTTGACCCTCGAAGACGGAGATGGCGGGTTAGGGAGAAACGTGATTCGATTCGGGAGAAGGGGAGAGGGGAAAGGGAGATTGCTATTGGTGCGTGGAGGTAATGACTTGCATGTTTGAGACAAGAGGCTGTAGGTTTAATCTAAGAACTTTCGATCATTTCACAGGAGGTTGCAAGAAACTGGTCTGAGGTCTGCTCACATTTAGAAACTCTCATACATCACGTGATTTTCAGAAGAATAGTCAAAAGTCAGGAGACGAGCAGGTAGATCAAAGCAAAGTCGCATATTCACATCCACATACATGCAAAAAAACAGTGGAAAAGGAGAAAAAAGGAGGATTTAAGTTACATATTTCGGGGACCCGCTTCCATCGCCCAGGCTACTTCGCTCGCAAAACCCCCCAACCTTCCTCCCCTCAAGGTCTAACTCGTAGAAACATGAAGGAAGGAAAAAAGGGGGGTTGGGAAGGAAAAAGAGTCCCCGAGAGAGAGAAAGATATAATTGTGACATGATGCCACTCTCCTGGCTTGATGTTGCGGGATTAAAGTGGGTGAGGGTGGAGACGCCGCACACGGTATAAGTGCGCGGGGGAGAGAGATTTTTCTATTTCGCCGGTTGTCGTTGATCCATTTTCGAGAGTATCCAGGGTTACTTGGCTTGTATTATGATTGGCTGGTTTGGGTATCCTCTCTTGTCGTTCGCTGGTGAGTGGTTGTCCGCTTAACAGCTGACGTCTTGGGAACCGCGCGAGTTCATGAGAAGCGCGACGATGAGACCGTAGAGACCTGTGCATTTGGTTAGAAAATGGCAATTTGCCTTTCTTGATGTGCTCAGACGTACCCAAGACTTCGGCGAAAATGAGAATCAGGATCATGCCGACGAACAGCCTGGGCTGTTGCGCGGTACCCCTCACACCAGCATCACCAACAATGCCAATGGCGAAACCAGCAGCCAGACCGGCAAGACCGACCGAGAGACCGGCGCCCAGCTGGATGAAGCTGGTGAAGAGGGACACGTTCTGCTTGAGATCGTTGGAGATCAGGACGGACACGACCAAGCCGTAGATACCGATGATACCAGCCATAATGACGGGAATGATGTCTAGATGGACGTCAGTTGCATGTCCAATGCCATGTGGATTGTGCTGCCGTACTCTTAACGATCAGGTCGGGCCTGAGAACACCCATGGCGGCGATACCGACGCCAGACTTGGCGGTGCCGTAGGCGGCGCCGAAACACGTAAAGACAATGGCGGCTGTGCATCCCATCGCACCGAAGAAGGGCTATTCAAGTAGTGTCAGCTTGTCGTGCATGTTGAGAGCTTCGAGCGATGATTGTTGGGGGTGGGTTGGTGGGTCGTGGAGCTTGACAGGGCTGGTCGGTGGCCATGAGCTGGAAAAGTGCTACTCACAGCATACACGGGGCTGCAGACAAGATCATGTTAGCTGCTGGATCTATGTGAAGAATGCGAAAGGCCTCAATCGAGACGTGCCGTCGGAGGGCAAGCTCGGAGCTTATCTGCAGGCGCCAGAACGAGGAGATGATGCAAGAAACTCACCAAAGATCCGACGACATGATGGCGGTATGTGCGGTGAGTCTTTCGTCGAAAGCTGATGAGTCTGTGCTGGATCAAAGGAGCGAGTCGACGATGAGATCGAGCGAGGCTGTAGCGATGGCGGTGGTGGTGATCGGGGGATGCGAAGATGGATGTCGTCGTCGTCCGCAGAGCTTCTCAGCGGAGGTTCGAGCTACGCATCTGCCAAGCCGCTTAGCACGTGATGCTGCCAAGTGTTCGAATTCACCTTCGACGTTTTTTTCTTGAGGACCGAGAGGAAGCAGAGATATTTGCCCGAAACTACCACTCGAACAAACGCAAGAGGCGAGCTCAGGCCGTGTAGGTGCTCGTGAGAACAGCCTCTTTTTTCCAATACTAACACCAACCCAGGAACCTCTGGCGACTTTGCGACTACTACCTCCCGAAATACTATTGAATATTAATTCCGCACCCACTGAACAACTCGAGCTCTTCTGAGACCTCCAACCTCACACATTGAACTCCTCCACCACCGCAACACTCCCTCCCGACACCAACACACTCCACAAATGGCTGACGACGGTTCTTCAGCAGCCTGGCCCATGGCCGATGGTATGCGCTCGCAAATCGCAAAA
The DNA here is from genome assembly GCA_010015705.1 of Aulographum hederae CBS 113979. NCBI lineage: Eukaryota > Fungi > Ascomycota > Dothideomycetes > Aulographales > Aulographaceae > Aulographum > Aulographum hederae. The sequence continues at coordinate 196,170 of ML977177.1, forward strand.
AAGCTCGAAGCAGTGCTAATATCCATGCCAGCTGCCCTCACCCAGGAAATCCTCGATCTCACCCAGCAGGCGTCGCACTACAAGCAGCTGCGCAAAGGAGCCAACGAAGCCACCAAGACACTGTGAGTATCTCGAGGTTCTCCATTCGAAGAATGATCGCTGACGAAATGCCTACCAGCAACCGCGGTATCTCCGAAATCGTCATCTTGGCCGCTGACACTGCTCCCCTCGCCATTCTGTGAGTCCTCCTTCACTGCTTTGACGCGAGCAATCTACTGACATCAGGACCATAGCCTCCACATCCCCCTCCTCGCCGAGGACAAGAACGTCCCCTACATATACGTCGGAAGCAAGATGGCTCTCGGTAAGCCCCAATCCATACATCTGCATGTACAATCAAGCTGACTCCTTCAAAGGTCGCGCCTGTGGTGTCTCTCGCGCCGTCATCGCCGTATCCATCACTACAAATGAAGCCTCAGACCTCATGAGCCAGATCCGCGCGCTGAAGGACAAGGTCGAGCGACTCATGATCTAGACCTGAAGAGAGAATGCAAGGCGACAATGAGGATGGCTAGTCTGAGTTGCCTGAATGGGAGACAGTACTGCAATCTGGACACGAGATAACGGGTTGGCGTATATTCTTGTGTGTTTGAGAGCGGCGTAGTCTTGGGAGTCCGTGTCAAGGTGGGGTCACGATACAACCTAAGAATATGATGAAGCGCCGTAATGAATCAATCAGCTGCAAAGAGAAAGACTTTTCAAAGGAGTGACTGCATTGTAACTTATCGGAATGAAAACTTCGAAGCTGACAAAGAGACAGTTGGTGTGAATGACTGAAGGGCGAGGCAGAGATTGGATATGCCCACCCCTCTAATCCACCACAGGTCTAATCCAATGACAGACTGCAGAAGAGGGACGAAGGGAGTGACTGAAAGACCGGATATACCTATGAGAAACCCAACACACCGAACCATTGATTAGAAATGCCGGGGAAGAGCTGGGAATAAAAACATCAACAGCATCCAAAACACCACATACCAAAGGACCGACCCAGCACGCAACACACATCCCAACCACTCCATCCCATCAAAATCCAAGTGACTCGCCCACCTCCCCGCTACATCCAAAACATCGAATCATTCAAATTCGCATGCCACGGATTCGGCCCATTCGCCCCATTATTACTCCACGCCGCATCCAACGCCGCCTGCTGCTGCTCCTCCGTCATCGCCCTCACCGCCATCGGCGGATTCAAGAAATTCCTCAAATACACCCTCCCACGCTCACACAGCCGATCGGCGCAATAGGCCGCAGGCACGTAGCTCACGCCGATGGTCGCCCGCTGGTACGTGTAGCACAGCTTGTGCGTCAGTTCTTGCAGGCCGCGCGCGCCGAAGTTGATTTCGTTTTCCAGGACGAAGTAGTGCGCGGGGCGGGCTGTGCCTTGCAGGCCGTGGTGCGATTGAAGGAAGAAGTCGAAGTAGTAGGGTGAAGTGACGCCTTGGTCGACGAGGGTGCCCGCGAGCGAGTTTCCGTTCTTCGCAGCGCGCGCGGGGTCCGGTTGCCCGTTTGCGAGCGGCTCGGGGTAGAAGCGCGTATGATGCCGTTTCCCGACTACCACGGCGGTGATTTGGAGAGGTGGCGTTTTCAGTTGCTTTTCGGCTTGGACGCGTTCCCAGGCTTTGCGGATCTGTGGGATCTCTAATGTGCGGACGGCGACGTACTGCGAGTCGGCGACGCCGTCGCGGTAGAAGAGGATTTTCGAGGGCAGTTTTTTGTTGACGGCGCCGTAGGCCATGAGGCGCTCGTAGACCATGCCTTCGAGGTCTTTTATCATTTCGACACGTTCGGTTTGACGACGCATCGAGCCGCAGAGTTTGGAGCCTTCGGCGTCGATGGAGCCGACGACTGCTGCGATGGATGGCATGCAAGGCAGGCTTCCGGCGCCGGGGTGCGTTACGTCGGCGCCTAGGATCATGGTGTCCCTGAGTTGAGCGGAGACGCCCTCGATAGTATGGTTAATCCCACCGGTCTTCATGTTGACCTTCATGGCGATATTGGCCATGTAGTCTTGAGCTGGCCAGGGTCGAGCACCAGGCCTGCCTCCCTTGGGGACCATGCAGAGGCTGTGGGCGCCGTATCTCTGCTCCACGATGCTCTTGAAAATGGCATAATCCGGGATGCTCTTGTTCCTCTGTATGAACACGAAGACGTTGTGGTGGTTCGGTCCCCGCGTTACTTTGCTTTTCAGGCCTTCAATCACGCGGATCAAGTTTGTTTCCAAAGGACCGTTCTGCAGGGCATTGCCCGTGATTTCTCCCAGGACGAATCCGTACTTTGGAATCTCGGATTGCAACCCGTCGCGAGCACTTATGGCACCGGTACCAGCAACGGACTGGTGGAAGAACAGGTGGAAAGACACTCTCGGTCGAATTGTCGTCAGCACCGTGCCCTTCAAGTTCCACTGCGCACGTTCGTTGACTTGGTAGGATGCCTTCGATGCCGGATAACGAGGTCGCGGCCTGTCCAGGATCCGAGAAGGCACAGTGATCATGACCGGGTCGATTTGGAGGTTACCCTGGGCCTGTCAAACTTGTCAGCGAGCTTCTCTTGTCATCAGAAAGACATGAACTGACCATCGAGGTCATCCCACCGGCGAGTCCAGATTGGATGCCGAGGACGGCGAGGCCTTCGTTCATAATTGCAAGCCTGTTTTCATTCGCTCCTCGGGCAGCGATCCTGAGCATTGTGTCGGTGAGTGCGCTCGGAACCACCTTCTTGTAGAGTTGGTAAGGGATGATCTTGATCGTCTCAGGAGGAAACCATGACTCCGTGCCCTTCGCCCTGCCTCCGAGGTTGACGCAGGGGAGGTTTGGCTTTCGAAGATTGATGCCGTATTCTGGATATTTGCGTTAGTCGGACCAGCAAGCAGTAATATAGTCAATGGATGAAGGTCTGGGGGATGGTGTGTATGGCCATGTGACCGTCATTTCTGTCGCTGGCGTAAGGGATGACTTACGTTTCCTGTAGTGCTCTTGCACAGTCGTCATCTTGCCCTGCGCTTCAAACTGGATTTGCGTGGGATTCTTTCCAAACCCATTGATGGTCTTGACGCGCCGGGCCTCCGAATTAATGCCCTCATTCCCGTCGTCCATGGACTTGCCATCCTTTGTCTTCAAAGCGGTTCCTCGCCTGTAAGTGATGTAAACCCGAATTCCCTGGAGAGCCCGTTCGTACTCCCCGGGCCCGGCGACTCTGTCGAACTCGTCCATAAAGTCGCTGACCAGCATTGGAGCATAAAAGGCGCTGGTGACGGTGTTGACGTTCAGCAGGATGTTGCCCTGGCCCGGCCGAACAGAGCTGTAGTAACCACGCAGTGTGAGAAGGCCACCGCCAAGACGATCCCATGCGCTCTTGCGGAAGAACTTGTTCGCTCCGGTGTTGACGGCAGCATAGGGGTCGTTGAGAGGCCGCTCCGTGATGTTCTTCCCCATGATGATGTTCAATGCTCGTGTGGTGACAGTATCGATCTTCGTCATCAGATCAATATCGGCCTCCGAGTTGCAGTATCGCTTGAAGTCCGCCAGGTTGATCGCGGTGTTGTAGGTCACGATCAAAGAAAGGTCTTCGGGATCGTCTTTTTTCCCGGTATTTTTGTATGTTTGGACTGTGACTGTTTCGCCAGCTACGCCGGGAGTTGAAAGGTGGTACAGCGGAGTCCATGAGATGATGATCGATGACTGATCTGTGGCAAATTGATTCTGCCTGGCACTCAAGGTCGGACTGTTTTGGATCAATTGAGCCATCAGGACCCTCTTCTTGTTCTTAGAAATACTGTTGGGCATGCCAGAGACGACGTATTCATGCAACACCGGATTGCCTCGGACATCGACAACAAAGTGGTTGGTTCGGATGGGAACAGGCTTGAGATGTGACGCCTCGAAGATCCCTGTCCTGCGCGTGTGGACTTCATCGGTTCTGTCTTGCGGAATTTCCAATTTCAGCACCTCGTCCATTTTGGCCTTGTTGGTGAGGTTGGCCAAAGGTCTGGCTTTCATGTGCAACAGCCTTTGCCTCTCTGCGGGCTGTAGTTTGGGGTCGTTGGGATCGGGGAGAACTTGTCGCTCAGCCATGTCTTTTTCCACCGTGAATGGGACAGGCTTCCTAGGGGCGTCCCCGCCGGCAGTGACTTTACCGGAAATGCTCAGACCAGCAATGTCCGGAGCACCAGTATTTGGACCGGCAGAGGAGAGGGCGGTGCTAGCGGCTCCGCTGCTGGGGACCACCGCAGAGGAGAGCTTCTTGTGCTTGTGCTGCTTTCGCAGCTTCTCCTGGGTGGCCTGATGGTCGTTCTCTTCGGCCCACTTGTTGTCAGTGCTTGTCTCTGAAGACCAGAGCTCCTCGATTGTTGCATTCGACTTGCGGCACAAGGACGTCTCGTGGTTGTCGTTCCCGCATCGCAAACATTTCTTTGGTGCCATGTTGGGAGCCATCTTGAAACTGGGATGCAGCGAGAATATGTCCTGATATGGGGTAATGTGATCAACTGACAATAATTGAACAATGTGGTGTAGCGATGGTTGATTGCTGCAAGTAGCGAGGTGAAGTTGAGTGTTGAAGATGAAGACGATGATGATGAGAACTGATGACTGAGTGTCGAGGTGAAGGAACAGTTGAGGGCTCGCAATGTGCTTCACTCCTCAACCTGGAAAGACCGCTGGGAAGTGGCTTCTTTCTGTGGGGGACTTCCCTGTGCCTTTGTAAACAGGCCATTCGAAGAATAACAAGCATCAAATACCGGCATGAACTGGACGACAGCTCAGCCAGATTCTTGCCACAAACGGCTAATATTTGGAATTGCCAGCTGCACTGACCTTCGAGAGGCTGCAAACAGAGGTGGGTAATGGGAAAGTCACTCCAGACTGTCAGTTCCAATCACCTTACTCAAAGGCGGCAGTGTTTGTTGAAGGAGTGAGCGTTCGGTATGCGAGGGTCAAGTCCTTCTCTACGCGGCCGGAGGAAGGTTGTGATGGCAGGAGGAAGATGAAAGCGCACCTCCAATTCAGCACTCTCAACCACCTCATTTGAGCACCCACAGCAGCGCCGTCAAGCGATGAGAAAGGGAAAGGACCAGAACCAATTTCGTGAGACAAAGCAAACCAAAACACAGATGAAAATTCCACTAAAGCTTATGTATTTTGCGCGAGCCATTTGCAGATTCTACTCTTGCTTGCAGTTGAGACCAAGACGAATTCTAAATGAAATGCGAAAGAGCTGTAACACTTGAAACGGAGAACTCCACCCATTCTACATAAGGTAGGTACATCGGAGAACATCAGAGGGAAATCATGACAGAAGCAGAATAAAAGAGATGGCAACCACAGTCCAAAATGAGACGCCAAGCTTCGACCATCAGGAAGTCTACAACCAGAACATTGTATCATTAAGGTTCTCCCGCCAAGGGCCTTCGGAATTTTGACCAGTTTCGAAGCGTTCTTGGATCAAAGCTCGCTCCGCTTCGAAAGTTCTCCCCTGTTCCTGCTTTTGGGCCACAGAACCTGCTTCAAGCCAATCCCTGAAGTAGCACCTTCCACGTTCGCACAGACGGTCAGCATAGTATGCCGCAGGAACGTACGATACACCCCCTGATGTACGAGCGTAGGTGTAGCAGAGCTTGTGAGTCAAGTCCTGAAGGTCTTTCGCAGAAAGCTTCATCTCATTCTCTAGAACAAGGTAGTGGCAGGGCTTCGCTGTGCCTTGAAGCGCATGGTGCGATTGCAAATAGAAATCCAGAAAGTACGGAGATGTAACTCCTGACTCAACGAGCGTGCCTGGTTTGCAGTTGCGGGACACAGATCGATCATGAGTTTCTTTGGGAAAGAATCGGACGTGGTGACGTTTGACCCCCACAATCGCGGTGATCTTCGGGATTATGGCGTCAGGCGCTGAGGATTTCGTTTGGCTTTCGTACGCCATTTGAAACCCAGCACGAATCGCTTCGACCTCATCCTTGCGGACCATGAAGTACTCGCCTTCGCTGACACCATCACGGTAGAAGAGAACTTTCTGTGGCCATCTTTCGTTGTTCAGTCGATAATAGGCACTGAAACGTTCCGCAGCCATTTCAGACATCCTCGCAATGAGCTGTAGTACAATTAGTTTCTGGCACAATTTTTGTAGCGAGCCCTCACCTCTGTTGACTGTGCGCCCGTCTGTGATTTTGGCTGCAGGCGCATAGACCCCAGAAACTTTGTTCCGTTTGAATCTACGCTTCCCACAACGGCAGCAAGCGACGGGAGCGTGATATGAGAGCCTGGACCTGGATGAGTGACGTCTGCACCGATGATCATAGTATCCTTTATCATTTCCTCCACTCCATCCACTCGGTGATTGATACCTCCTGTCTTCAGGTTCACTTTCATCGCAACATTTGCCATGTAAGGTATCAGACCCCCTTGGGCACTCATTGTCCCTTCAACTAAGCACAAAGTCTGAATGCCGACTTCAGTCTCTGCCAATCGCTTGAAGTTTGAATAAATCCCAGGGCTTTTGGATTGCAAGACGAGAACAACCAAATGCTTCAGGTTGTCTTTGGCATCTTTTAGAGCTGCCCTGATTTCTTCGTCGGAAAAGCCCGGGAGTGGGTGACGATCTGATAGAGTTGCACAGCCGTAATTGCGCATTTGTTCATCGAATATCTTCTTGCGCCCATCCACGACAGCTGGTTTGACAGCAGAAGTGTGTATGAACCTCACTTTCAATGGGCGAGGCCCAGGAGTTTTGAAAAATCGAGCATGTTGGAGATTCCAGGAAGTCGTGTGACGTGGCTCTTTGGAAGTTGATCCTGCGTACTGGATCTTGGGAAGGTCCATACTACGACGCGGAACTGTGACCATTTTCGGATCGATCTGAATCTTGTTGTGCAGCAAGCCTCCTTCTTGCTGAGACTGGCCAATAGACAGAGCAGCCAAACCTTCCCCTGCAATCAATGCGCGGTTGGTGTCGGCATCGCGTGCAGCAACTGTAAGCATCGAAGCAGTTATGTCGGAAGGAAGTTTTCTTTTGAACATCTGGTATGGGAGAATTCGCAGGGTTTCAGGGGGCAACCATGTCGGCTCTTGGCGGCTCCCGACGTTGACAGAAAGCAGATCAGGGTGGTGAATGATGATGTGCGAGTACTCTGCTCGTTGTCAGTAGGCACTTTCATGTGGCGAAGGGGGGAGGGGCTCACTTTTAGCGAAATAGGCTTGAACTGTGATTTTTGTTTTTCCATCTTCAGAAAAGTCCTGGTCTTTCACGGATTTACCCAGACCGCAGATAGTCTTGACACGCCGATGATCCTTGTCAATATCGGCATTCTTGTCGCCGGAGCCCCTCTCATACTCAATGTACACACGCACGCCGGTCAAAACACTTGCAAGTTCACGGCGGTTTCCAATCTCAGCCCAGTTGGGAAAGTCTTCCATGAAGTCGCTCACGAGTTCGGGCTTGTAGAATGCACTGGTCGATGTATTGACGTTCAAAAGGATCTGGCCCATTCCAGGTCGAACAGAACAAAAGTAGCCTCGAATAGCGCACAACGAGTTGGTGTTGCCAAGAGGCTGGTGTGCCGTCTTCGGGAAGAACTTGTTTGGCCCGCATTGAAAGGTATCAGATTTCAAATTCTGATCAGGCTCAGTTACCACCTTTGCAATGACAATGTTGAGAGCTTCCAGGGTGGATTGGTCATAACCAAGGATGCTCGAAATGTTGAGGTCGCCCATGACGTGCCGCTGAAGGGTATCAACAGGAACTACCCGCTTATACCTGAGCTCCAGGTTAAGCTGGCTGGACGATGTAGGATCACCTGCGGTGTGAGAAAGGATTGGCACTATCTCCACTGTAACATCTTGATCGTTGTCATTGTTGGAGTGGAGTGTCTGCCAAGAAACGATTTTTGACTGCCAATCAGAAGCAAAGAACTGCTTGTGAGCAGACAACAAGGTGCTGTTCTCGATCATCTGTTGTATGAGGACTCGCTTCTTTGGGCGACTTGCAGTCTGTGGCAGATTCAAGATTTCGTACTGCCATAGCTTGACTTCTTCGGGAATGTGGATCACGAAGTGATTTGTCCAAACGTATTTGCCCTGCTGATGGGGAGCTTGGGCGAAACTGTCTCGAAAATGATGTACTTTCCAGTAGTCACCTTTCTCATCACCCTTGGGGGGTTTTGACAATCCTTTGGTGGATGGTATCTGTTGACCAACTTTCAGACGCCATTCGCCTGTGCTTACGGCTTGTGGCCGGTTCCTGGGGGATAGGGGCATCTTTGTTTCGACAGGTGGCTGCTGGACAGGCTTGTTCTGGGTCTGAGATGGGATGACTGCCGTGGATGGATCGGTTGCCCTGGGTGGACCAGCTGCAGTAGGCGAATCGGCTGCGGTGGGTGGACCTGGTGGATCCACAGAGGACTGACGACGGACATTGGAAGATGGATCCGCCGGAGGAGACGCACGAGCTGTGACAGGCGGGTGAGCTACGGTAGGTGGACGAACCGTGTGAGATGAACGAGCTGCGGAAGACGAACCAGATGTAGAAGCTGGAACGAGTGTTGAAGAAGATCCAGCTGCAGAGGGTGGATCAGGCGCAGATTGACCAGCGGCCTTGGAAGGACCAGCGGCCTTGGAAGGACCAGCGGCCTTGGAAGGACCAGCGGCCTTGGAAGTACCAGCAGCCGCAGACAGCTCAGCGGTCGCGGGCTGTTTGGGAGGGTCACCCTTTCGCCATTTCTTGATCTCCGAGTATTCTTTTTCTTCTGCTTCCTTCTCAGCTTTGGTATGGGAAGCGGGCCAGAGGTTATCGAGAGGAGTGGTCCTGTCCGAGCAGTTGCCCCAAACATGACCATGCTTGCCGCAACGTCGGCATATCTTCGGAGGTTCTTTCTTCCTGTTCTGATTCTTCTTTGGTGCCATGGTCAAAGATGTCTGCGCTTGGGTGTTCTCTGGGGAAAGTCTGAGTACGAGGCAAAGCAGCTCCGAAAGTTGAGCAAGTCTTTGATGGTTTCCATCTGATGTGCTTCCTCTGTGCATCGTTATATTCAGCTGAATGTTAGTTCGTCCAGGTGATTGCTGAAGAATGACATTTTGGTATAGCCAGATCGAAATCGCAAACGCTTGCAATACTGATTGATGGGGGTTCAATCTTCTGTTTTGCCATGCCAAGTATATTCAAAGCACCCAAGCAACCGTTTGGCAATCCAGACGCCGACATGGAATTCTGGCTGTGAGAAAGTATGTCCATGAGGTTGTCTCCATCTTTCGACCATCGTCTTTAGGAAAGAGTAAAGGCAAATTGAAGATGATGCTCGAATCAATTCACAAGGTAACATGTCCTGGTTGAGAAATCTGTGATCTTGTCCCGTCGTCTTCCGTGTAGGGAACCTTTTTGAACATGTTGCTGTGCTTTCGGTGTGTCTGATCCTAACAGCAGGCTTAAGGTTTTGGCAAACAGGGAGCAAGAGATGGAGGGAAAACTTGTTGGTGGGCAAACAGAAAAGACAAATTCGGAGTAAAACACCTCATTCATCGTGAGCCTGGCCGTTCGGAATCAATGGACTAGCCTCATCCAATCCCGACTCTGCGTCTCCGCGTCTTTCAAAATTGCTCCTATTGGCGGCAATCTCTCGAGATCGTTGGAAAGCCATGGCACTGTAAGCCAGACTGGGTATCAACGGAGTCCTGCATAGTCAGCACTCCAATCTTGGGCCCAACACAGAGTAGACTCACTGTATCAAGATATACGCAGCAATCGAAACAATGAATCGCTGAATCTGCGGCTCAGTACTCGGATGCTTCTTCCCTCCCCCAACAGCCACCGTGAGTATGATACCCTGTCCCACGAAAATATGGCTCAACCCGATAGCGAGGGGCCACACACCCAGGCCCAACAGCACCTTGACGCACTGAAAAATAAGAAATAGCAGCGGCCAGAGTCTCCTCAGGCAGAAAAGAACAAGCTCGAGCGCGATGCTGAAGAATCCGATCCCCGCAAATGCGTAGACCGTGTAGCCGAACGCCCTATATTGGGGCGTACCCTTGCTGTCAGAACAAGCATCATAGAAAGCCATGCATGTATCATTCTGCACAAAGCTTAGGTAGGGTGGATGGATGGGTGATACAAACCTTTGTGCAGGCGTCGGCGGTTCATTGTCGCCGGTGCCGAGGGCGAAGTACATGGAGAGCCAGCCGATCTCTGTGATGACGAGGAAGTAGAGCAGTTGCAGGATCCAGAAGGCGGCGAGGATCCAGGGGTTGTACGTGTAGCCGCTGAAGCGGGGTGGGATTGAAGGCATGGTGGAGAAAGAGATTTTGTGGTGGTGCCGAGAGGACTGAGACGGGGTGAGGCAGTAGTATAGGTGCTTCGTCAACGGTAGTTCCGTATGGACCAAATCAAGGGGATATCTGTTCGCATTGCAGTGGTCTCAAGAAGGACCATTTCACGGTTGGCTGGGGCCGGTGTTGCAGTAGTTTTAGACGGACGGTGCGAGTGGAGATGGAGTGTTGAAATTGAGATGGCTACATCGTCATGGTGACATTGGTGATCGGCTGGGGTGACAAAAGTCGTCGGCGCCGAACGGCTACCGGTGTCTCCGTCCTCCGGCTAGTACGGTCTACACGGCCCGGAGCCTTTTTCAACCTCATCTCCTCGAACGTCTACTTCATTTTCGATATCCACATTGGCCACGCTAGGACGCAGTATCGTCGAGTCAGTAATTCAGTAAGTGGATATATAAGCACAGCTCGCCTCGCGAAGCTTTCACATAAGCATCTCTCAAGCTTTCAAGCGAGTTCTATATTCAGTCTTCCTGGCCCCAGTTCCTGCTCCCCAGTCTCCATACCCAGTCTTCCATTCAGTCCCCCGTCTACAACTCCATCCCCAGTCTCCAGTAACCCACGCCGTAAACACACGGGCCGCAACTCCTACTCCCTGATCTGGATACTTTAAAGCTGCAGTCATACTCCGCTCTTTTTCAGGCTTCAATCATTCCAGCCTTCTCTTGATCTTACGTTCCTCCACATTACGTTCCTCTACAATGACAGATACACAACTCACTCTCTTCCGCGGCTGGGACGCTCCGACCTCCTACGTCTGGTCCCCCTTCGTCACCAAGCTAGAATTCCGTCTCCGCCTCGCAACCCTCCCCTACAAACCAGCAGCCGGCTCCCCAAAATCCGCCCCGACGGGCAAAATCCCCTACATCTCGCTCACAACTTCCTCGGGCGTGACCAAAATGGGCGACTCGGCCCTCATAACCGCGCACCTAGCCTCGCTCTCCCTCCTCACCGACCTCAACGCCCGCCTGTCTGCCTCGTCCCGCGCCCACGACGCCGGTCTCAAAGCCCTCCTCGAAGACCGTCTCTACTTCTTCAACATGCGCGAGCGCTGGCTTGATCCGGTCAACTTTTACGCTCAGCGCGACCACGTGCTGCACGCCGTGCCGTACCCCATCCGCGTCGTCATCGGCGCAAAGATCTACCGCTCGCACATCTCGACGCTGCATGACCTGGGCGTCGGACGGTACTCTGATGCCGAGGTCGTTGCGTTTCAGGAGGAGGTGTGGATGGCGCTGGAGGACATGCTGGCGGAGAGTCTGGCGAAGGCTGACGAGAAGGGGTTGGATGGGGAGAGGCGTTGTTTCTGGTGTTTGGGTGGGACGGAGCCGACGGAATGCGATACGACTGTCTTTGGCTTTGTTAGCTCCATGCTTGTCGCGACGAGCTCGCCCCGGTCGAGGAAATTCGTGGTCGGGTTGCCGTCGATGATGGAGTATGTGAATCGGATTCACGAGACATACTTTGCCGACTACGAGAAGTGGGAGGAATAACGATACCGTGGATATGAAAGCGAGGTTTGATGTCCAGATTGCAATTGCTCTCTTGAATGTCGCGGTGTTCTTTTAGGCCGTCGGAGCTTTTGTATTGTAATGTTGTTGGGTTCGACTTTGAATTAAGCTTCCATCGCCAAGTATTCTTCACAAGCTTTTCTTCCTCCTGCTGCTGTTGTAGGGACCCATGATGTTTTCATCAAGCTCTCCAAGATGGCGGTTTCGTTTCGTGTTGACGCGTCATCAGATGCCGCCAAGGCTTGGGTTGGTGTCACTCGTGGATAAATTGGCCTCCCATCCCAGAATGTAAAAAGTCGAGCCGAAATATGATTTCTGACTTTCTCGTCGTTCCTCGAAAGCAAAGAGGAAAAGATGTTCGTCCAAAAGTCTCTGGTGTCGATGTCTTTTTTGACGATGTCAAGCTCCATGCAAGCAAAACCTGGCGCCGCTCCTTGGAGATCGAAAAAAAGGCACGCCCCTGGATAATTCCCGGAGACCTCTAGACAAGATATCTTTTGTCGAGAGGCCGAGCCTCAAAGGTAGAAGACTATTGTCGATTGGTCTTGCATCAAAGAACCTATAGGAACATGATCATCGCAGACTTATTGCAACGTGACTTGACGACCGATGCCACTTGCTGAAAAGAAAGGACTGCAGAGACTCCTGAAGTGACCCCGAAGACCTCCAGGATGACAGACTACAGTCGAGTGGTCGGCTCCAAAGAAGATATAGAGGAGTCATCGCGGCATCGCTACACCGTAACATGACGACCGAGGCCACCTATTGAAAATCTAAAAAAGCAGAGGCCCTTGGAATGACTCCGGAGCTCCTCAAGGCAGATAACTTCTCTCAACTGGCCCAGCTTAAGCCAGGCCTAGAGACCAATCTTCAGCATCCTCCCACAAACTTTTCCACTAACCGGGTGTGTACGCCAAACCAATCCCGAAAAGCCGCACGAAAATGAAATACAACCTCCTAAAGTGATCCCGAAGACCTCTTGACAAGATAAACTTTCTCAACTGGCCGAGCTTCACACGAGACTTGCAGACGATCCATCTAGCAATCCCCTCACAAAATCTTCTACTCATCGCGCACGTAGTCAAACCAACCCCGAAAAGCCGTACGAAATGTAGGCACCTGGAGTAATCCCAGAGGCCTCCAGGAAAACTAACTCTTCTCGGTCGTCCGAGCGTAAAAGTTAATTCGTTGAGACAAACTTACCGTTGGCTCTAGACACCCACGACGTAGCCGCACGCCAGTTATTCAAAATCAAAAGGAGGAGAGGCTGCTGGAGAGATCCCGGAAGCATCTAGGATAGATGTATTTTCTTGAGTGGTCAAGGATAGATGAAGAAACATGATTGACTTCCGCGTCGTGCTTAGCGCCCATTTGGTGAATATCAAAAGGAGATGAGGCTGCTGGATTGATCCGGGAGGCTTCTGGGACAGACGTCTTCTATCGAGTGGTCAGGGATAGATGATGGAATATGGTGAACTTCCACGGCGTGTCGAACGCCATTTGGGATTTGTCAAAAAGAGGAGAGGCTGCTGGAGTGATCCGGGAGGCTTCCAGGAGATGCGAACTTTTGTCGGGGAGCAGAGCAGCAAGGAGAGATTGGTGACGGAATTGTTGGAATCTTTCGCCGAATTTTCTTGTCGTGTCCATGGATTGAAATTGCGCACCCTGACCGACAACCTGTTTTTCAAGCCATTTGCGGAAAGGAGCGCGGAAGGTAGACTCTTGGATCAATCCCGAAGCTCTCAACAATAAAACCATTATATTAATTGGTTTTTTGTACTTGTTCAACAATTCCTTCAAGTAACATCGCCCAATCTGCTCTTCTGCGCAACCGAGTTCTTGTTCCCAGCAACCTGCCCATTCGATGCCGGCAGACCTCCACCTCTCTCCCGCCTCTCCTTCTGCCCATTAACAACCTCAGTCAGCAATTTACTCGCCTGCACAGTCGTACGATTAACATCCATCAAGCTTCCCGCCGTACTATCCTGGCTGTCCTGCCGCGACATCGGCGCCGAGTCTGGGCGTCTTAGCAGTCCTCGTATCCCACCCGCCTTGCGCGCGGGCAACTCCCCCTTGCCAGCTGTCGCGATGTAGAGCAGATATTTCAAATTCGGCAGCGTTTGGCGTATGTCGAGAGTTCGGAGGCCGAGGCTGTTGGCGAGGACTTCGATGTCCTTGTTCAGCAGGAAGACGCCGTATTCGAAGCGGTAGCGCACCGTGTTTTTCATGAACAGGGGATAGTTTCGATGGCCGGTGGTCATGGAGATCGGGTCTTGGATTACGGATGTGGACGAGTTCGGTTGGATGGGGTAGGGGAGAGGAAGGCTGAGATAAAACGACAGTCTATGGAGGACTAGAGCGACGTGGCCGAGGGCAGCGGCGACGACGTCCTCGTTTACGTCTTCAAATTCCGAGTTGGGTAGCGGAAGTCCGCGAATGGTGAAAGCGAGCGATCGGTGAGGAATCGGCTCGATTGGGTATATGTTTGAGAGGTCCTCCACAATTCGTCTTCGCTGCCCAGTAATGTCTTCGGCCAGCTGTTGAACGGCATTTTGGGAGCTCTTGAGCTTCTCCGATGCGCTGTCCATATCCTCTTGGGATCTGGCCTGCGCTTCTCGCCCGATTTTCATATTCATCTCTCTTTCGTGGCTTCTTGTTTGTAGCTCGAGCCGCTTTCTTCGAGCAGTTTCGACTTGCCGTTTTTGCATTGTTACGGCAGATTCGACGTCTCGCAGATATTTCTTGGCTTCAGGGACGGCTGTGATAGACGTGAGGGAGTCGCTGTTGTCCGCCAGAATGTCGTTGATCTCCTCGTTGAGCTTTTCTCTTGTGGCCAATGCGTCTTGTATGCAGTCGTCGAGCGTAGAGAGTTTCATCAAGGCATCGTATGAGGAAGATGGCAGAGTTGGGGTATCACCACCCTTTGGCGACTTGGGAATCTGCGCTATCGCTCCGTCTTCGATGGAGTTGTCCATGAAGCTGGTGTAGATGCCGTCGGTAAGGTGGAACAGGATGCAGTTTTGAGGGAGAGGGTGCTTGAATGTATCCAACTGCCGCAAGTGTAAGTCAACGAAGCTACAGGTTTGACAGAACGTACAGATTTCCCAACATATTGCAAGGAACGCAGGTTGATATGTAATTCCACAAAGTACTGGTAATCCTGCATTTGTTCGGTCTTTGTGAACACTTTGACAGTCACAACATCTTGACGGGTCACAGAAGGAGCACATCCACCGAGGTCGAAGAAACGGAAGTTTGGGTTCTAAACACAATCAGACTATACACAGTAACTGCGGGACGGAGGACAAACCATGGTTCGTTTTGCGACTTCGCTAACATAGACAGGTTCTGAAAAGTGTTACCCTGAAACGACCTTGAGTATATCCACGACAAGCATACCTGCGTCGTCCTCGACGTGGAGAGAGTAGAACACATCTGCCATACGACTTGAAGTCACATCCTCGAGCTTTTTCTGTCTCGCCTGCGGGCTGGCTCCTGACCACTCCAACGTACTACGCCTGCGGAGCTTTCGGAAGGGAGGCCGGGGAGAAGCCGTGATGGTAGCATTACTGGTAGCATTACTGGTAACAGCGGCGGCTGCTGCAGCATTCCTGCCCGCCTCAGCTTCGGTGATGGACCTGAGGTCAGAGATTGAGCGTGAGTGTTCTACTTTCTTGCTTTCCCGGTGGGCGAGAATTTTTGCGGGTGAGTTTTTGGCGTACGGCAAGGCTTCATCGTCAATGGTCTTGCCATGGGAACGAGTGGTAGTTTCGGAGAGGGATAGATTTCGTATGGTTATGCCGTGGAGGTGCCTGAGCCTGCGATTCTGAGAACGTCAGAGGGTGGAGAGTATGGTTTTTTTGGTGGCATACATAAGGGTAAAGCCATGTTCTTGTCTGTCGCGGAGGAATATTGACCGCGTCTTGGTGACCTGAGCCCTCGGGCCTCATGTTGGAAACGCGGTACTCCTTCGAGGCAGCTTGTCCGGGGGAGTGAGAGCGGGACACACTGCTGCATGGCGTGGTTGTGCAGTCAATTTGAACAACTGATTGCTCTTGAGTGGCATGGCAAGAGCATTCTCGGTATTGGGGTCAGCTTCACAGAAGGAGAGGGGGGAGTGAGTGCTTTGAGGTTCGTTCTTCACCTTTACCTTCGCTCTCGGTGGTTTAAGGTTGAAGCTCATCGCGCCGCCTAAACTTCGGCAAAACTCGAAAAGTCACCTCCAGAGCAGCTCCGCGATTGTTCCATCCACATCCCTCTCACCCATTGAACGCTTGCATCCGCCTGCAATTGCCCTTCGGCCTCCTCCTGCTATGCCGACGACTCCGTGAGCTCGCCGCCACACCATGAGAAAGGCCGCTCTCGAAGCGTTCCTTGCCGAAAGGCATGGTCGCTTCATCTTCGCCTACAACAACATCCATACCAACCAAGTCGTCTACTCGTTGACTCGGAATCTCAATGTAAACAACTCTACTTGATTGACAAACTTCCTGGCTAATTGTTAAAGAACTACCGCGCTCTCGACCAAATCACGTTCGTCGGCAAAAAATCGAAACCTTCAAAGCTCCGCAAAGATCTATGGAAGCCTCTCCTAACCGTCACCTTTCCGACACCTTATCAGGGTCTCATTGCTTTCAGGCAGCTCCAAGAATACCGTCGCATGCATGAGTTTTGCTGGAGAACCCAAAGAACACTCTCGAGTTTTGACGATCAAAAAAACCCTCGATCGGCGCGTACAAAATGGTTGATGGATCAAAAGGCCAACAGTGTGGCTGACCTCGCGGCTGTTCTGCTTGGCTTTGAAAAGAAGGAGCGCGACAGACTTTCAATGGTCAAATATGCCGATGGTATTGACGAGGCAGCCGAGCACAAACAGAAAATAAAAGACGCAAAAGCGGCAATAGCGGCAAGGGAAGCGGAAAAGGCGAGAAAGAGAAAGGAGGCAAGATTGGCGAGAATAGCGGAGATGAAAAGCCGCAAGAAGAAATGGCCGTGGTCAAAGCAAGCAGAGGCCGAAGATGAGGGGCGCGCAGAGGAGGAGGCCGTAGAGGTGGAAGAGGAAGAGATTGAAATACCCCCGGAAAAGGAGTTCGTCCAAGAACCGGGATTGAAAATGAGAAGGGCCGCAAAACTGCTCGCAAAGCAGAAAGCGGCCGAACTCACAGCGGAGTTCAAGGCGCTGAAAAGGGAGCACTGGGGCGCGAAAGCCGAGCGCAAAAAGGAGATTGAAAAGGAGAAGGAAAGGGTGCAAGCGGAGCTGGACAAACTAAAAAGTCTCTGGAAAGAAGACAAGAAGGTCTCGGTGACCCTGTTGCCCCCCGCTCGTCTAGAGGCGTTCCGAGATATCTGGGGCGAGCTCTACAAGCAGATCGAACCGACCATGCAGATCGAGAACGTCGTCATGATCGAATGGGCGAACGCGGAGGATATAGATCTGGCACCTGCCTGGCCGCAGGTGAATCACACTGTGATGTACGGGACCGCAGCAGAAAAGAAAATTGCGAGGCACACGGCTCCACATCCGGTAGCGCTCTTGCAGGAGAGTGCGGAGGCGAACGAGGAGGTCGCCGAAAGCGAAGTCGAGGAGGATGAGCAAACAGGCCTTACTGCTCAGGATGATGGCAAGACAACCAAGGAGAGTGAAAGCAACGAGGGGTTTCTTTCTGGGCCCTTTGCGAGGGTCAGGGGGCTTTTCTTGAGCGGTGGATCCAATGCAGGAGATAGGCCACAGGTGTAAGAGGGTGGCGAGTGTATTATAGTAGGTTCTATTCGTTTGTACAAACCCATATCTCCTATGAACCATGGTGTTTTGGCAAGAATTTGTGGAGAGATGCCGCTCGGCGATGAACCAACTTTCGACTACCCTGGGGGAATATCTTGCCGTCCACTAAACTTCGGGAAGAGGAGAGACTACTGGATTGCTCCCGGATGCCTCTACGATAGCGGAACTCTATCGAATGGCAGAGCTTTTCTAGGTTTGTCCAGATGTTGACTTTTCATATTTCTTCGAATACCACCATCCAGCGTGCTTTGACGTTGAACTTTGCGCCGAAACCATTTCGACTTGACAGATATCCCAAACAAGCCTCGCTTGCATGGCTTTGGTATGTGCGAATGTCTCTATTGGACGCCTCATACCTGACCTTGTGAGGGTGGAGTAATTCATCCACACGCTTCGAGACCCTCAGCCTTGCTCACCGACGCGACTTCCCATCCACAAGGCTGGATATTACACCGCGCTCTCAGCAACACCGTACATTCAATTCATCTCGCCCACGTGCTCGAGAATGCCAGGAGCTGTTTCCTCCTCGACGACATATCGTGCGTCCATGTCTGTCGTCCATAGGGCTCGTGTGCCGTTGGAACGGTGCATCCATCTCTACACCGACACACTCCACACTCCAAAAACATCATAAAGACACAGCGACCGACTCCAAAGCCTACTTTAGGCATATGCGAACACAAGAATTAAAAGCGAGCCAGGACGCCTCGACTCGGACCGCGATCATCAGCGAGATCACACGTGACGCTCAGCCATGCCTTCATATTTCATCGGCCAGAAAGTCTCCTACAAGCCAGTCCAAGGTGAGCTCGAGCGAACCCAATCCGTCTCGCTCAATGAAGCGATGGGAAAACGCAAATCATATGTACGAGCTGGTCCAAACCACTAACACGAGCCGATCCAGGGTCCCGCGACCATTGGGCCTGCGCCGAAACGACCGCCGGCGTCATCAAGCACATTTTCCAAGGACATGCCGTAGAGAAGAGCGGCGATGATAAGGAAAATGGCTGTGAGAGGAAGGGCGAGATTGTGAGGTATTATCAGGTATTTCTCCCCCTTGGTTACGCCCTTTTTGGTTACGCGGCTAATTTTCTGTGAGATTGTGAAATCTGATGATGGTAGGACGATGGTGGTTCCGGAGGGGAATATCTTTGGACTTGCGGACTCTTTGAAGTAATATGAGACCCGCAGCTTTGACCGTCCTGTTCCAGCAGTCTTTTGGGGAGTCGAGAGTGTCGGCTTTTGCTGGTGGGCATGTCGAATTGACAACGAGGTATTCAGGGGCGTGGAGAAATGGCTCTCTCCAATGGTGTTTGCAGCTTATGACAGCGCCACCCCGCCAATTGCAAACATTCTTTCCCTGTCGGGTACTGGTATCTAAGCTCTTTTTCTAACGCAAGAAATATGGGCGCGAAGGTTCGGCAGATTGGAAAAATTCTCAGAACACTGCATATATTCTGAAACAAAGACATTCCGACATCTCGGGGTCCTACCTGGATAAGAGTGGTAAGGACCCTGAGAGAAGGACCCCACGGTAGGTAGGTCTGTATGGTGGTCAGAACAGTTACATGTTGACATTTATAGTGAGGTTGACCATACCCGATTATGCCCTCTCCTCCTAAGCTACAAAGACACTCGGCTGGATATATGAAGATCCATCGAACCTCCATCTCCAATCATTAACTTCTCATTAAATTGTCACAATCTCGGGTTTTTGGCATTTCCGACTGGATATATCTTCGTCCCTTCATCTGACTTTCTAGCTGTTCAACGCATCTAAGGCATCCAAGGGAAGACTTCTTTTTTGACACCCCAGTTTGTTGCAACTCAAGCTATCCAGGCGGAGAATTCCATGACGAATACCACCAGAAAAGCAATGTATCTAATCGAGGTGTTTGGCAGAGCCCTCTCCAGAGCAATGGGGCCCAACCAACCCAAGCCGGGCCAGCCAAATCGTGGTCAACTCTCAGAACGCACCAAACGACGAGCTCGGCCGAGTGTCATGGGATAAGCCCAAGTAGGCCAAAACCTTGAGCCAGCTCGAGCTTAAAGACCCTCGGAACCCAGCTACTTGAGCCGGGCTAGCCAGCCCATCTTCAAGTCTAGGAACTACCAGGATGACCAGTCCGGCCGAGTGTGAGGCAAGTTCAGCCGAGTCAAGATGCGGGCCGACATTGGGTGAGCCGACACAGCACGAGCCGAGCCGACGCCAGAACCGAGTCAAGCGACTGGTACTGAACGCGCCGTTCCAATGAGCATGAAGGCTTCCAGGTCGCCCACCAGGTCGCCCACAGCTGTGAGCTCCTGGAAGCTGCACCAGATTACTCTAGGTAAATCCTCCTGAAAAGCCTCCAATAACGCTCGAAACGTGATGTGTAGTCTTCTCTTTCATTGTTCCGATACTGGGTTGGATGTCACCTTGATTTCTTTTGGCTCTCTTGGGCACTGAACATGCCAGTGACTATGTTCTCATAATAAGTAAGTTATTTAACCTTTTCAGTCTGTCTTCGCTTATTATGGAGAATTGAAGGACTTGACCAACTTTAGGACTTTAATCACAGACCACTTCCAGGCTTCTTGTGGGACAGCTTCGACATCCGACCTCTTAGGCATTTTCCAGCGCACCTTTCTGCTAAGCCGGGGTGAAAGGAAATCTGCTCTAGCTTCGTTGCTGCAGCTACTGGAAGACCAACAGGTAGAACCCCCTATTTCCACAAGTCCTTTATTCCTTCTCCTTTTTCTGCCGCTTGATGGTTCCAAGCCGCTTGGTTGAATACCTTCAAGCCCGACGTTTTGACCAGACACCATACTGGTCGACCGCCCTCCTTGACCAAGACGAGAAAGAGTTGATGATGTGGGATGGCTTTGAGACAGGACGAACCGATCCGAGACGCGACGGCTTCGAGAGGGAACCGCTCCGAAACGGGACGAACCGGTCCGAGACGAGACTGCTCCAAGCCAAGATCGCCTCGAGCCAGAAGGCAACGGTCAGATACGGGATTTACCGCTTCTAAAGCCGACGCCGAACCACAAGGTTGGAGCTCGGCCAAATGGCGGCGCTCTATCTTCGTGAATGCCGCCAAATGCCCAGCCCAATCTCCCTATTCATAAGACTATGTTCCCCGTGCGTGAAGCGGTAGCCTAGTCGCTATGAGCTTTTCCTGCGTCACCCGAACTTGGCCACTATGTCACCGTCGATACCTCCACCCAAGCCAATCCGAGCCGAAATCATCTCATGCGAAAGTTCCCTACTATCCACCAACTCGCACATCTCCAACACAGCGGGCACTAATATCCCTTATTATCTCCCCATGCCCTATTGAAACCCTTCCATGTCCCTAGCATGGCGGGCCCAGGGACCACAATCATCGTACATAAGGGAGCCTGCGGCTGGCCGCCGGTGGTGATTGACACAGAAAACCATCCTAAAACTTGCATCGTGAAGCGTTCCGCTTCATGTGTACCTTGAAGCACAGAGCTTTTGCGAGCTTGGATATCTAAATGTGAGCTATTCATCTCTCCATCCTAAAGGGCATGATTTGGGATATCTAACAGCGAGAAGTTTCACGTGTCCTCCCAAAAAGGTATAATTTGGCAGATCCACTGAAGAATCTGTGAGGGTTTCAGCTACTCGGACGTTCCCCAAGAGTGGACATCTCCTTTGCTTACTCACGAGACTTCGGGATCAGCAACGAATTCCATAAGTTATCTCTTTTTTCGCCGAATCCACACTTGCCCCCTCTTCCCGCTTTTCAACGCTACCTCCTATCCAAAACCAAGTCCAAAAACGCACATATGTTTCCCTTATTCGTCTTCTGGTTCTGGCTCCTTTCTGTTAAATCTCACTTTCGAATTCCAGGATAAGGTAGCGCTGAAGACTTATATTTCCCTACCGACTTACCCCTAACGAGAATAGTATTAGTTGGAGAGTGATTCTACCTTACTTCACCCAGCCGCCTCCGCCTTTCCTCTCTCGAACCTTCTTTTTCTGCTTATTACGCAACCCGACGCCTAACCAACCAATCTATCCTACCTTTCCAACTCCTGAATTGTGCTGCAACCGGATTTCGGCCATATCAATCACGCCCAAGAGCACGAGCCGATCACCAGGAGCAGAGCTAGTCGGGCTACCGACCCTACCACCGACTTCGCCGAGTAAGAATGCCACGAAGTACGTCTCTGGGACAGTCCGTGCTTACCGGTGATTGCGACCATGAGCCTAGGTATGACAGCCCAGCAACAATCGCCAGGCTCAACGAACTCGAGCGATTTCTCCACTTGGATTTGCTCACTTGGGCAATCGGTGCTGGAAGACGCATACACGACTCCCCTCCCCGCCAATCCCTGCTTGACTCATCGCTGTACAAGGCGCCAGAGCAAGAGCGCGGCCTCGTGGGTTTGAAGCGGGAGAACGACGTGGCGGTTAAGAACCGGTTCGAGGCAGCTCTTGAAGTCCGACGCCCTGGAATGAGATGGCTCAGGTGACGAGGAGAGCAAAACCAGGACGAGTCATCCGGCGAAGATAAATCGGGACCATTGAAGAAACATTCCGCTGCGGCTCGCAAGTCCGAGAAGGCCGCAGAGAGCGAGAGCGAGAGCGAGAGCGAGAGTGACAGTGACAGTGACAGTGACAGTGACAGTGACAGCGAGAGCGACAGCGACAGCGACAGCAACAGTGACGGTGAAAGCGAGAGTGACGGCAAAAGCGAGAGTGACGGCGAAAGCGAGCCGCCACTCGGAGATGCCGGATGATGATTCATTTATCATGGCAGCCTCCCTCGCCGGTGTCATCGTCGAAGTCGTTTTGTAAGTCCTTTTGCGTGTCAGCATCGTCGAGTTCTTCCGCTGACCGCACGTCGTCCCCAGCGGCAGATAAGTCGATAGCAGAGTCAATATTACTCTTCGTGGATGGCTGGGTGTGCGTCTATTCGGCTTGAAGTGCTGCCGTAGCTCGTTTCTTACCCCAGCGCCCCAACGTGCGGTGCCTAATAGGTCAATGGATGTTCAATCGCGGGGAAAACTGTGGTCTCTCTCGTCCTTCTCCCTTGGCGCAAGCCGATGATACGGTCACTTGAGAGACCTTCAATCCACGCTCCGTGAGCAGCCAGTCAGAGATGGACGCGGAAGACACTGACCCATAATGTGCCTTGTCGGCGAGGATCGCTTCTTTGAGGTCTGCCTCGATGCAGCTTTGTGTGGCTCTGACAATGAGAAACTCATCGTCGTTTTCAATCCGGTCTTTGAGCGCATCTTCCTCTGGGTCTTTAGCTTGCAATCGCGCCTCCGATACGATTGCTTCTGACTCGGCGCGAGAGGCGGCCTCGGTAGCCCCGGAACGATCATTCATGGCTCCTCTACGTACACCCTTGCACCGGCCAGGAATCATTTTAGGCTCGTCTTCGCTGTCGCGGGTGGTGTCAGTTCCAGACAATCGACGAGGGAGTTCGCGCGTTTCGCATGCTTGTCCTCGGTTTCCTCAGCCTCTTCCTGGACGTCGTACTGGCAAGTTGTCGCAGCAGTCGGTACTGGCGTGGGACTGACCGCATTGCCGTCTGCGTCATGACCTATAACGAGAGTGGCGAGTCTCTGGCACGGTATCCCCCAAGGCGTTGACGGCGAACATCTGGTGGTGCGGTTCGTCCAACAATTCGATTCACGGGCTGGGAGTTTCCTCCCATGGAGATAGAAAGAAGTACAGAGGATTTTGAGACTGGAGCCAGCTAGACAGCCTCATGTGTGCGAAAAGAGACATCAAAGCTAACTGGGAACAATTCGAAGGCATTGACACGAGATGGGAAAACGCATACTCAACCAGAGTGCCCGCAGAATAACTGCAGAAGCATGATGTATAGATTTCGTCTGAATTGGGTAGGTATATATCGTATACACCCCTTTCTCGAAGAGTCATGCGAGTCGTTCCATGTATTGCCAAAAAGGTCATGTGACACTAACACGTGACACGCAGGGAATGGCTTCAAGATCCGACCAGGCCTTGGACGCAATGGATGAATAGAATTCCGCTGTGCTTTAGGAGATTTGTCCATTGAGGCTGCTGTCGGATGGCAAGCCGCAAAACTAGGTACGCGAAAGGAGAGATCGGGGGCCCAAGTCAAAACTAGACTTTTCTCGCCGTAGCAGAAAGTAAATCCGCACATCCGACGACGAGGACGACGACCCGCATTCCACATAGTCGATTGCACAGAGATTATGTAGTCTCCCACCCCCGTTGAACGATGAAATTTAGGGCAAAGTTTGCTCAAAGGCAATGATACGGCGATGGTTTTGTATCAGGATTAACCGGTAGAACCAACTGGTAAAAGGGGAAACAGGGAACAGTAAAGCCAGTACAGCTCGCGGCAGCACGGCAGTTCAACACTGGAGCAAGGAGTTTGAGATGTGCCTGTAGTATTATGAGCAGCAGTTCAATTCTATGCGTGAAAATCATTACCACCGCTAAAGACCCAACAGTCTGTAGGATGCTTCAGAAGTACAGACATTTAGGCAAGGCTGCTTATTACCAAGGGAGTCTGACCTTTTCAGACTCTTCTTTTGTGTGAGAAGCTGTGGGAAATTGCCGATAATTCCATGTCCTTAAAAAGGGTCGCGCACTCGACCTTACTCTCCAGCTTCCGACCAGAACGAACAGCAGTCTTCATTCATAGGCTATAGACTTTTCGAACACTGATCAAGTGGAAGGCTAATTGTCAGGTAGCCAGTTTGTGGTAATCGTACCTAGCTTTGGTGCGCAGATTAAATTGTGGTCGGGCTGGGGTCGGAATTTCAAGAGTTTGGTTTGGTTTGATTTGGTTTGGGGAGCGAAGCACCAGGCATCAGCACCGCACCAGACCAGAGCACTTATCGATAAGATTCTGCCAAGATTCCATCTGGCAGAACGCAAACCGCACCGTAACTCCACGAAAACTTCACTGAATTTCTCCAAACTTCGCCAGCAGCTTCTTCGGTCAATTTAGACTCAATTTCAACGGAATAAAAAGCAAAAAAGAACTCGACATTGGCAGGATTCGAACCTACGCCTCCGAGGAGAATAGATTTCTAGTCTATCGCTATAACCACTCAGCCACAATGCCTTAAGTTGTAAGATGAGGCAATAAGCGCGTTTATAAAACGTTTTTTGGTTGAGTTTTGGCCCAGGGGCAAGGCTTTCAAGCCGAGTTCTGTCCGAGTGGCTGCAGCCTTGCGCTCGGACATTAGAACTTCTCGAATGTCATCGCACAGTTTGCGGCCAACTCGAGATTCCCGCGTAGAAACTTTTTCGGGGAGAAAAATTGTTTCAGAAAGGGGTGAAAAGGGGCGAAAAGGGGCTGTGACTTTATTCGCCCTATGGTAAAGTACCTCTACAATGACAGGCCGCTGAGCGCCTCGAGAAGAACTAGGTAACTGTCGGGAAACCTTTCTATGCATAGAAGTAGATAATGACTAGACACTCACGAATCACTTGACACAAAGCTCGCCGCTGTCGATGGTGACAGTGGAGCCTCTGTATGTCTTTGGATTCGTGTTGGTTGTCTTGATTGTTCATTCAAGGGGGCTATCGAAGTGTATATACAAAGGAGACGGAGAGTGATGTGGCGCGAGCTAGCTCGCGCCACACTGCTTGGTACTGTGATAACCAGTACACGTGATTCCCATTGAATAGTTACTGACAGTAACATTTCTTCGGATATCAGGTTATTGCCTACAGATATCAACATACATCCATCCATCCATCCATCCATCCATTCAAAACAGGAAAATCACGATATTTCATTCGAATTACGTCCGCTACTTCTCAATCTTCATACTGTTCCCAAACTTTACGTAGCCCATGCAGCCGTGTTATTCCTAATTCTGCGGTATGCTACTTACTGCAAGCGGCTTCTCCTAAATACAACGACTCCCTTTTGTCGCAATACGAATCCTATCAACATTTGACTGCCGTCATGCTGGCATTTTGGATCAAAGTACAAACCTGGTGGATGAAAGGTCACGAGTGTTATGCATATAATCTGCTTCTTCATTAAGGCAGCCCACCCACATTTGGCACACCCCACCTTTGGCACACCCCACCTTTGGCACACCCCACCTTTGGCACACCTCAACACCAAAACCTCACAATCACTTCCATCCACCACAACACCACCAAAACAGCGAATCTTAATGAAATGCCTGCCTACTCTACATCTGACCTCAAATTTGCCATTCGGGCATACCAAGATCCCAATCGAAAAATCAGCGATCGTAAATTAGCGCAAGAAACTTGTGAAACCAGGAATCGGCCTTACTGTCGGCCCGAGAGCATCACTGTGCATAAATACCTCGTAGATAGCCTCCATCAATCGACAAGTCTCTTCTCCCTCACTAAGGGCTTCCCTGTGGTTAACTAGCTCATCTTCTTTCGCTGTCGCTCCTGTGAATCAGGTTTGATAAAACTGGTGTGCCTCTTAATACTATCAAGCGACATGCGAACGGTGGTCTGAATGCTTCTCAAGCTCAGCTTTTACAGCAGAAATTGTCCCCAGATCAGGAAAAATGGCTCGTAGACTGGATTATTGACGAAGAACGTGCCTGGCGCCCTCCTTCGCATACAAGACTGCGAGAAATGGCTGGCTATCTTGCTCGGTTGGGTGGTGATGATACTCCCATTGGCAAAAATTGGGTAGACGGCTTCCGGAAGCGTAACCCACGCGTCAGCACTCTCATAGGTCGATCCCTCGATAAACAGCGAGCTGAGGGATCCAATCCAGATACAATTCAAAACTTTTTTGAAATATATCAGAAGATCTGCCGGGACCATCACATCCAGCCTCAAAACCGATGGAATTTTGACGAACACGGCCTATCTATGGGCTGTTTTTCCAATGGCAGGGTCCTTGGAGCAACTAGAGAAGGAAGAAGCAGGCGAACATATATCAAATCCCCAAACCTGAGGAAAGTAGTCTATCTATCTAAAAAGCTGCAAATCCGAATATCTAATGCTAGGTTTTTAGGCTAGATAGTAAGCTCGAGTACTCCCGGAGAGTGTACAGCAGCTCAGATCCATCAATAGACTGTAAATACTATGAGATTGCAGCAGCTTACTAAGAGAAACTGGCTTTTTTTCACCATGTCTACAGACACTACCCTACTCCTTTCTTTCAAAATTCAGCTAAGCTAATCAAATTCGCGTTATATAACACCAATCTGGAATGTACAAACCTAAGAAAAAGTAGTCTTTCTATCTAAAAAGCTGCAAATCTAGATATCTAATGCTCGGCTTTTAGGATAGCTAGCTAGCTCGTGTACTCCCGGAGAGCGTATAGGAGCTTAGATCTACTAATAGATTGTAAAACAATATAAGATCTCAGCAGCTTACTGGAGAACTAGCTTATTTTTCACTTGTCACATGCTACATTGGCATGAGCCACACAGCATTGGCATGAGCCACATACACACAGCATTGGCACATGTATACGGCATTGGAGATACACATGCGACGTTGAACATATGCGGCGTCAAATATGCAGCGGCGTTGGACGCATACATGCAGCGCGCGATATTGTCGCATGCCAAGACTATCGCCTCCATCGCCTCCATCACCTCCTTCGGAGCATCCTTTCATGGCATTGCGCCTTTTGCTACATCACAACGGAATATGTTTCTCACCATGACGATATTTCGGCATGGCAAGATTGGGTATCAATCGGCACAGGTGTGAGGATATAACCAGCTGGTTCTACAGCATGTAGATAGCCAGCGATCAATCTATTCATCTACTCACAATTCTATTCACAAATCTATCCACAAATCTATTGACCAACCTCCTCACCTCATTTTACATCTCTCAATCACTTTCCTCACTATCACTCATTTGCCGTCACGTGTTTGTGTTCAGACTGTTCTACACGTACCTCTCACCAAGGATTGTTACATCACTATCCACCAAGTCCAAAGATAGCCTCTTACCCTTTTTTCTTTTCTAGCACTTAGGTATTCAGCCAAGTCCATCAAAATTCACTTCGTGGAGTAGAGATTTGGAACGTGTAACCCTGAGAAAAGTAGTCTATCTATCCCAAAACCTGTGATTCCGGATATTTAATGCTTGCCTTCTTGGCTAGCGAGCTCGCTGGAAAACTCCCGGTGACTGTACAAAGGCTTAGATCCATCAATAGATCCTAGAAATTTTGAGATCTTGCCAGCCTACAGGGAGAAACTGGCTTTTTTTTCACTAAGTCTATACACAGCCTCTTCTCCCTTTTCTCAGCCCCTTACCCCTTTTTCTTTCCAGAATTTAGGAATTCAGATGTCTACCAAAACTCACTGTGAAAAGGATCGATTTGGAGCAGACAACCCTGAGAAAGATAGTCCTTCTGCCTCAAAAGCTGCAAATCTTGATATCTAACCCTGAAAAAAGTAGCCCTATCTATCTCAAAATCTGCAAATCCGGATATCCAATGCTGGATTTGAGTTTGGCTAGCTAGCTCGAGTGCTCCCGGAGAGTGTACAGTAGCTTAGACAGAATAATAAACTGCAGATATCAGGCAATTCTTGACTAATTACAGAAGGGACTTGACTGATTTTCACGATGTCCACAGACAGCCCCTTACCCCTTTTTCATTCTTCAGAATTTGGGAATTTAGCTAAGTCAACCAAAATCACTTCACGTAGCCCCAGTTAAGAGTGTATAAACCAAAGAAAAACTAGTCTATCTACCACAAAATCTGTAAATCTGGATATCCAACGCTAAGCTTTTAGGCTTGCTAGCTCGCTAGAGTGCTCCCGGTGACTGTACAAGAGCTTAAATTCATCAATAGATTGCAGAAATCTTGAGATTTCAACAGCTTGCAGGGAGAAACTGGCTTTTATTTCACCATGTCCACAGACAGCACACTACCCCGTTCCCACATATCCCGGACATACGGGGCTACACCGGAGATAAAAGAGCTCTCCCTGGTGCGTTTGGACCGTATATAACCGGATCTTCGGTGCCCGCGCCCCGGGGAAACCGTTGCTAACTCACCGAGTCTCGTCCTCAACTCGTGAGACGGTGAGCCCATTTTCCACCACCACAACAACCCACCACCACCACCATGGCTCTACCAACAATTGTGGAGGGTCGTCCTCTCTCCCTTGTCTTCAGGGATGCGATTATTGATCTCGAGACGCGGCAAGTTCCAAGAGAAGTGCTGCAGCTTCAAGACGCTCACTTGACAACGCGCTCACTTCCAACGAGGCGTGACAACATTGAGGAACATGAACGGAGGCTTGAGCAGACAGATTTCATGGTTGTTTCTTCTCCCAGCCTTGTCTACGTCAACCAAAATCTTTCTGTCTGTCTACGAGCTACTCATGAGCCGCTCTTCCAACTCCAGGAAGCGAATGACCTTCTTGGATCGTATACTCACGACGAGGTCCTTCAGCTCCACCGCGAGCAGATCGACAAGAGGGTCCATGGGCCCAAAAAGCCCAACATCAAGAAGGCCAGCGAGCAATTCGTGGCTCAGGCTCCGTTCGCAAAGGATTGGCAGGCTCTAATGGACAAGGTCTACGCTGGAGAACCGGAAAACCTTAAGTACGCAATAAAGGCATGGGCGGCACCATTGATCAAGTTTGTCAAGCGGCGAAAAGAGAAAAAACAAGCGAAGGACGGTGACGCGGACGTCGGCAATCCAGGTCAGTCTCTACGTACGATCACGTTGATAGGGGGGATTGTTGACGGCACTTTCGCTAACACAACTACTCGCAGACAACACCGACAACGCCAGCAACGCCAGCAACGCCGGGACAGAACTCACGGCGACCGATGCGGATTCGGAGGCCGGTATGGCGGTGGGTGTGGTGGAAAATGAATCACAGCAGAGTTTAATGAGGATGTTTTCATGAGATATCTACGGTGCATGGAGGCAGCATGGAAAATGGAAAGGGGAGCCGGATTTGGCGTTTCTTGGGTGTTTGAAATTGATATTCCCGTTGAAGACGGATGGAGGATACTCGATTGGATTACATGGGGAGCGAGAAAAATGGACGTACGAATGGACGGATGGACGTTGGAACGTGTCTATTGAAGGGCGTCAGAGCGAGCAACGGCGCAGGAAAATTTATTCTGGAGATGAACGGCGGGGGGAGAGAATCATATAAATGTCTCCAGGAATGCCCACTTCTCACCATGCTTCAGCTGTGATCTACCATACCTACGGCCATTTGCACGTGCTTGGCTTGCCACATAGATCACCGAAGTGAAATATCCATCTACGTCACAAGAAACATTGGTTCTCCTCGAGTAAAAGAGCCCTACAAAGACTCGTCTCCATTGTCTGCAGAGAACAAAGCCGCCTGGAAAGACTTCTCCACGGCTACTCAGATATCTGGATTGGGAAGTATTGACAAGCGAATCACGTGCCACGGCAATAGTCGCCTTCTACTTCTGCGCTCACCTTGGACCTGTCACCTTCCACCTTCCACCTCCAACCTTCCAACCACCACCAACTTTCTCTCACCCTTCGACACTCCCACACAACCCTCGACCTCTCTCTTCACCTCGCCTTTGCCGAGCAACTACACGTGCTCCATCTTTTCATTCTTCTTCCATCCTGAATCGAGACCTCTTTGAAAGAACTTTTACTTTCTCACAACACTCAAGATGTCTTCAACCAGGACCCAGACTAAGACGGCCTTGCACTACGGCCACCAGGCCTACGCCGAGTCGTTCGTGTCTGGCTGCGTGTCGACCTTGGCGCCGCGTTCCATCAATGAGTGGACACCGTTGCAGCCTGAGCCGGCCAAGTCAACTCGGCGTGCGGGTGGCTCCAAGGCCGCTCAGCATGACCAGCCATCCGCCTCACCTTTCGATGACGCCTCACCTTTCGATAGCGCCGAGCCTGAGCGAGCCTCTCCACAGAATCGACGTGAGGCTCAGCCTAAAGATACACCAAAGCGCAAACGTACGGTCGGCGAGGAATCCTTCCCTCTCCCAGGTGATCCAGACTGGGAGCCTCACCATGGCTACCCATGGCCGAACAAGCATAGCAAGGGTCCTTTCAGGTGCCCGTTTCCAGACTGCCATTTCACCTTCACCAAGTGGAGGCACCTCATGCGCCACAAGGTCACTGACGACCAGCATGAGTGTTGCGAGATCCACCAGCGCGATTTCGACGACTGGGATACATTTGTGCGCCACAAAGCTGAGTCCATCAAGCACATCAGCTGTCCGTTTTGTGGCATCGACTTTGGCTGCCAAGGTGGACTGAAGTTGCATCTGCAGAGGGTGAGTCGACTTGACTTTTTCCAAGCATGTGAATTACTGACGTAGATTTCGTAGGATCATCCACGAAAGCAGACCATAAAATGCAGTGGCTGTGATCATATTTTCGCGGAAGGCGCTGCCATGATCGACCATATCGAGCGTGGAATGTGCGGAGGCATATCTGCCGACATGCTGGTATCGCATCGCATGCACAAGACGGTCGTTGCCAATTTCTTGAACGATCCCGAAAACAATGCGGATCGCAGGGTCATCTCTGAGGATGGAGGAGTCGGCCTTGGTGGAGGGGTCAGTCTGCTGGATTCTTGGGATCGTACTGACCTTCCAGCTCCACTGCGTCCGGCCAACGCTGTGAACACAGAAGCGCCTGTCGAGGAAAAGTGGCCTGAGTTGCCCACTCAGAACAAAGGAAAGGAGAAGGAAGTCCTCGACAATGACAGCGACAAAGAAAATGCCGCTGCGAAGAAGTTTGCACAAGACAAGGTCTCCAAGGACACGAACACACACATGTTCACCAGTGAGGCCAAGTCTCCATATGCAGCACCTCCAATCGCAAAGGCAAATCTTGCTCCTCCGGCCAAAGTTCCAGAGGCCAGTGCTCGCCCAGCGAACGTCTCAGATGCTACCACGCGAGTTGCGAAGACTCCTACCGTCAGTCGAGTGGTTCCGGCTGTTCCAATTCTACTAAAGGCATCCGGTCCCGCTCCAAATGGCACTACTCGTGTTGCGAAAGCGTCTGCCGTCCGTCCAGTGGTTCCAGTTGTCCCAGTACAGCTGAAGACAGAGGAGTCTTCATCTCATGCACTTCCTCGCATCGCAAAGGCTTCCGCTGTTCGTCTGGCTGTCCCGACGGCGATGAAGAAAGATGAGTCTACACCGGAAACGACTCCTCGCATTGCGAAAGCATCTGTCGTTCGCCCAGCTGTACCAATGCTGCCAGAGAAAAAAGAGTCTTCGGCGAATAGCATCCCCCAAATTGACAGGGCATCCACCGTTCGTCCAATCCTCCCAACGCCGCAGAACGCAGCTGGACCCTCTCGTGGCAGCACACACCGAGTCGCAAGGGCATGCAACATTCGTCTTGTCAGTGTAGCGTCACCAAAGACACGAGAGCCTGCCCAAGACGCAACTTCTCGGGTCCCAAAGCCATCTACAACACGTCCAGACATCCCGGAGACATTGAAAGCAGCCGAGCCCGTGGCAGACAACTGGGAGGAGCGACTCAAAAGTAAACCCTTGGATAGGAAAGTGTTCATCAATCGTCCAGTCGTCCCAGAGCCGTCGAAAGCCGCGGAGCCCGTCGCGGAAAACAGGAAGGAACGACTTGAGAGGAAATCTAGGTCTCAAATGGCGCCCACCCCACGTCCTGTCACCCCAGAACAACCAAAGGCAGCCAACAACGCTACCGACAACTGGGAGGAACGACTTCGGGAAAGTCTCCGGTCTGCAAAGGCCGAGCCCTCCGTTCCCGCTGAAGACGACTGGCAAGCGAAGCTCAAGAGGAAGACACTTTCGCAAATGTTCCACAATGTGACGTCGCCGAAGAAATTCGACGACTTTGATGATTTCAATGAGTTCGAGGACCGCCGTACGCCTGAGCAAATTCGTGACGCCAAAAGGCTCTCAGATCCCACCGCTTTCGAGTGGCTCGATCCTAATGTGGATCTCTGGGAGGATCCTGTGCAGGAGAACGTGAGTGTCAAGGTGGATGCTCAGGTGAAGGATGAACCAAGGGCTGCTGGGCAGTGGAGTTCCGATTTCCGAAATGCATCGACTGAAAAGGTTGAGTCGAAGCCCGCTGCCAACGTTTCCAAATCGGCTGCGAGTGCTTCCAAGCCTGCCACAGCTGTTCCCGCGCCTGCTGAGGCTCCGAAGCAGAACAGGTATGCATGGGATGTTTCCGAAGCAGTGCCAGCTGGTCCCAAGCCTTCTGAGGGTGCTCAGCAGATCAAGTCTGCATGGCATCTTCCCGAGGCCAAGAAAGCCGATCCCAAGCCCGCTACAGATGAGCCCACGCCCTTCGAGGCCACACAACAACCCAGGTCCTCCGGACCAAAGCTCCCAGCCTGGGGCAGCGGCCAAGCCGGCTCATCAAAGCTCTTCCCATCCGCCAAAGCAACGCCCGTCAACAACGTCTGGGCCGACGAACTGTCCCGCCAACACCGCACCCAAGCGACGCCCAACGGCTTCAATCTCGCCTACTATGACCCCACACAATCGGGCTACGACGCGACGCGCTTCTGGGACGCCGACCGCCAAATGTACAAGTGCCCCATCGTCCCCTGCTTCGAGGAGGCGCAGTACCACGGCACGCCCGCGGACCTGGCGTACCACATCAAGCAAGGCCACGCATACATGACGCGCAACGCGTGCCCAACGTGCTTCAAAGAGTTCAAAACCCTCGCTTCCCTCATCGGACACGTCGAGACTACGCGGAAATGCGGTGTAAAGTCGTCCAAGAAATTCGAAGAGACGTTCGACCGGTTGACCGGGGGCTTCCTGAAAGCGAAGCAAGACTTCCGCGAGGATGTGGCGTTGCCGGAGAGGGTGAAGCGGGATCGCCATGGCAATATTGTTACGGCGGAGGGGGATGATGAGGAGGTTGCGCAGACGGGGGTTAGGAAGACGGGGTTGTTTAGTATGAAGGTTGAGGGGAGTCAGCCTGTCGGGTGGGAGAGGGTTGATTGGGGTGGAGAGGTTGGCGGGAGGAGGGTTAGGGTTGAGAAGAAGTATTGAGGGTGAGGTGGGGTGGTGCGAGGGAGGGGGTGTGGAGTGAATGTGGAGTGGAGGGAGAGGGTGGCAGGCGAAAGTGAAAAATGTCGACGGTCGGTCTTCAGGACGATGGGATTTCGGGTGGGGCCTTCTTTGCATTCTCTTTCTCTTTTCTGATGTCATTCCCTTTCTTCTTTTCCGTTTGCTTACTACAGCACGGAACATCATTCCCCCAAAAGCAAGAGTTTGGTCGGTCGGGCATGGTCATCGGAGTGGTTATGGAAGTATGGCTTTCTGGCCATGAATCTTTTGTTCGTGGAGAGGCGTTGTTATGCTGGGGTGGCTGGCTGTTTGCGGGTTTGCGGGTTTGCGGGATGAAATGGTGATGGAAAGCAGTTTGCTTCTTAACCTTTCCCTTTTGTTTTCCCGAAAATGCATTTGCTTTGCTCCGATTCATCTTTTGAATTCTCTTGATTGCTGCTTTGCTTGCTTGCTTCAATAGCTGATCCGCTGGCTTACTCCTCTTGCTGACTCCTCTTGCTTGCCCCTCTCGTGTGCCTCTGAATTGCCGGCTTGACGGAGACAAGAACATGCCCACCAAGAACCAAGCCAAGCCAAGCCAAGAGAGTAGCTAGTCAAGCAGTCGAGCAGTCGGGTAGGTCGAAATATCAATTGACTCTACATATGCTCTTGAGTAGTTGGATTTGCGTGATTTGTGTCATTTGTGTGACTTGAGCATGGATGTGGATGGTTGGGGATGGGTCTGAAGGTGGAAATATCCAGTGTATTCGAAATCGCGGGTTAGGGGTGGAGAGTTGATATGGCTATGGGATAGGAAGGGGAGGGGGAAGGAACGGCGTGAAGAGAAGGGTAGAAATTATTCCGAAACGGGATCTGGAGTTAGAAGCGGAATCGTAAATTGAAGGGTTAGGCGTAGGGGTAGTTAGAGGAGGACGCGAAAGTGGACGTGGACGTGGACGTCAAGAATAAACGATGAATCGCAAAGAGGAGAAATGGTGGGATAAAGAAATCCACCTCCCATCCCTCTCACACCTCCCATCCCATCCCATCCCCTCCCTCTGCCCCTAAAAAAAAAAACAAATACAAAGACAAAAGACAAAAGAACCGAGACGATTAGGTGAATCCACGAGGGGGAAAGAGGTCTTGTTATATATATCGAGATCCCGAGGAGTGAAGAATGAATGAGCGTTGAGAGGACGCGGACGCACCAGTAAGAAGCAACGGGGAAAAGGGGAAAAAGGGAAGGGGGAAAAGAAAGGCACGTGACAGCCCCTATTTCCATTTCCATTCCCAGGCGGGGGTTTGAACTGAACTGAACTGTGGAGCGAGAAGCGAGAAAGAAGGAGAAGGAGAATCCCACGACTCGACGGAGGGTTAGGGTGCGTGGGGTGCGTGATAGAAAGAAAGATGTCTGTGCAAGACGAGAGATGTGGGAGGAAGGGATCACGTGATTCCTTTTTTTCTTTTTTTCTTCACGTTTCGAGATCTGACAGATTCGAGAGATTTGAGGAATTTGGAGGACGGAAGGACGGAGGGGAGAAAGGACAAACAAAGACAAAGACAAGAAACAGAGAAATCGTACCTCATACACCAGACAAAATGCCAAGGTAGAGGAAAAAGACCGAGACTGAAATAAACTGCAGAAATAAGGAGAATGGAGTTTGCACAAACACAAAAGCTCCTATTTTTCAATCATTTCGATTTTCAAGTCTCAAACTACGTTTCCATCTATCTATTCCGCCTTCGCTACCCCCAACACACGGATCCGACGTCCGACATCCGACATCCGACATCCCCAAGCAGTCCACGGACAAGCCCGAAATGAATTCCCGTCTCTCAGTTTTGCGAATCCCTCCACTGACGTTATCCGTCCCGCTATTTCTGATAATCACTACTCGCTACTCGCTGTTCGCTAGAAATGCCATATATGCAAATAAGTAACCCTTGATCCCGCAAATCCTCGCCTCGCCCCGACCTCGCCCTAAAGAGCCAAAGGATGCAGGCCACAACTCGATATAGATGCATGCTCGCTCCAAGCTCTCTAAACGCCAATCCCTCTTGAACGCGGGGGAAGATGGAAGACCGGAAATGAGGAAGGTAGTATGGGTTTGGTTAGGTAGGTAGGTAAGTAGATAGGTGGATGTGATGTATGTACAGACGAGATGAAAGGAAGATAGGGGGGAAAACTCCGATTGATGTTTGCTGTGCTAATTGTGGATGGTTTTGGGCTTCTGAGTGGGTAGGGTTGGGGTGGATAGGTCCATGGTATGATCCGATTTGGATTCTCCTTCCCTTTTTCAAAGTGCTGAGCTCAATGAAACAAGTCGGGAGGAAACATGTCGTTTCGCGTCATCAGACGGCTCGGCGGCGGCGTCGTGTCGTTTGTGAATTGCAGGTTTCCGAGGTTGCACCAGTTGTTGACGGGCTGTGGTATCGTCAGCATCCGCATTGGAAACTTTGGAAGGCCGAGAATGAAAGACGAAGTAAAAAGATGGAAGTGCGAAGGACAGAGGGAGAGGAAAAAACTCACCAAACAACTCAGATACTTGCACCAACTGCAAGTAACCCGATACACGTAGAAATTTCTCAACAGCACAATAAACCCCACCAACACCGCCACCAGCGCTCCGGCACGCAACAACCACCACACCCACCACAGCGGCTTCCGACCCTTGAAGAAGCCCACCGGCTGCCGCACCCAGCCCTTCAACCCCTGCTGTTGATCCTCATCCCCGGTCTGCAGCGCACCCTGGGCTCCCGCTGCCGGTCCCTGGTGGCGTCCAGATTGACCCTCGCGAGTCCCCGGACGACCACTGCCCGAGTACTTCTGTCTCGGCTCGCCGGTTCGCACGGGGTGGTAGGGCGGTTCGTCCTGGCCGATGCGCTTTCGCAATGCGTCGGGCGAGTGCAAGATGCAGATTCCGAGAACCAAACCCATCATGAAGCCGCCGATGTGGCTGAAGTTGTCGAGACCGGGGAGAAGACCCAGAGCGAAGGAAATGACCACGTCAACGAGGATGAACGCGAGGTCTTTGATGGGAGATCGGCGCAGTTTCCACGTGTAGAGGAGGTCCAGGAGGGTGAGTGCGAGGATGCCAAAGAGACAGCCAGAGGCGCCTGTCGAGGCGACACCGGTTGCGGCGTAGTTCCCGCCAAAGACGAAGCCGAAGATGCCGCTAGAGAAATAGACCAACGCGAAGCGCAACGATCCAATCTCGAGCTCCATCTCCCGACCCAGTGTACATTGCAGAAGCATGTTGAAGCCGATGTGGATCAGCCCAGCATGCAAGAATATCGGCAAAATGAACCGCCACCACTGGTTGGGCTCTGGTCTGCGATTGATGTCGGGGTTTCTGGGATCAGGATTTGGAACACCACCGAATCCGCAGGCTTGGGATAGAGTGCACAGTGCATCTTCGGTCGTGGCATTGGGGCATTGAAGGCGGATGGGCACAGGCGAGTCGGTGATATTATGGGTATTTCGCATGCAGGGAACATATCGAGCTCCCATATTGATAAGTACATTCGGAGAAGGACCTATCATGGGATTGAACTGTGGGTGGATTTCAATAGGGGAGTGGGTTAGAGATGCTTTTGGGAGTCAGTAGGTGTCCAGAATGGGTGATAGGGGGTAGACGCGCCATTTCTGATTATCTCAATGATGAAGACGACTGTCTGAACAGCCGTCATTGTCCACACCACCCATGCGATTGGGCCCTGAAAGCGACCCTTCTTCTTCTTCTTTCTACTCCTGTCCGTCCGACTCTTGTGTCTTCGTCCGTCCTCTGGTATGTATGCATTCTCGGCGTCTGTGGGGCTGATGACGGTATCTGTGCCTGTTTTTCCAGGGATTTTGGTCCGCAGTGGTATGGCATTCTGGTCGGCGAACGGGTCTGTTGAGACTGGCGGCTTAGGCGGGGGAGTGGGTGCTTGGTTTCCGCCGTAGTATGACGGTAGTGTGGTGGAGCTTCCTCCTTGCTGATTGTTCGGGTATGGAGGGTAGCCGTAGGAGTGGTCGTCAAAGGGAGACGTTACTGGGGAGACATCGCTGTGGGGAGCGCCGTGGGGCTGGCCGTGTGAGGGTATGCCGGGAGACGGCGGTGGAATGGGAGGTAAGGCTGCGTCTTGACGGCGGTTGGAATATGGGTGCTCGTTGTAGTAGTCATTTGACGCCATAGCGGCGGGCAGAGGAGGGTGTTGGTCAAGGTGCGGCTTCGTCCAGCCGGGACTGGGGGAGGTGGTCGTGAGCTGCGGAGTGCTGCGGCGTGGGTTGTGGTGTTGGTTGCACGGAGCTTGCGTGGGTGGTGGTCGCTTTGGCCGAACGAGGTAATGGAGGTGAGAGTGACTGTGGGCAGCACTGAACGATGGACGAGAGGAAATGGGTGGTGGACAGTACAGAGCGAGAGAGTGTGACGTCCAGGATAGGAGGAGGGTTGAAAAGGAGCGAGGTTTCTTTCAATATAAGACGTGGTCGACGACTCGCTCTGATGTTTGCTGATGTCGCGGCAGCAGGGTTCAGCGGCTCAGCCTCAGCCTCACGTTTTGAAACACGGCCCGCGAAACACCGCCAAAATAGACGACACGGGACATGACCACAGCACCTGACCTGCTCCTGACGGTCCTCACACGTGATACACTCACATCTTCGCCTCTTCGGCAACTCTCAGCGATCCTCTGTAACTCATAGCATTCGATCCTCTGCAGATTATTTCCCCAACGACGACGACGCCAACCTGCGATAGGAATCCCTCAGTGTGATATTCTCCCTCCACCAATAATGCCGCCGTCTGTCACGCCACCAGTCTCATCCCGTGATCTAGAAGGAGGGAGCTGCACCTCTTCTGCATCGCATCTTGGCCGCGTCCACACAGATGCGTCCCTGGATATCGCAAGACGGGTTCCCCCTGGGGTAGGTAGAGTGCCACTACCGCGGTGAGAATAGAGGTAGCTGGTTAAGTATCTCAAATCGCCCCTCTCTCCTCTTTTCGCCTTTCTCTTCGTCACCTCCATCTTGCTCGCACAGTTCGTCTTGTGTCGTTTCAATTCCTTCAGTCTTCAGTCAATTGCAATTTTTCATCGAGATATCCAGCGCGTCGCCACGCGCGTCGCATAGACTAATCTTATCGCGACATTCTACCCGACAATGATCGCCACCAAGCTTCCAGAGAGTGCGATCGACTTTGAGAGGTCTGCAGCTTGGGATGCTGACGCTGCGACTCCAAATGCCCAGTCGGACGCTCGCGACGCTCACGTTCAGCTGTCGCATTCGGTCGTCGGGTCGCTCTTCTCAGGGGGTAGTACTATCAAGCTGTCGCCTCGAATTCTGGTTCGAGAAGTGGACGAGCTGTCTGAGGAGGAATTCGAGCTACTACAAAGGTGCGTGACCTGCTCCAATTTATCCCCGCAGCTGCTGATTTTCCCCACCACAGCTCCCAAACCATCGACATCCCACGCACAACCTTCCTTTCCCTCCCTCGAGAGCTCCGCGATGAAATATACGGCCTACTCTTGTGGTCGCCGACGGGACTCGCCCTCGACACCTCTCCGATATCATACAAGCGCGGTCGTCTCGCCTCTTGGCCGCACAAAACCCACCGCTTGTTGATCTCTACAGCCTGCTACACAGATTACCAAGGTCGCGAGGCTTATGAAGTACTGCCACTGGACACGACACTTCTGACGGCGAATGCCCAGATTGCCAGAGAGGCGGCAGAAAGGTTATT
Source organism: Aulographum hederae CBS 113979 (assembly GCA_010015705.1). NCBI lineage: Eukaryota > Fungi > Ascomycota > Dothideomycetes > Aulographales > Aulographaceae > Aulographum > Aulographum hederae. Next base: position 235,526 of record ML977177.1, read on the forward strand.
CGCTGTCAACGAATTCCGAGTTACCTACCCCCTAGCACCCGTCGTCGACTTTTTATCAAAGCTTCCCCAGCAGCTCAGGGGCTGCATCCGACGCCTTCGTTTCCCACGAGTATTTTTCTCGCCCTCACTCCTCCGGAACAAGCAGGCCTGGGACTCCCTCAGTTCTCTACTTCTCAAGCCCGGATGGCTGAACCCAACAACCATATCAATCGAAATCCCCGCAGACATCTCCCTGTACGAATCCGACTCGGTCTCTTTACTCAAGACAGTTCAGACCCGCGACGAACAGTCGTCATTCGAATGGCCAGCCGTCAAATTCCTCCTTTCCCTCCTCGTCGGCTTCCCCGACGACCGAGCCAACCCAGAGGCCAAGGAATGGGAGCCCGCATCCTCCATGTCCAGAATCCGTCTCATCCACCGCTCCCTCCCCACCTCATCCTTCCTCGGCGCGCTCAACGCCGCTGGCTCCTTGCACACGCACGTCGACAACCCAACTCCTCGTCCGAAAGAGGAAGTGGATATCGAAAATCTCGATGCGGTGCGCTTCCTCCGTACACCGAGGTACAGCACCGATGAGAACACGGAGAAAGAGCTCGTCATGGCGTCGAGGAATCCGCATAGGACGGACTTGACGGTGCCGTTGGCGTGGGATCAGTGGCATGAGGAGGAGGCTGTGCAGGCGAGGGAGAAGGTCGCTTTCAATGCAAGGTGGGAGGATGAGGCTGATGTTGGGGGCGGGGAGCGGGCGCTGCTTTTGACGAGGTCGAGGTAGGGTAATCAAGGTGGGAGTTGGGACGTAGTGGGTGTGAAAACACGCAAAGACTACATCCTGCAGTCTGGACTTGGTAATTTCTCATTTGGTATCTCGCGAGGATTTACTTCACATCTTTGCGGAATGGCGTTTTCAATGGCACTCTTTCACTAAAGCTAATAGATGGAATGCGGACCATGGTCAAGGAGTACACACTGATGTCGATTTTATAGCCACCGTTTTATCATTCGCTACTACGGAGCGGACTGGACTGGGTTTTTGAGTACATGTTAGGTATCCAATGTTGTAACCAACATCTCAGTGCTCGACACTGCGATTTTGCTGTGGTTGTGAGCATGCACGAACATGGTCGCGTCGGCATTCTGGTGGACGGCACGAAGATATATCAATCTTCATGTTTTCGAGAATTTCTTCGACGACGATTTGTTGGCGTGGTGCACGTGATGGACAGCTTTCCCTGCTTACCTCATCGCGCACCGCCTTCGTTGTACGCCACACCTTACCGAGTTCATCACCACCTCTGTGTCTCTGTCTGCAGGGCTCCAGCTGTTTCTCCCGCTTTCAACTCCGAGCATTTCCACAGATTCTACGAAACCGCTTCTCCGTATCCTCATCGTTTCCTTGTTATTAGTCGTCTCATTCCAGTCAAACTGCCCGTGTCATAAGCATATGTTATTCCCTCCCACCATGCAACATGTAGCAGATCCCTTCAACGCCCGCTCCGCTCGCCTTGGCGCAGACTCCGCTTCTCCTTTCTCTCTCGGAGTCCCGCAGCAAGGCAGTCTAAGCGATCGGAGTGTTTGGAGCATGTAGCCCAATATCAAGCAGAACCGTCACTGGACTGGACTGGCGCTGGATCCTTGCCTGCCCGTATCGCTACAGCTTGTGTGCAGCTCCTCCACCATGACTTGCTGCAGCCTTGCTGCCAGTCTCCCACCACGTTGACGATTTCTCTGCCCGTGGGCTTCCAAGCTCGTACGACTCTTTCTGTGAATCCACCGGCTTAAGAGATGGCTGCAGTTGTGCAATATCAAAGCCGGGTTTGATTGGTTCGTGGGAGCTTGGCTGCTTGGAGGAGGATGCTGCTTCACGCCTTTGCTATATCAGAGTCGACAGGCTGGACGCAGCTGCTGCAGTGTCTGGCAGGCTCAGGGATGACTAAGGATTCTGTAAGCGTGGAGGTGAGGTCTTCTTAACCAGCTCCATCGACGTTCAATTCGAACTGTTGACGAACTCTCCTGATTCAAGCCAAAAGCCTTGAATTGATTCTCCGAGACAGACAACCAACAGAACAAGCTATCACCGCAAACAGACCACCACCATGCCGAAACCTACCTCCGAGCAAACCATCCTGGTGACAGGAGCCGCCGGCTTCGTCGCCGCGCACGTGATGAACAGCTTCCTTGAAAAGGGGTACAAGATCCGCGGCACCGTCCGCACAGAAAAGTCCGCCGACTCCGTCCGCAAATCCCACTCTAAATACGCGGACCGCCTCAGCTTCGTCTTCGTCCAGGACATCGCGGCCTCCGGCGCCTTCGACGAAGCCGTCAAGGGCGTCGACGGCGTCATCCACACGGCCTCCCCTTTCATTCTCAACGTCGAGGACAGCGAGCGCGACCTCCTCATCCCGGCCATAAAAGGCACAACCGGCGTCCTAGAAGCCCTGGCAAAGAATAATCCAGACGCCACACGCGTCGTCATCACATCCTCCTTCGCATCCATAATCGACATGTCGCAAGGCTACCGCCCGGGCTACACCTACAGCGAAGCCGACTGGAACCCCGCTACGTACGACGAGGCTAAAGCAGATAACGGCGGCTTCGCGTACTGCGCCTCGAAATGCTTCGCCGAGCGCGCAGCGTTTGATTACGTCGAGAAGAATAAGCCGACCTTCTCTGTCGCGACCATCTGTCCGCCCATGACCTACGGTCCCATCGCCCACACCGTCGCATCGATGGATAAACTCAATACTTCGTCGGCGGATATATGGCGTTTCATGAACGGAACCACGGAAGAAGTTCCGCTAACAGATTTCTGCGGCTTCGTCGACGTACGCGACCTCGCCGACGCGCATCTCCGCGCTTTTGAAACGCCCGAGGCCGCGAATCAGCGGTTCTTGGTTACAGGGGGGAATTACAGTTATCAGAAGGTTTGTGATGTGTTGAATGCGCTGCCCGGGCTAGGAGAGGGGAAAGTGCCGGTGGGGAAGCCGGGGACGACGCCTGAGGGCGAAGTCTACAAGTATGATACTAGTAGGGCCAAGGAGGTTCTGGGGATGAGGTTTAGGGGGCTGGAGGAATGTGTGATGGATACGGCGGAGAGTTTGTTAGGGTTGGAGAAGGCGATGGCGATGGCTTGACGGGTGGGTGTAGGTATTTTGGAGATGAGGAGGGAGAGGGGTGTGCTGATGGTTTTGGAGGGCGCGTCTGGACCCTAGTTGGATGATGATTCTCGAAGAGTTGACCGCGTTGGAGAGGTGAGGTCAGGTGTAGTTAGGTGAAGTCAAGTGAGGTTATGTAAGGTCCTCTGACATATTTCTACCTTCTCTCGCTCTACGAAAAGTTTCTGATAATAAAAGATTGCTTCTCCTATCTATACCTCTCTTTGATTGAACTCTCTTATCTTCATTTCGTATATTCAGTTTGAACACGTCACGTGAGCTCAACTCTCTTAATATTTCTCCTAACCCCTCATCCCGCAAATCCAAGATATCCAAAAGATACAGAAAGCTAGACGTCCAAAGCACTGTCTACTGGCTAGAAAGGCAAAAATGTCATGAATTTCAAGTATAAGACGAGAGATCTGGCTTTGGATCTTGGGAAAAACACGACTGCGGACGCAGCCTGGATGAATATCTTGGCCTTGGACGTGAGGAAATCTTCTGTGTCGATCCGGTTGATCGTATGTTGTTTGTTTTGAAGCTCATGGTAGATGGGTGGGTCTGTCTCTGTCCGAATCTTTTCTCAAAGTGTGATCATCTTCAAGTTTCTTCATCTCGGTTAAGACAAAGCGTATTGTCTAGTGTCTCTACCCGCTTCCCGCGTCTGTTTTCAACTCTTTTCTTGGTGAGTCGTGGAAATAGTGGTATTATTGATTTGGATCTAAATCGCGACACGCGAACAAGCATCTGCGCCGACTTTCTCTTCGACTTGGGTTTTGTTTTGAATCTCTATTGTACCCCTAGACAATCGCTTTCACACCTCCCAAGGACAATGTTCTAGTTTCTCTGAACGACCGGAATTCCACACAATAGCTTTCACATATCCTGAGGACATTGTTATCGCGTCTCAGTCCCTGATACCAAGACCATCACGACTCACACAACACAATAAGCTCCGACACCGCTGCAGCGAGGACGAGTATATATACCTCCACCGAGCGATGCAGTAGAAGTATTCCCTCACACACTCGCTCTCCAACTTCCAAGCTTCCAGACTCAAAGTACTGCTGGCACAGTACAGTACAAAAGCACCGAAAACCACTCTTTGTTTTTCCATCGGACTTCGCTGGTCTCTCAGTCTTCTGTTTTCAACTTGAAGGACTCGATGGCTGCTGGGAAGGTTCATCATTGGTACGTGCGACTCTTGAGTTCTATCTATCTCATCCCATCCTTTGCCCACATCATCTTGTCCCATTTGATTTCCCAGCGTCTCGTCTCCACCACTTTCTCCTTCCTTCCTCCCTTCGCCTTCCTCCCTCTCAACCATCACCTCCCCTCCCTAACCTCTCCCACAAGCCCTCAATCCCTCAACTAACTTATTCTTCATTCACAGCCCCTACTGCAAAAAATCACCAACCCACCTCTGCCGCGCGCGGGGCCATGTGGTGCGCTGTACGGCTCATGAAATCCTTTTCGGTGCAAGGAGGTGTCGACCGTGTCCGCTTTGTGTGAGGGATGGGCGGTTGAGGGCGTGTGGGCGGGGGATGGGGAAGAGACGGGAAGAGGAGGGTGGGGGTGAGGGGAAGAGTGAGGGGAAAGATAGGGAGGGAGAGGGGGAGGGAGAGGGGGAGGGAGAGGGGGAGGGGGAGGGAAAGAAAGATGGCAAGGGTGAAAGTGGCAATGGTAAGGGGAAGGGGAAAGATAGGAAGAAGGGAAACGACAAGGGCAAGGGGAAGGGAAAGGGAAAGAAGTGGTAGAAAAGGTGGGAACCGTGGGAAGGCGAAGAGACGACGTTGCGATGCCGCGGCTGGATCCGTTGAACTCTACCGAGTCGTTGTGTCGGTGGAATGTGAGTGGAGTCCGCTGGTTCGGATATTGGATGTGAGGATGGTAGAGCAAGGAAATCTAGCTGGGCTGAAGTCTAAGGTATAGCGATTTCTTTTGTGCGTCTGGCTTGTGTATGAACATCTCCCAGTCCATCACGTCTTTTCCTTTTGCCCCAATCACCTGTTCCCCGTTCCTATCCCATCTTTTTCTTTATTCCTGATCTCTCATCTCCGATCCACCTCTTACCATTCTTCTCCTCTGCCTATCCTGTACACATTCCTCCGCGCTGCTTTCTCCTCTTCCGATTTTCGTGCTTTCTCCCCCTCTTTCTCTCCCCTTTCCACCTCCTACCATTCTCTTTCCCGGCCTGCCGTCCATACCGTCAATATCGCTATCCCCACTTCCTCTCCCCTACTCAATCAACAACCCGATGCATCAACACCCTCCCCGCCCCCACAAACCTCAAATACAGCAACTTCTTCTCGTGCAGAAACATCTGTGGCTGGAAGGATATTTGGTAGGCGTCGAGGAGTCTTTCGATTGCTTGGTCTGCGGGTACGTTTGTTAGTTTTTGAGATTTTGGATTGGTTGGGCTCTTTTGATGATTGATGATGCGATGATGGGGAGGAAAGATGGGAGAGATGGAAAAGGAGAGGGGAAGGAGGGATAGATAGAAGAACTGAGGGAAGGTAGGAAGGGTGGATGGATGAAAAGATGAATGGATGGACAGATGGAACGATGAACAAAGGTAACGTACGATCCATATCCTTCACCGCCTGTCCGACTTGCGGGATATCGGGATGAGCGACTGAGTCATCGCAATCGCCTTGACCGTCCGCGAATGGCAGGTTGTGGAACCGCTCGTCCAGCTCCGTCAGGAGACTGTTTGCGTTTCTCCTTTCGAGTCGAATCCTACTCATCCATCAAGTCAGTAATCAGCAATCGGCGCCCAGTCGTCAATAAGCTTAATCGGTTTTGCTCCCAGTTCCTCACGTCCACTCTTCTCTTCCTTCCTCCTACCGCGAAAGATTAGTTGAAAGGACTCACCTCTCAACCTCACCCCCCTGTCCACCACCACCACCACCCTCCTCCCCACCCGCAAACCCCCTCAAAACAAACTCCCTCATCTCACCGCATTCCTTCAGCAACCGGTCTGCAAAACTCAGCATCCCGATCGACAGCGTCGATTCTTCTGATCTTTTGCTGAATCTGTACAGTTCTGCTGGACTTTGGTCGAAGGTTTCTGGGGTTAGCGTCGTTCGGGGGTGGCTGGGCGGTTGGGGGAGGGAGGTTTGGGAGAGGGTTGGGGCATAGGTGTTGGGGGCTTGTTGCTGCTGCTGTTGCTGCTGCTGCTGCGGATACGGAGAATTCCTCTGCATCTGCACTCCACTTCCCATGCCCACACCCACACCCATCCCCGGCCCAGCACGCACCACTCCTCCACCAGGCGCCCGAATGATCTGTCCCTGCTCTTGCCGCTGAATTCCATACCCATTCCCACCACCACCACCACCACCCATCGGCACACTCGTCGGCGTCCCACCCCTCCTCCCCCTCATCTGCCCAGCCATCCCCATCGCCATCCGCGGATCCTGATACGGTTGATGTCGATACAGTCCTCTGGCATGCATCCTCTGCTGCATCTGGTGCTGCATCAGATGTTGCTGTTGCTGCTGTTGTGGATGATGCATCTGCTGCTGATGCTGATGCTGCTGCTCATGCATCTGTCTCGGCGGAAGCTTTGAGCCAATCTGAAGAGGACCTTGGGCGGATGGCCGGACGAAAGTCACGTCGTTATCGCCGGAGCCGAGGGGGGGTTGGCTGAAGGAGCGGCGGGGGTAGGGGTGTGGTGATGGGGATGGGATTGCAGCGGATGAAGGGATGGCGGAATGGGAATGGGAGGGCTCGTCGTGGGAGAGGAGGGCTGTTCGGGGACTCAGGTCTGCGTAGGCCGGCTCAAAGGGGAAAGGAGTCGAGGGAGTGGAATAGTTGAATGGAGCTTGTGGTTGCTGTTCGGGGGTGTGGGAGAGGTTCAAGTTGGCGGGTTCCACGGAGGGGATGGGACTGCGCAGGGACGGAACAGCTGCGGCCATGGAGTCGTCGAGTTCTCGAAAGTCGTCATTGTCGATTTTGAAAATGGCGTCGAAACTTTCGTGTTGGTGTTGCTCTTGCGGTTTTGCGTCTTCCTCAGGGGCGGCGCCGCCGTCTTGCTGACTGCCTCCTCCTTGATCGGTAGAAGAGAACAACAGGTCGTCAAAGGTATTGTCGTAGGAATTGTCAACTTTGAGACTTGGTTCTTCGCGGTCGTCTTTCATCGTCGCACGACAGGAGAGCCCGAGAGCGGGCACAGGGAGTCTGGGGAAGGGGAAAGAGATGTGAGTGAAGTTACACGACACGGGATGATGGCAGGAGCTGGGGAGCAGCCATCATGTAGAATGGCAGTTTGCTCGTATCCGAGACAATTCATATCCTGGGCCGGACCCAGATTGCGGCCATTCGCAAACACGAGGGCTTGGCTGCGGATGGCTGCGTTGCTGGGGGATGGAGGCTCGGGAACTTGCTGAATTCAACTTTTGATATGGGAAAAGACCAATTGGAAGCTCGGTACACTGAAACATATTTGGACGTCGCTGAAAACTCCTCTCAGATACTGCATGGTAAAATGAAATGTTTAGATGAAAGGTTGGAACCTTCCGTTTGTTGGATATGGTAGAGAACGGGAAAACTCCCGTGATTCTGTCATCTTAGCTTGCCAGTCCTCAAGGTACATCTTCTGTCCAACTCGGAGGCGTCGTGATCCAAATGGGGTAGTGATGGAGATATATCAAATCCTCATCCAACGATCAGGCCGCGTCTTGTCGAGTGGAACAGTCACATCGGCCCTATCCAGCCACACTTTCGAGGTTAGATCGACCACCAAAGTTGAGGGACCAATGAACATTGATTTTCAAAATAATGCTAACAAAGGCGCATATATCTTGAAAACGGGCGCATGATATGTAAGAAACAGGACGCGAAAATGCAAAAGAACTCAAAAACTCAATGAAAAAATCTCTAACGGTTCCTCCGATATTGCGAACCATTCGAGGTTGAGCTCCAAGTAAACAGAGTTCTACCGGGAGGCGAATTGAGCCAAATGTGCTAGAGGATCAACATTCCCCATGGATCTCCCTTCTCAGTCTTCGGCAGCGCCTCAACGGCCTCCTTGAGATCGCATGACCCGCACAAGAGCCGATATTGCGGATGTCTGGGGCTGCAATGATATCCAGAGATCTGATATCGAAGGATAGCTGCGCCGGCAGTCTGAAAGATCTGGACATGTTTCTCTGTGCATCTATGGGATTCTAAGACGTATTGACCGGGAGTCCGAATATTCATTTCCGTTATTTCAACGCCTTTGATTTTGACAGGGGGTGAGTTGTTTTGGACGGAAGGAGCTGTTTTGTCATGGTGATGCTCGTTACTGAGAAAGCCAATGTCTGCATAGTGCGGGCCGATCGCCATGCACGGGATACCGTTACACCTGGCAATCAGATGAACACTCCTAACGTGGTGGCCGCTGAAGTTTACTTTTGGACGCACAGACCACTCTGGCGTTTGAAAGGATTTGCGGGTGAGTTCAAAGCTGGCTGCGACAGGCTCGTTCGGAGGACCATAAGCGAAAGTGCCATCGCCGTCAGAATACAGCAGGCCATCTTGGTCGCCAAAAAGGTCCAGAATGGGGCAATTCATGATGGCAAATCGCTTGCAGTCTTGGGGTTCCTTGGGCACTTTCAACAAAGAGATGCAAGCAATCGACATGTCGCCGAGAATCGCTACGAGGGTCTCTTGTGGGACAAATTCGTCGTTGATCGATTCGGTTTCGGTTGGCCCGGAGCGTCCAGCAAACATCATAGCCATCATCCGTAGCACTGGCACACGAGTTATTCGATGTTGGCTTTGTCTCCGCAGGATCCCGGAAACGTACTGCATATGATTCAATACTCGTTGTTCGCGCGCACCCCATATCCCAGCGAGCAAAGCACCCTTTTGCATGTAGTCAGTGACCACGAGATCCTCCAGCAGGCGATACCAAAAGCCAAACGCAATGGCTTGATAGGATAGAAGCATGTCCAGTTCAGTGGAAGAGTATGATCGTGTTAACGATGTAATATAACGCCCGCAATTTCTCTTATAGCTCGCGTTTGATCGGAACCACTTCTCGAATGCACCACCATCGTCCCCAGTGAGATGTTCGATGGCTTCGCAGATTCTGTCGTTGGTGATTGGAAATGATTCTTCGGCTAAGCTGAGGGTTGCGGATGACCACCGTCGTTTGCATGGCTGCGCCGCCGATACTCGGTAGTAGAGGCATCTGCGGTCGCTTTCAACATTGAGGTAGACGCCCTCCGCAGCTTCGGCGCCCATACCCCATAGACTTGCCAAATTGTTTTTTACATGAATCGGGCGCGGAATGCATTCAATCATCTGTTCCGGACAGCCAATTTGGAAAGGGCATCTCTGGGGTGGAATCCATTGCCATATCTCCCGGCGCAGTGCGTGGTTAATGAACTCGGTAATCCTTTCGAAATGCGTTTCTTCACCAGCGGATGGCGTGTAAGAGACACTCGGTTGGCTTTTCGTCCGAAGAACTGCCAGAGTCGAGCCCAATGCAAAGTCCAGCTGCCCTCAAGCTAGACACGATCGAATAGCAGGAAACAGAAATGATTCTAAAGTCCAGTGTCTCGTGTGACATTAGCCAAGCCAGGAGCTGCACCAGTTCTTTCCTTTCATTGGCATTCAGTGGAACAATTCCGGTCGAGCCTGGCTCCACTCTAGACCTGCAAGCTCGCCCAGCCTCCATGAGAGGTACAACCATGCCGCGAATGCAGCCTGTAGACCGCCAGGACTCGATATTCGATTGTAGCTGAACGGTGAGTGCTTCAGTAAGCTCCTTGACATCGTCTCTTCCAAGAACCTCCACGTAAACTTCCGCGAGAAGATCGCGAAGCTGACCGTTCGAAAGGTAAGGATCAATTGCCGTGACCAACGCGACCATCAACCAGGAGAATCCTTCTAGATTACCTTCTTGCCCATCTATCTCTTTGAATACTGTCTTCCCATGGTAAACGAAGTTGAGCCTGCGACCCCAGCATCGCTCCATAAAGACAACATCAATAAGGCCACGGCGCTTCAAGACTGCTCCGAAAACTTCGGAAATGGATTCAAACAGTTCCTCATCATTTTTTCCCGGTGTTCAACCAGTTGCTGGCAACTTTGCGTCCATGGTACAGAAGAAGGCTGACATCGGTCAATCCAACACCAAGGCTGATAAGACTGCGGGCTCCAAGTTGAACAGTAATTGACATTGCTGATTCGAAAACGACCAAATGAGCACGAACTTTGGGATTGATAGAGATGGATAATGATGAGCAGCGGACGAGATATGTGAAGTACAGGAATACGGTATTGATCCCATGGAGTTCGGTCCGCCTTGTCCTCAGCCTTGTGGAAGCCCATGGCGAAGCAAGAATATACCTGGCGTCGTGCATATGCACCTCCACCGAATCAAATAATTGTATCACCCACCCATCAGGTTGAGTTGGCGTTCTCAAGATGACAGATTGCAACACTTGTTCTGTAGATTCTTCACCGGTGATTTGTGACGAAGCGTGCAGCGACGCATGGGAGCCACGTCCGATATCTCTCAGCCTTGGTCGCTGCAGACCCGAAGAAACCATCCACAGGACATGGGCCTCCTAGAGGTAAGCGCGTCTATAGAGAAGTAGACAAAAGAAACTGATCGCGGCAGATAAATGACAAGGAAGTACCGACTGGAGACTCCATCGCGTACCTCACCGGTACCCTACGCGTAGCTCCTCGATGATCTTCGCCGCAGATCACAGCAGACCTCCCCCGGCAGGAGACGAGGACGAGGAGTCATTGATCAGGCAGAGCAAGAACAGTCATACTCCAATCCCGTTGTGTTGAAGTTTGGGTTGGTTCAAGGGTTGAAGTGGAAGTTGAAGTGAAATACCAAGCAGGTGATTACCTAAGCGTCTGCTTCCGCCGCTCCGCTCCTCAACGCCCAGACTTCCGCTCCACCACTCCTCCATCAATTGACATCTTCCATAACAATGCACGAACAGCACCACTGCCACAACACCAGAAGCCGAGCTTCACAAGTCATCTCGTCCACTCATTATAGTAACTCAATCAAGTGTTGCAACAGCTTTCTACTACAAGAATATACGTGGACTCCCCCATTCAAAAGATGCAATCACGACGCGTGGAACGACGCTAGACACATGTACATTGCTTTACCAGGCGAACAAGGCCGGCTAGACTAGGTAGGTAGGTAAGGCAGGAAGGTAGTAGGAGAGAAGAGATAAAGAAGTGATTAAGGAAAAGTAAAACAACAACAGAATGTCCCGGGCCGATCTTCCAGTAGAGCTTTATTCAAGACATCCCAGCACGACAGCTTCAGCTTCCGAGCACGAAAAACCTAGGTAGGTGGAACATTTCTGAAGCCCGGCCCGTCGTGTGATGGATGGCCAAAGTACCCAGCGAGAAAACGCAGCGAAAGACCCGAACCCCCACTCCCCCAGTCTATCTATCGAGTATCCAACTTCCCAATTTTTTCGGCAACCTCCCCTTCCCCGCCTACTCGCGCGAAGTGTCACGGCCGAACATCTTGGCCTTGATCCAGTCGGTAATGACGAGGACCTTGTTCCGCGCTGTAGGTCATTCGTTAGTCAAAATTCACAAAACCCATTGCAACCCAGGAACCAAAAGGGTATACTCACTGCTAAACACCATACTCAAATACGCGCTCCTCCAGAAAAAGTACGTCAAAGTACCACCACTCGCGATATTCCCCGTCAACCAGCTGACATCCGCCACAGCCTTCTCGCTGCCAATATACGCCAACGACCCTTGATGCGAGTACTCAAACGGGCCCATCTGCTTGACGCGCCTGAGACGCTTCTGCAGCTCCTTGATCTCGGAGAAGATGGCGTCGCGGGGGCCGCCGTTGGCTGCCTTCTCCTGCTGGTCGCTCAGGCTCTTCAATTCCGTCTCGATTTCCTCCGTCTTGGCCATTTGGTTGAACAGGCGGGCGAGGAAAGCACCTTCTTGCGCGGCGACTTGGGCGGTGGGGGCGTAGTTGGCGACGGCGCAGTCGCCGACGGCCCAGATGTTCTCGGTGCCCTTGACGACGAGGTATTCGTTGACGGCGAGGCCACGGCGGGAGTCTTTTTGCGCAGGGATGGACATCATGAGGTCCTTGACGACGGGGCGGAGGGCGTTACCGGTGGCCCAGACGAGGAGGCCGTAGGGGATCTGCTCGACGACCTTCTTGCCGTCGGGGCCGGTGGATTCAGCTTCGATGAACTTTTCGGTGACGCGCTTGACCATGGTCTTGGTGCGGATGGTGATGGTTTCCTCTTTGAAGGTGCGCTCGGTGTAGTCGATCAGTTGCTTGGAGAACATGGGAAGAACCTAGCGGGGTTAGCGAGATCAATCAATCGGCTCCAGCATACACACGTTGGGGAGAGCCTCGACGAGGGTGACGTGGAAGTTGGTCTTGATATCCGGGATCCACTTCTTGAGATCGCCCTCGAAGAAGTCTTGCAGTTCACCAGCGAATTCAACACCAGTCGGGCCACCACCGACGACAACCATGTGCAGGAGGCGCTTGACTTCGTCGGGGTCTTGGTCTTTGAAAGTAGCAGTTTCACAGCAGTCCATAATGCGTTTGCGGATAGCCTGGGCATCGCCGACTTCCTTCAGGAAGAGACCATGCTCGCGGACACCGGGGATGCCTGTCACGTGTCAATTGGTTGCGAAGCTCCCAGGAGTCGCCGGACCTACCGAAAGTCGCGTTTTCGGCGCCGACGCCGACAACGAGCATATCAAAGGGAACTTCAGTGGTGTTGACGGTGCCTTTGATCTCCGACTCATCCGTGATGTAGACGACCTTCTTGTCGGCGTCGATCTTTGTGCATTCGGCTTCGTAGAACTTGACGACGGCTTTCTTGTGGCGGAGGAAGTTGCGGACGGGCTCCATGATGGAGCGGTGCTCGATGAGACCGGTGGTGCAGGACGGCAGCAGAGGCGTGAACAGGAAGTAGTTGCGGGGCGAGACGACGATGACATTGTAGTTTTCGGTATCGAGTTTCTTCAGCAGCGAGACGGAGCCCCAGCCGGTGCCTTCACACGCATTGCGTCAATTGAGCGTCTTCATCCGTGTTCTTCTTGTACTCACCAAGCACGACCAGAGTCTTCTTCTTTGGGTCGGGTTCCATCTGCTCATTGGGGTTGCGCGCCTGGTAGACGCCATAGGAGAACCAGAGGGTGCCGGCGATGGCGGAGAGATAGGTGACACGCCATGACCATCGCAGGAACCTGAAGCCGCCCTTCTTCGCCTTGGCCTTGGTCTCGGGAGCGACGATCTGGTCTGCGTATCCGCGGCGGAGCTGCTGGCGAAGAGCGTGCTTGGGGAGAGCCGGGCGCGCAGCTTGCAAAAGGGAGCTCCTGTCGGTGGTGAAGGCGCGGCGGGCGGCAGGGTGCAGGTGGTGGAATTGGCGAGCCAAGCTGGAGAAAGCCATTGGCTTCATGGCGGAGGCCATGATGGAGGGGAGGAGGGGAGAGATGGCGGTCGTGTGAGGTGTGTGTGTTGTGGTGTTGAAGGGAAGCTCAGCTACAGAGCAGGAGATGATGCGAAAAAAGTTCCCAGCAGGCAAAAGAAAGCGCGACGATAAGATCCGAGTCCGACCAATCCGCGCCGCACAGTCATCGACGACGTAAGAAAGCTAAAAGCACTGAAGGAGACGTCCGCCCAGCTTCACCTCGCGATGCAAATAACAACAGACATCAAATTGGACATGTGGAGGTTCTGTTTACACTCGTACAGACTGCGCTGCGCCTGGTGTTGGACGATCGGCGTGACTGGCCCGACTCGGCAATCTGGTCTCGTCTCTGTCCTGGCAGCACCTCAGTCCTCGCACCTCCGGCCGCCGCATCAGCGGAGATGCCCGCCGGGATGAGATTCCGACTTATAGCTGCTGCCCCCGGAGCAGAGGAGACGTGGGAGGGCCAGCAATAAATACTGCGGAATCCTTCCTCTGGTCCACCTCGTCGATGAGGTGCGTAACTGCACCAAGCTCTCCGGAGCTCTCCCCAGGAGCACATCACAGGGGGCCATCACTCTGTCTATCAAGTCGGAGGGGCCCGGATCCGTACCTACATATACAAGGACCCGTCGGAACGTATAGGCCATTTCCCATTGCTTCACACTGGCGAGACCGGGATTGCGGACTCTGTATAGCACTCGGGTGGGAGGAACCCCCCTTTCGCCCTTCAACAATCCAGCCCAACACTCCGTGGCTCAGGGGTGTATATATACAGTAGGTGGAGCTATCTTCTCTTTTCTAGTTCGTTTTCTCACAGCTTCCCTTGCGTCTTTCCGCCCTTGTACACTTCCCTCCACCGCGTCCGGTCAAACCTGATGAGTCCGTCCTGCAAACTCGACCCGATCTGGACATTGTCTTCACTCCATAACCTCTGGCAGTGGTCCGCTCGGCCTGAACTGACTCTGCCTGGCCAAAACTCCTGGATAAACCATTTGGTCTTCCCATCCAGCTTCATCGTGTTGAGTTCCTTCGTTGGCGGTCCATGCAAGATCACATGATGGCTTATGCTGGCGATTTGTTTCCAGTCGTCACCCAGGTCTAAAAGACAGCTTATCTGTAGAGTGATCAGCCTTGTCATCTGGAAAGTCTGACGGTCCATACACTAAAGAGACCATTCATATCGCTGGCGTATAAATGTGCGCAGGCATGTAAGTTTGGTTCCTCGTCGAACGACGGCATATCTCCTATGACCGAGTAGCATTGCAATTGAACTCTGTCGAGTGGCTTCCGGGTCGCATTATAAGGGTCCATGTTCACTTTCTTTGTGACTATCCCGGGAAAACGTGGTTTGTTTCGATAAAAGTCTTCATCCATGAGCTGTTGCCAGTACCTGCGATATTGTCAGAGGCTGCTCAAGTTGAGAAAAACTGCCGGATATTATTGAAAGTTGCGCCTTGTCTAGACGACGAGAGCATGCCATCTTCCATACGAGTGAAAGCAGATATGCAATGCAATGAAGACAATACCCACCAAGGCGCATCAACAGCAGGACTATCCTCCCAACTTCCCCACTCCCTCCCTCCCACCGCAACCCCATACTCCCTCCTCAAATCAACATACACCTGCAAATCCAGTTCCACCTCCTCACTCCGCTTGAACGACACAATACACGTGAAACAGACGCCGATGTTGGCGTCTTGCTCGACGTCGACGGCGCGTGTGCAGAAGCCTTTTCCATTGCGGATCGTGCGGACGCTGTAGATGAAGGGGAGGGAGGAGAGGCCGGGGCGGATGAAGTAGCCTGAGACGTTCTGGGATGGATAGAAGATTTGTTAGATCGGTGGAGGATGGAGAAAGGGTTTGATACTAAGAAAAGAAGCTTGAAGAATTGTTGAAGCTCCAAAGCATAGGAATTGAAGTTTCAACCAGCGAAAGATCTACATGTCTGAACTCTCATCTCTTCCACTTTCCAGAGGTGCAAACATGACTAGTTGAAATACTCTAGAAAAGAACTCACATGAACAACAAACTCCCTCCTCCCCTCAACACCGCCAATACCACCAGGAAGCGTCTGCGCAGCCGCCCACGCACTCTGCGCAAAAACATGCCCGCCATACGCGCCACCGCTGCCGACCGGCGGGGAGAAAGGCAGAGCTGTGGCACGGAATTTGCGAATGCCGTCCGATTTATCGAGGCTGTGGTTTGCTGTGGGGTTTGAGAGGAGATTGGGATTGGAACTGGGATTGGTGGTGGAGTCCGAAAAAGGAATGACAGAGGGGGAGGGTTGAGGGTTAGAGACGGGTTCAAGCCTCATGAGATCGACAAAGGGGAGGTCAATATTCCCATTCTCAGGCGCCATATTCACCAAGAAGGAAAAGGAATGGCCGCGGTTGCGGTGGTGATAGAGAGCGAAAGTAAGAAAAAGAGTAGACAAATCGGACGAGGAGGATGAGAATGCCGGCGCTCCGTATGGAGTAGGTATTTTGACGTCGAAAGAGAAATGAAAGTTCGGAACGGAGTTACTGGCGATTCTGTTGCTGTTGCTGTAGGTTCAACCGACAAGTCGAGGCTCTCAGACGAAAGAGATGCTCGGCTGGCATCCATGTCGAGTCGAGCGAGGTTGGACGAATCCACGCGCAGTGCGGAGCGGACGGGGTCACGAGGTTCAGACTAAAGGGAATTCACTTAAACACCTACCTAGGCATACAATTTTAACAACATCACTGCAATTCGACGAAGGTTGATGCTTTCCCTATCGTTTTCGAAGTCGAGAGGTATGGCGGCTTCAGTCTCTGGGTTTTCAATTGCTTTGAGGTGTTCAAGATTCTGTGTACCCAAGGTATTTCATGTTGCATGTCTTCAATGTTACGTGAGGTGTGAATCCAGTGTCTAGGTATTCTACACTTCACAGATACAGATATCTCGCTATGAACTCCAGTATTCAACATGTGCCAATTATAGCAAAAACCAAGACAACCACGCCATCCCTTCAAACCCCCATACAATACACCAGCTCCACCTCCACCCCAAAACACCTATCCATCCCAAAACCACCGCACCCCGTCAAAGCGGCGGCAACGTCTCCCGACAAATCGGACACTGCAACCGATACCTCATCGCGCCCTCCAAACACGCCGTATGAAAAATATGCCTACACGGCGTAACCATATACTGCCGCCTCGCCAGCAATCCTGTGCCCAGCCCCGTCGCCGTCGACTCCGTTCCAGCATCTGCACTACCAGAGGAGCTTGAGCTTGAGAGGACGGGGACTTCCAACTGCTGCATACAAATCGCGCAGTCAAAGATCCGTTTTCCCTTGTCTTTGCCCTTTGACGATGACGAGAAAGAAGTATTTCCTCCATCACCTCTCGCTTCTTCATCCGCCAAGGAGGTACTGCTCGTAAACCCAATCGGCATAACGCCCTCCTCGACATCATCCCTCAAGACAGGATGATACTCATAAGCCGGCGGGGCCCACCCTTCCTTCACAAAAACCCTCGGCCCAAGCACCTCCTGCACGCCCAACACCCACAACTGCAACCAAACCCACGCCGCCAGCACCAAAAACGCCCTTCGATCCGGTTCGACGAAGAGGATATTATCCTTCAGACAGTAGAAATACGCCACGGGGACAAGTCTAAGCAAAGACTGCCCCACAGCGAATTTCCAAAGCAGGGCTTTGCGGCAGTTTCGCATGACGTTGCGGTGGATTTGCGGGATCCAGGCCGAGAGGTAGAGGAATATCATTGCGTTGGTGAAGACGGAGCGGAGGGTCGCGGGCCAGGAAGTCGCCCAGATGGAGATGATGAAGGTGACGAAGAGGGTGAAGTAGAATTTGATGTACAGGTCTTTGAGCTCGGCGGTCGGGTCACGGGGTGTGGGTCCGCCTGTAGTTGTAGTCGGTGCGGTCGTCTCGTTTTCGGCGTCGATGTCTTGGTCGGAGGGGATGAAGACGGCGGCTGCTCCGGACATGTCTGGGCGGGGCGCTGTCACAGGTAGGGGGAGTGTATCTGCGCCTGCTGCATTGACGATGGGTACGACTGGTGCTGGCGGGACCGGAGCGGCAGGCTGGGGTTGCGGACTCGCAGAAGTGGACGTTCGGTTCGAGGATGCGGGTGGATGTTGCTGCCGCTGGAGTCGGCTGCGCTCTTCTGCCTGTATGGTCGAGATATCAAGGAGAAACTTCACATCAAAGAACGATGCTCCCATGAACGCGATGAAGCCGACAGTGAGAAATGGAAGGTAAAATCCATCCAAAACCATAGCCGCAGGCAGCAGAGCCATCCCGGTGAATCCATCTCCGAGAGACAACATGGCAATGGTATAGAAGCTGATTCGGCTCCGCGTCGAGGGCGTCGTTGCATACTTCATCTGCTCGATCATGAGGTAGACCTGGGCCGTCACAATGATTGCCAACAGGAGTGCGTGATTCCGACCCCTGGAGTAAACAGTCTCAATCTTCATCCCCGTCAAGTGATTCCACTCTTTGGGTGTGAACTTGGGCGGGCCTTTCGACTGAAGGACGAATCCACAATCAGGAGAGAAAAGGACCATGGACATGGACAGTGGGGGAGCAGCGGGATGGTCCTGTCCTTGAGGGTTTCGGAGCTCGCTCTCGATATCTGATAGAACTTTTTGATTGTGGCCATCCTTCCCGACAAAAGCTGGACTCCAGTTTGGACTCTGCTGAAAGTAGGCAATGACCTCGCAATGGGGAACTAGAAATATACCCTCCGAAGTCCCATCACTGGCCGACGACCACGGGTTAATAGGAAAATGCTCTTCTTCCCGCTGATGCTTCACAGCCTCATGCAACGTCCTATTCAACAGCTCCTTCGCCGTCAGAAACGTGTAATTCGAGAGCGCAAAATGCGGCAGCGCGAAGATACCCTCAAACTTCTCGCTCGTCGTACTGACAACGATGCTGCCAGTATCCAGATAGTGCACCCCATGCATCCTCATCTTCCACCCTTCGCCCGTGTTCTTCTCATCTGTGATGTCCAGATCCGCTCTCACGACTCGAATCGAGTCATTGCTCCCAGTTTCAAAGTGATCTTTCTCCGTGAACCAAACATTGACCTCGCCATACGTCCCAGTAATGTTGCGATGGTACGGGCGCGTCGCATAAGAACTCCCGGGCTCGATAGCAGAGAGATTCGCGTGCGGGCTGGCGTAACTCTCTCCAAACCGCGACCTGACCCAATTCCCCCTAACAGTCCCGGAAACATTCTTGTACAGCGGCAGCAGCTCACCGACCGGCCCCTCAAGCGACCTATTCCCAACGTCCTCAGACAACAGGTACCGTCTCTGCTCCTTCGCAACCTCCCTCACGCCCTCCAGCAACTCCCAAGCAAACCGATCATGCTCGCGCAACCCCGTCAAATTCAACCATCGTGCCTTCTCCGGATCCAGGTCGCCATAGCGCGAGGTCTCAAGGACGTCGAGGGCGGCGTTCTCGCGCGCGAGGATCTGGTCCGGCTCGAAGGGCTTGCCGAAGGCGGGCTGTTGGGTTTCTTGCGGGAAGAAGAGCAGGAAGAAGACGATGGCGAGGAGGACGGCGGCGCGACGGTTGGCCATCTAGGGTGGGAGGGAGGTGCCCATGCCGGTGGGGTGGAGCTTGGGGTGATGTTCGGGGGATGTATCAACACATGGGTTTGGTTGATTTGAAGGAAGCTGAGCTTTTCAAGAACATGGGAGTTACTTGTGTCTCCCGGTTGAGAGTTTGAAGGCAGAAGCTTTCGACAAGAACTCTGCAGATGGTCCGCAGCATGAGCCGATGGGAGTGGTGGGAGTGATGCTGTGGCGGTTCGCTTCACGTGCATCTCTGTGTTTCCCTACAACGCTTTCCAACCTAGCTGACCTAATCATCACCACCAGCATTCCGCCGCTGATTCTCATTATCCCCCTATTATTTTGCGAAATAACCATTGCTTCCATTGTGCTCGTCTGTAGCAAAATTCTATTAGAGGGCAAACGGGCTTCAGTAGAAAAGAGGTGCCAATATTGGAACATCACCAAGGGAATTGTCTGGATGACTTCTTACATGCCAAAACCACTCATCCAAGTGCTCCAAACTTCATTGAATATATCCTGCCGATTTAGTCGCCTTGGGACTGTCCAATCCAACTTGTGACCAATAGTAGACGTTTTCCAGAAACTAAGTTACGTGGGTGCTTGCTGCTTGAGCATGGACGACCAATTCTCGATCTTTTCACTGAAAGGCGGTGGAAGTTAGATTCAGGTCAACTCCATCACCAGAATGAGGAGAATCATCTCCAGGAGATGTACTTCAGTCTCGGAGACGCCGTTCCCGCCAGACAGACAAACTTCATTGTCGTATCTCGCACACACTCCACAAATCACCATCGCAGAATCAACTCAAGCGCCAATTCGGTTCCATTTCAATTCAAGCGGGGGTTATCGCTATATCTGTCTCGACTTTCAATCTACTACCTAACCGCCATCCCGCCATCCGCTCGCTGAATCCCGCTCGCTGATGTGCTGAGTGTGGCAGAAGATGTTGAAAGAAAAAAAGCGAACGGCCCGCCAGTAACATACGACTATCTACAGCCGGGGGACGATGCAATGGGGAATATGGTGCTTTTGGGAAGGGGTTCGGTAGATGTTAGTGATCGCAGGGAAGATAGTCGCGGTGATGTAGTTCTGGATATGACGGGACGGGGCGATGAGGGTTGGATTGGATTGGGTAAAAGTGCAGAGCAGTGCATACGGGTATGGGTACGGGTATGGGTATGGGTGCGGGTGATATTAGACCATTTCCATTCCTTTTTCATATCTCGTGTCTAAGCTACCTTCACCTCATGCTACGTGCGGGAGTCGACGTTCGTGCCGCACGGAGATCGATTTGGGAGTCGCGCGGCCGTGGTCGATGCCCTGTGAGTTGGTCTGGCACCGACGGGGTCGTTCTTCAAAGACAGAGTGAACGGATCTACTCCGACTTGAAGAGGGCCTCGTTTTCCTGCTGGGCCTTGATAAAGGCTTCCTTGAATTGGTTGGCGTCTGTCCATAGTATTAGCATCACCTCATCCAACAAAAAAGCTGCAAATCGACATACTATCACTGTTCGCAAACCGAATCGCCAGCGTCTGTGCCTCCGGCTCGCCCTCCGACACATCAGCAGCAGCATTCCACACCCAACTCCTATCGCTGCCGACGTTGGGGCTCAACTTCATGTCCGGCACGACGTAGTGGTTGGCGCAGACCTTGAGCGTCTTGTCGCGGCGCATCACCAGACGAGTCTTGCCATTCTCCTTGTGCTTCAGCAATCGGACGTCGCCGGTGCCACGCTCCTTCCACTCACGCGACTCGCGGTCAAATTTGAACAGCTTGGCGCGCATCTTGAAGGTTTGCTCCTCGAGTTCCTCGTTGGTCTTGGTCTCGACCTTCTCGGTGAGGCGGATGACGGGCTCGAATTCGACGTCGGGCTCGGCCTTCTCGGGGTCGTCGTCCTAAGGTTCCATCGTCAGATCTGGAAATGAAGCCGGCCATCACCCATGTGTACTCACCTCAGCAGCCTCTGCCTTCTTTGCCTTGCTGCTCCCACTGGGCTCGTTGACATCGTCGACCTCCTCCCGCTTTTCCTTCTTCGGGCCTCCGCCAAACATGGAAAACATGCTGTCCTTCACGCCCGCAGTGGCGCTGGCGGCTTTATCAGTCAAAGTGGATGGCTTATCCTCTCCCGCCGCAGGCTCGGTGGAGGGAGTCTCCGCAACAGGGTCGGGCTTGGTCTCGGTATCAGCCATGTTGAATTGTCTTGTTTGTTGACAGTGCGGAGCGGTGTGAGGTCGAAAACAGAGGGCAGCCTGCTGTGGATCGGGATCAGTGAGATCGCAAATAGAGATTGGTTTGGATGGAGAGGATAGACTGTAGAGGTGGAGGTTTTTTACAGGTAGGTGAAGCAGTGCGGTGTTCAGCAGCGAGTGCAGTGATGTAGTTTTGCGGAGGGGCAGCGCAGCCTGTTGGCACCATGTCTTGGCATACTCTAAAGCGGTCCAAGCTCGCGCATCGCGTGGCAAATCCAGGGGTAAGCTCACCACCCAGGCCAGGGCCACCATCGCAATTCACAACACCATCACATAAGTCGTGACAATCACTGCAGACTCCATCATTTGAATACTTGATTCCATTGAGTGAGCCATAGGGAGATACACGCAGATGTAAGATAGCCATCCCATCACCGCCGGTCCGCCATCGTTATGCTAGGTAGTCCCCCTCTATCTTCACCGCCGAGGGGAGCAAAGGAAAAAAGGTCGACCAGAAACACCAGCCATTAATGCCCTTGCCGTCCCGTTCGCAGCCATTTGGCATCTCCATAAACCCACCCCCCCATGTCCAGCGCCAAACATGTACGGAAAGAAGTGGAAATCATTGCAGTGAAACAATCATCGGTTGGCAACCTTGACCTTCGACTTTGCTGTCGACGCCTTACGCGCTCCGATGCCGCCATTCTTCGACTTCTTCT
This sequence comes from Aulographum hederae CBS 113979, assembly GCA_010015705.1. Taxonomy (NCBI): domain Eukaryota; kingdom Fungi; phylum Ascomycota; class Dothideomycetes; order Aulographales; family Aulographaceae; genus Aulographum; species Aulographum hederae. Next base: position 257,599 of record ML977177.1, read on the forward strand.
TCTGCTCATTCTCCAAAATTGACGCCTTCTTGCCGCCTTTCAGTTTCTTCACCAACAGTTTCGAGTTGCGATGGGCTCGCTTGAGAATCTTCTTCGGAGCTCCTGCAACCGTACCAATCGGGTCCACACTCTTGATCGTGTCGTAGATGATCGCAACCTGTTTCTTGCTCTGGTCAACAACATCGCTGCTTTCTTTCGCCACTCGCTTCAATTGTTGACCGGGCCACGCGCCAACTCGATCCACAAGTTTCACCGCTTGGCCAGTAAAGTTCAACGCTCGATGAATCGAAACCGCCGTGACATTACAGGCCGACTTTGGAACACTCACAGCCCGTTTGCTGAGCTCCAAGGCGACTTGCTGTAGGTCAGATGCATACTTGGTGACACACTTCTGGCTGAAATGGAGATTCTCCTGGGTAGATTTGGACATCTTCTCTGCCGTTGACAGCCACGCAGAAAGTTTCAGCCAGGGAGATCCAAAGTTGACGGCGAGCTTTTGGCTGAACGGAGGCTTGGACTTGGTCTGCAGAGTGATGTTCACGACACCATAGGCCTGTTCCCGCTCGAGTTCGATGACATATGCGCCTTCTGAAAGCTTCTTCATGCTCGTCTTGAGGACTTCCGAGCCCCTAGTCACTTGGACTGAGAGCTTTGGAGGTTTCTTTTGACGGGCAAACAGGGCGGGTGGAGTGAGCACGAAATGGTTGTCTCCAATCTTATGAGCCTCGAAGATGTGGGATTCATTGGTGGGAACTGCCTTGTGTGGGAGGCTGAGAGACTTTTCAGCATGAACTTGCTTCGGAGCAGCCGGTGGGGGCGGGGCCAGTATCGAAGGGATGGTGATGTACTTGGTCACACTGCGGGTCGAAACTGACATTGCAGTGGATGTCGATGATACACGAGCAGCAGGCGTACATGTGGTGTGCGTTTCAACAGAGCCAATCCGTTGGGTTGCCAAGTTGCCATATCTGGCGGCCAACATCGTCAATGGGGAGGCCAGCAGCATAAACACCATGAAATAGAGTATCTGGTGTCGGTTGATCGGCAGGTTGCGGCAGTTCTTGAAGAGAGCTTTGCGGTTGGCATAGCTGTCCTTGATGCAACCCAAGGTGCGCTTCGCCTGTTCATTGACACTTGTGAGCATGGTGGATCCCGAAGACTTGGACGCTCGAGTAATGTATGCTAGGTGACGGTTCAGCTGAGTAGCTTCAAGCTCTTGGAAGGCCTCGAGTTCCAAAGGAAAGGTATCCACAACTTCTAACTGGGAGGCAGAATCGTCGGCACCGAGCACCACCGTGCGGAGGTAAGGTTCCCTTAGGAAGGAGACTGACTTTGCACGGATCGGCGGAGGGTTGAAGTAGCGAGCATCGGCCACGCTCAGTGACGGAACGTTGCATTTCAGAAGGGCCTCTTGAGCATGGAAGTGGGGATCTGCATCATCTCTGCTCGGGTTGATGAAGACGGCAAGGTCGGGCAAGCCCAAAGATGGTCCTCCCTTGTCATCGGCCTTGATCTCGCGACGCTTCGTGTCAACATACACATTCAGTTGATTGTCAAGTTCAAGTTTGATACCCTTGCCTGACTTTTCATCTTCAACCTTGACAGCAGTACAAACCGTGAGCTCGAGATCCACACCAGATGTGGGGATGACCTGGGTGTCGGGGACGCCATCGGTGCCGAATGCGGAGATGGGGATAACGGTATGGCGAGAAGAGCCGTTTGCACGGTCTTGAGAAACGGCGAGAGCATTCCCAATCTTGCTGGTAATGTCCTCCCTCACCCAGTCCGGGCTGTCTCCGAGGACAAGAACATGGAAGGGCTTCTTGAGAGAAAGGCAGCGCTTCGACATGGTCTGCTTGGTTGCATAGGTGATGTGGGTCATGTTGTAGACTCGAAAGTCCTCGGCCATGTTGGGCTCATCCCATTTGCCATGGACAACAGTCCCGTCCATACGGTCAGCCTTGATCTCTTCCTCGGCAAATCGAACGGTGCTGTCGTAAGGCTGCGAGCCTGGGCGGATGGTGGTGCCACTGTCGACTGGAGACATGAGGACAGAGTGGATGGACTGCTGGAGAAGGTCGTCCCGACTTGGTCCACCGTTTTTGTCTTGCAACGGCTTGTTCGAGTCCAGCTGCTCATCATTTTGTCCCTCGGTGAACTCGTCAGTGTCAGCGAGGCTGTGGACGTCGTGGCCATCGTCGGTGGTAGAGGCAAGGCTGGCAGTGTTGCCGTCTTCGTCGTCGGAGTTGAGAAAGACAGAGTCACTCAACAGCTCAAAGGTGGACGCCTCAAGGGTGCTCGGGGACTGAGCGGCAGGCCGCTTCATGTTGATGTCGGCGGAGGCGAGCGAGGCGATGGACTGGTTGGCGTGGACGGTGGGGAAGCGGAGAGAGTGGGTGGAGCTGTCGGAGCTGGAGCTGGAGTTTGAAGAGAGACTGTGGGTGAGCTGCTCTTCGTGTGAGCGGGGACCGTCCATGTGTGTGTTGCTTCAGCCTGCCATGGATGCAGCCGTTTTGGAGAGAGGGTGGTGGGAGTGGTGGGAGTGGTGGAAGAAGATGGGTGGGAAGCGTTGAGGACGAGCTGAAGTGTGGGGTGTGAGGGAGAGGGTGGTGATATGATATGGAGAGTGTGAGGATGGCAGAGTCGAGGTGGCCGACAAGTGGTGAGGTGGGTGAAGGGGAGGTGTCAGGTGTAGCGGAGGTACTAACCTAAGCGGCCGGTGCTGCCTAAGACCCGCGTCGCTGCCGGAGGACGTGTTGCTCGCAGAATGTCGGCCCAGCAAGGCCTCTGTGATGGGAGTTGGGCAACAGCGTGAGGATGTAGACAGTCTGCTGTCTGCTGCGGACGGAGGAGGTTTATTGTGTGCAGGTATGATTGCTGATGGTGTTGTAGTAGTCGCTGTGTGTCCATGCATCGGCCAGTGGTGGGGTACGGGATGACCCCTCGTGACGCGGGTCAGGCCTTATCGCGCGATAAGCGTGAGCTCCCCTGGCTGCGTGTCCAGAAGCAACACCACCAAGATGTCCCCTGAATGCTATCGATTGTTGTTTGCTATCTCAGCTGCTTTGAATTTGCTGTGCGAGTGAGGCTTCTGCTCTGCGTCTACATTCAAAATCAATTCTAGCTACGGCGTGCTGCCGACGGATGGGATATCGCAGTCCAGATTCGCTCAGAACGCCCCTTCATGTCGTAAGGTTGAGTCCCCCTCATCCATCATGTCCCAACATACCGTCAAATGCAACACTGAACCACCGAATGCAGCGCCATGTCCTAATGTAGCCAGTGAAGACCGGTAACATGCAATTGCCGCAACGCCTGAACGCCCCGCCCTCTCCCCATCCCAAACATATATCGTACAAATCATGGCGACGCCCACCCACCTGCCACCTCCACCCAGTCGATCAGACAGCTGCCCTCCTTGCCTTCGACTTCAGGGACATCAGTGTCGCATTTGCACCTACATCCCACCCCATTCTCTTTCTCCTTGTCGTACGTCGCCCAGTACTCGTCCTCTGCTATCCGCTCCTTCTCGCTGGTAGTCGTCGTCTCCAGGAATGGGATGCGTGGGAGCTGCCTTGCAGGAGCGTTCGCGGGACAATGCTGGATAGTCGTATGTCGATAGCCAAAGTCGCGGAAGTAATGGATGTCAGAGGGGCCGAGTAGTGCGCCTGCTGCGAGAGAGTGGATGGGAGCATCTCCCCACTGTGCTTGTTAGCTCTGAAAATGGCATGTCGAAGAAAAGTCCTCACCCTCTCCATCCAGAAGCCCCCACTACGATCCATCATCTCGAAGAAATCATTGTACTCCTGACTTCTGAACCAGTCCAGCTTTGCAATCTCAAAGTTGCTCCAGAAATGGCACATGTTGTACGACTCCCCTTCCATCGCGTCGGGGTGAATATCCTCCATGTCATCCGCGCCCGGTTCCGTATGTAGAATCTCCTCTGGAAGCTCCTTCTTGTTCTTGGTGTCCTCCTTGAGGGTTTCCTCTTCGTCTTCCTTTGGTCTCTCCAGGAACATCTCCCAGAGGCCCTGCGACTTGAGATTCTTCAGCCGCTTGTATGCAGATGCGTAGCGGAAGATATTCGGCACAGTCTCCCTCAGCTCTTTTACAGCAATTGTGAATCCATACGTCTTGTTGGCCCGCTCCATGTGAATGAAAGGATCGTACGTGATGTCGCAGAAATATTTGATCTCCGGCTCCAGTCTCCAGTACCACTCGTACTTTTGTAATAGCTCATGCTTGTAGAAGAACCTGTCTGGGTCAGCAACTGCTCTTGTTTCCAGCTGAGGGGTATATATACTGACCCAGAGTAGAATCGGCACATGTGGTGATAGCTCTCCATACCGCCGTACATGATGGCTGCATCGCCTTGCTTCCTGATACCTTCTTGGGCAACATCTTTATCTGTCCAGTTCGGGTATCCCCACATCGAGTCGTCCACTTTGCCAAATTCAATGGGAGCGCTGGCATGCTTGGCGACCGTCTCTTTGAAGGTTGAATTGAAGTCTCCATCATTCAAAAAGACGTACGGGTAGTGGAACCACCTGTTGAAGTGTCTCTCAATTGACTTCATAGACTGCACGACGCCTTCCAGCTCCTTGTTCCTTGCCAGTACGACGAATGCCGCGTTTGCGCGAGGGCCGTTGTTCTGGGGTTCGAGGCAGCCGGTGACGAAGACTTTGTCGTACTTTTCGCTGATTTTTCTATACGCGAGGATGTCAGTTGCTGAAGGAGTTCTGGGCCAATTGTACTCACCTTATGGAAGGCGGCGAACCAGCGGGCATGAGCATCCTCCCAGGTGAGGAAGGATGCCGCAGGAACAATATTAATATTAACAAGATGACAATGGCAGGAAAGAAAAGAACTATGCCGAGCGGTACGGAGACGGAGGAAGTGCCCTTGACCCGGACGCGGCGATTGAGAAAGTCCCATCTGGGAATTACTCGTTTGGACTTTTTCGACGAATCATTGAGGCGTGGGAGAGTGGGCGACGAGGGAAGCGCCTTTGCGAGTTGGTCTATAAAACCCATCGAGCCGGTGAATCTGGCCAGTCCTCTCAAGCTGCTCCGAGACAATGGTCACCCTGTTGTGTATCGCAGAACGGTCTCTTTCAATGCAAGAAGCGTGGGGGGTTCCAGGAGATTGTGTGGGCGGAGGGAAGGATGTGTCGACCCGAGGGTGGAGTAAATGGTAGAAAGTGTCTGCGTGAACGAGTGGATGGAGATAAAGATCTCCCGAGTAGTCGCCGCCTCCCCGACACAAGGGCACGGTGACGCTGTCTTCGAAGCCAATGCGACCAGTCTTTGCTGTGTGATGGGTGTAAAGATTGCGCTCAGAATGCTGCAGTCGTCTAGGGAGGAAATCGAGTCGAGTGCGGTTGGCGGAGAAAACAAGGGCGAAGGGTGAAGGTATCTTTGTGCATCCGACCGATACCCGTCCCTTCGGGAGAGCCAGTGGAACAGGACAAGGGAGATGTCGAGGTCGTCGGGGAGGATTTCGTGAGCGGCGGAAAGGGAGGACACGACGGACGTGTGGACTATTTGCGGTCTGGTCTTGTGTCTGGTTTGATTGCCGTCGGTCGCGGACAGGGACATGGGGAAAGATTGATGGTGGATGCTTGCGTAGGCGCGCGCCAAGGCGGAAGTGAAGCCGCAGACGACAGCCGCGTTGCGCCTCTGCCGATGGCCGTTTTGGCTTGCATTTCCCGCCCCCATGACAAGCCCGAGATCTGCCACAGTGAGAAGCTTGAAACAACAACACCTAAACTGAGAGAACCACACTCTCCAGCATACTCCGCACGAACTGCAAACATGAGTAATTTCAAGGCCAAGAACCTCAGCTACGGTAAGAGATCATGTGCAACTATCCCGAATCGGCCACGTGATTTAACTCTCCGTAGAAGCAAATGAGCCAGCGTTTCTGCGTCGTCTGCGTGGTGGTCTGGCCGAGGGGAGAGACACTGACCGCCATGAAACGTCGATAGCACGACCCAAACGAGCCAAGGATCCGGACGGAGAGGACGATTTGCCAATCTACGTCGTGGAAGAGAGCAACGACACCATCTCGAAAGCCGAGTATGAAGCTTTAGTTGCAAAGCAAGAGTCTGGGAGCAAGCCTGAAGGGGAGAATGGGACTACGGAGCCAGGGGATGGCAAGGATGGCGCAGGGAAAAGGCCAGGCCAAAACTCGAGGAAAAGAAAGGTTGGGAAAATCATTGGCGGCGACGGGGAAGAAGATGAAGATCAGCAAGAGCCGAAGAAGAGTACCACGAAGAAGAAGTCGAAGAAAAAGGGCAAGCCTGGAGTTGCACTTTCGTTCGATGAAGAGGGATAAATATGGACCATTTTGAAATGGAAATCTGTTCTGCCCCGTTCTTCTTAAACGACACAGAAGGCTATGGAGTCTCCATGGAGCAAGAAAGCTGAAGCCTAGATCGCTAGAGTCAAACTCTCCTGCGATGGCCTTCCATCTAAATCCCTTTGCATAACGCAGCAGGAGATCAGCAGTCCCGCTTTGACCGTTGGAGCTCGTTGTTCTTCGCGTGGAGCCCACGCTAGCATTGCCCGGACGAGCCACATGGACGGCATTGAAAAAGCCCAGCCTTTTCGATCGTGCACGACGCGGACCATTTCATCTCCCATATCTACAGGTGTCTCCAGCTCGTGGGCGGGTAGAGAAGGACACGTGGAAGCAACATGGCATTGTCGAGCTTTTTTTACTCGCATTTGTCTGTACCACACAATCATCTCCATTTGAAATATCGCCGGCCTTCGCATTTGCCTCTGCTCTCGGCGACTACGAGGAAGCTTGTTTATGCTTCGACGCAGGTCAATGTTGCTCTTGTCTAGTGAGGCTATGAGCCAGCAGTCTAGAATACCGTGTAAGCTCATCATGCTCTAAGCCAGAGGTCTTCAAGGTCGTTGTATCGAATTACACGGGCCATGCCACAGCGTGCTTCCATATTCTGCTACGAGACGCCGTTTTTACCGACTTTCCAACGTCCGCACTCCAATTTGATTCCACATCCGCAACCGCCAATGCCTTTGCCCATCTATCAGCGAAATGTCCAGATTACCTTCAGTGCAGCCCTCCCCCATTCCGCCTCCGGCGCCTCTCTCTTCCACTCTCAGCCCACAGGAACTAGGTACTCTCCTTTTCGTTAGGGCTCTGCCATGCCATACATGACGTTTGAACCATCCAACTCTATCACAGACTCCACGAAGGACAAGTAATACTGAGCCACCAGCTGATATGCGGATCCTCTGGGGCGCGCTTCTTTGCGCTGCCGGCCTCGCTACTGCACTGGATGATCCGATGCCGATGACGGTGGACTTTGACCCGAGGCAGAGGATTCCAGCGCACACCATCACCGTCAGAACTATGGGTGGATACTCGAACCACACCTTCTTGAATAATGGTGCCATTGCTGCGATCTTGGACTGCAATGGAGAAGTGAGTGACTTGCCCTTGACACCAGACTGCGTACCAGAATATTGACACAGTGCTTTCAGGACACTTACATTGGCATGCGCTGGTTTCGACCTGGGCCTTTCGATACGACATTATGTGCAATGTCTTGCAGGTAAGATGACTGCAAAGAACATCCTTTCATGACATTTCAAAGATACTAATGGAGTCTGCTCGACAGCTCCCAAAATGCTCTAGAGCACATGCACCCTCCAGCCCATGGCAGGCTTCGAACATGCCAATTCTACAACACCTACACTGTCTGGAAAAACAGGGTCTACCAGGGACAGCATTGGTACGTCTTCCACGCCATACTCCTTTTCTCCTCCCGTCCTTCTTCAAAAAGAAATCCCCACGCCAAAAGGCTAACCATCTCTATTGCTCCATCCACCACTGACTCATGACTTCCTTTAAAACAGCGCATACTACACCAAAGCCTGGTCCCCCCTCTTCGCAACAAACACCGGTCAATTCCGCGCCTCCCCCGCCCTCGGCAACGACAGCGACAGCAACTCCCACTACGAAATCCGCGACAGCTTTATCGCCACCAACCTCACCTACGCCGGCAGCGCCAACTGCGACTACTCGGGCAGCGGCTGGGGCACGCAAACCAGTTCTCCGCCCAAAGTTCCCGACGAAGAGGGCAGTGTCGACGAACACGTCATTGTTAATACTAACGGTGGATGTCGGCCTTGCGGGAGTAGAGGCCAGCGTGGCGAGACGGGTAGGGGTCCTTCTTGTCCTGCCTGCGATGGCTGGGGACGTAATGGTAAAGCTGCAAGCGGTGGCAGCGATGGTGATGAGAGACTTAATGAGGCTGGTGATTTGAAGATTAACATGGTACGGGTGGGGATGCAGCTGGCGGTTGTTGCTGGCCTGGTTGTGCTTCTGGCATGAGATGGGACCTAAAAGCAAACACACTCCTTCTTATCCTCCTCTTTCATCTTCCATGTCAGTGGTAGGTGGTGGAGGCTGGGTACGGAGATCCACTCTGTATATTCCTCAGCCCGGCGCTGTAAACTCTTCATGTTCATAGTGGACTCTCTCATTTTCTTTTGTAAATGCAGGCGTTGTCGGACTTGTACACTGCACACGTTGCGAGAAAAAAGACTCGATTCTGAAGGGTGTTTGGTTCGGTGTTTCAGTGCGAGATCAAGGTACACCCAATTTGAGTGGACCGGCGCTTTTAGGCGCTCTACAGATTTGCATATACCTTGGTTGATTTTGATTATATGGGAATAACAGCTAATTTAATCTTATTTTATATTCTACACTCTCCAGGACGCTCTCAAAATAATATTTAGAGCTTTTGCCATCGACCTTCAATTGGAACGCTTAGATACTCCGCGATTCGGCTCTGAGTCCCAAGTGTCAGACGACATTGAAGGGACTACAAGCTGAGGGATGGAGGAGTCCATGGGTCATTTCATTGTTGAGTTGGCTCATTTTCGAATTGTCGGAGAGAAAACTGCAATTATATTGAACAACGCGCTCAATGAATGAGACATATCAAGCACAGCAAATTGTAGCTCGGCTACATTGCGGAGAGCCACAAGAGGAGGGTCATGTCCTCGGTCGCTAGCATCAATGGAGCTGCAGTGGAAGAGGAGCGAAGGGGGTTGAGGTTGTCTTGTGGAAGGGGATGCCGCCAAGCGCTGATGCAGCGCCGAGCCACATCTACGGCGGCAAACCCAGCTCCTAGCCACATCCTGCGGGCACGGTTAAGCGCGCGCAAAGTCAGACCTCCCCTCCGCGCTCCTGCAAACACTTTGAACCACCCAAACCTGTTGCACGCGCCAGAGACTCCCCCAAATCCGTTGCTTCACCAGCTTCAGAGGACTTACGCGACTCTTATTAAAGTCAAATCACAAACATCATCATGCCAGATGTGAGTGCGCAATTGCGCCCCTCATGCGACTGGACAGCGTACTGACAGAGCTGTATAGATCAAGAGGACTGTGAAGCTCGTCACTGAGCAGAGGGTCATGTCAGTACTCCCACTTTCCCTCACTATGTTCCCCCATCTAGACCCATGCTGCTCTCAGGCCGGCGCCCTCTCGCTACCCACCCTCCAATCTCACGACTCCACAATGAAGTTCCCGACAATTGCACGGTTCAAAGCTGATCTTGACAATGCAGCGACGAACCCTCCCAGATGGAAGGCTTCCCCATGCGGTCTTGGAACATCGAGGTGTGGTTGCTGAACGAGAACAACGAGGAGATATCCGCCGGCAACGTGTTTGAGAAGGTCACATACAACCTGCACCCCAGCTTCGAGAAGAGGGCCAAGCAGGTGTTCAAGAAGGCGCCGTATAGGATCGAGGAGAAGGGATGGGGAGAGTTTGATATGATGATTGCTCTCACGACGATTCAGAAGGGGGGAGAACATCAGCTTGAACATGATCTCAACTTCCAGCATGAACGCTATGAGGCAAAGCACACAATCGTAAGGACTAGAAGAATGTATGCCGTGGCAGTGCGCTGACTTGTAGTGCAGACGTTCAAGAACCCCAAGCCCGATCTTATCGCCGCGCTTCAGGAGTCCGGTTCCGTCGGCGGCGAAAACGGTGTCCGCGGGAAGGGTGCTGATGCCGGAAAGAAGAAGAGCAGGAAAGACCGAACGGTGGGCAGACATTGCGACATGCGCTGCAGTTCAAACAGGCTGACATCAAGCTAGGTGGACATGGAGAAGCTCGCAGATGGCCTGCAGCGCCTCGGAGAAGATGACCTGCTCCAGGTCGTACAAATGGTCCATGACAATAAGTCGGCCGACACGTATACCAAGAACGATGTTGAGAGTAAGTAATCTTGATACTCAGGCCCGTATCAGCCAGTGGCTAATCTTCCCTACAGATGGCGAGTTCCATGTCGATCTCTACACTCTCCCTGACGCGCTTGTCAAGATGCTCTGGGATTTCACGGCATCGAAGACCGAGATATAACCTGGCTGGGTTGTCTCGCTTCTAGTGGCTTCCTCCGCTACCCGGCGAGATCAAGGTGCTTCGGAAATACCCATTCGAGGCGCTCGGCAGGCTGAGCTCGCAATGTCGCTCTCCTTCTTCGAGCCCCTGAATGAAGACATCCATTTCGCTGGTATGGCTACGACGCTGAATTGCGGACGAAAAATGCAGCGAGGAAGGGTTAATAATGTTTTGCATCGGGAGAGGCGTTCTGAATCCCCCAGCCTGCGATTTACTGGGTAAAATGGGAACGGGCCTGGTTACTGAGCGTCGTGAACATCGGGGCTCTCTGCAACTGGTGAATTCTTTTCGGATAACTACCAAGGTAGATCAAATTGCTACGTGTAATTGCGACTTCCGAGCTTCTCGTAGAAATCTGAATGACTGGACGCACCAGTCCTACTCCTCCATGACTGGGGGTTTCAACTTCTGACGACGCCGTAATGGGTTTGAGATTCTCAGTAATCTTCTTATCCCTTTCACGAACCCATCGGAGAAAGTATCGAGAGCATGCGAGATGTCTTTGTTCAAGCTGTCTGTGTGCCCCTCTCGCCAACTCCTGAAATTGATAGCCCCTGAATCAACCACGTGACTTCGCGCCACCGCGCCGATCCATTGACGTCGTCTCGTCTCTCACGCGAAATTATTTGGCAACCCTAAAAACTTCACCCAGCAACCACAATGCGCACTTCACGCATCTCCAAGGACACGGCGCGCGCATTCAAAACTGCGTCGTCCCCAGAAGGCGTCTTTAAAAGCAATCCAAGGAGGTCTCTCCGCAACTTCGCCTTCAATGCCGGCCCAGCGACTCCCTCCTCGACGGCGGACAGTATCAAGAATGAAGACCCGTCCGAAAGCGATTCTGAGCTTTCATCCATAGCATCAGACTCGGAAGACACCGAGTTCACCTCCGAGGCCACCTCCACACGGAAGCGCAAGCGAACTATTACCTCTCCACACTTCGTTCCCTCTTCCTCAACCATCAAAACCGAATCCTCAACAACAACAACAACCGCAACCACCCCCAAAAAGCCCCGCCGCAAACCCGCCCAAAAGTCCACCCTCCCCGATGACAGCACAGCCACCACCCCACCCCCGCACTGGCAGCAACAATACGCGCTCGCGCTCGAGATGCGCAAACTGCATATAGCGCCCGTAGACACGATGGGCTGCGAGCGTCTGGCGGACGAAAAGTGTTCGGCAAGGGATCGAAGGTTTCAGACGTTGGTGAGTCTGATGTTGAGTTCGCAGACTAAGGATACGGTTACGGCGGCGGCGGTTAGGGGGATGATGGTGGGGTTGCCTGGGGTGAGTCTCTTCCCCATATATTTGGGGCCTTTTCCAGATGTAGAATAGAATGGATCGCTGACAAGACTTGTTTTCGCTACATAGGGCCTAAACATCGACTCCATCCTCGCCGTCGCACCAGAAACTCTCAATTCGCTCATCGCGAAAGTAGGCTTCCACAACCTAAAAACAAAGTACATCAAGCAAACCGCCATCATCCTACGGGACTCCCACAACTCCGACGTCCCCGCATCCCTCCCCGCCCTCCTCGCGCTCCCCGGCGTCGGCCCCAAAATGGCATACCTCTGCCTCTCAGCAGCCTGGGACCTAACTCTCGGCATCGGCGTCGACGTGCACGTTCATCGCATCACGAATCTGTGGGGGTGGCATGTTACAAAAACACCCGAGGAGACGAGGAAGGCGCTTGAGAGTTGGTTGCCGCGGGAGAGGTGGAGGGAGATTAATGGGATGTTGGTTGGGCTGGGGCAGACGGTGTGTTTGCCGGTGGGGAGGAGGTGTGGGGTTTGTAGGCTGGCGGAGGAGGGGGTTTGTCCGGCGAGTAGTGTGAAGGGGAAGGTTGTGAAGAGGGAGGTTAAGGAGGAGGAAGGGGAGGGGGTTGCTGTTGTGAAGAAGGAGGTTAGGGATGAGGTGGTTTTTGGGAAGGATGAGGATGCTGATGAAGATGCCAAAGTGAAGGTTCAGGGGGGCCAGGAGGGGAATTTGGAGGCTGAGATTCCGTCTGGAGATATTGAGGATATTGGACTTAGGTTGCCTGCGGCGAAAGTCAAAGACGTTTCACGGACGAAGCGGTCGAAGAGCAAAAGGTAGCAATTTTACGCCAGATAAGTGTTGTCCGTAAATTCAGGAAACGTCAAGCATATGACTGGTGCAGCGTGTTTCACGTATCCCTTAACCATCGAAGGACAAGATTCTTTTTGCCAGTGAAAATCAAGCTATTTTAGTTACAAAGCTCGGCGTCCTCCTGCCCCTTCGAATCGTGCGACGTCGGCAAAACCCACCAAACCATGCATAAGGACCATTCTCAACCTCCCCTCCGCCGTCCTCATCAACATCACTCATCACTCCCCCCACCCGAAAACCTACAAATAAAACATCGTATCCACCAAACAATCATTCCACGGATTCGGATTCGTCCCCCCATGACGTCCCATCCACAGGTCATCTCTTTGCAACTCCCTCGCCTTCCTAACCGAAAACGCTTGGTCCACCTCCCCATTCATCAACCCCGGCCCAGGCATCGCCCTCACCCCGGTATACACATCCCTCAAATACACCCTCCCCCTTTCGCAGGCACGATCCGCGAGATATGCTGGACCTACATAACTCACCGCAGTCGTAGCGCGCGGGAAAGCGTAGCACAAGGCGTGGGTCACGTTTTGCAAAGTATCCGGATCCTGTAGCGCCGGGATGTGATTGACGAGAGGGTAATAGTGCGAGGGACATGCGGTGCCTTGCAGGGCGCCGTGGGAGAGGAGGTAGAAGTCCGAGTTGTAGGGGTGGGTTAGGACGGTGTCGACGACGAGGCCGGGTTTGATGTTGCCGTTGTGATAGTTTGGGGGCGGGTAGGATTGCTTTTGCAGGTCTTTGGGGTAGAAACGTGTGTGATGGCGTTTGGTCACGATGAGGAAGGTTAGGTTGAGGGTATGGGTATCGATGTCGTGGGTTGGGAAGACGGCGCTGAAGGCGGCGCGCCAGCCGGCGTGGACGGCGGGGACTTCGTGGGCGCGGAGGTCGTCGTATTGGGTTGAGCTGACGCCGTCGCGGTAGAAGAGGATTTGGAGGGTTTGGCAGTGGCCGTTGAGGTTGTACCAGCGTTTGATGTGCTCTGAGACCATGTCTTTTAGAGCGGAGATTCGCTGGAGGAATGGATTAGGGTTTTGGGTTTGGAGAGGGGGTGGAGGGGCCAGGGGAGGGACGATATTGGGGCAGAGCTACTTACCTCTTGTTTGCCAGCCTGGAGTCTCAGACTCGCTGGGTATGTCATGAAGTTGCCATCAATACTCGCGACCACCCCGGCGATGGACGGCAAGCCTTTGATTCCACTTTTCGGTGGGTGAGTGACGTCTGCGCCGAAGACGATGGTGTTTGTCTGGGGTGCCAAACCAGCCGGAACGTTGTAGTGTGGGATAGGAACACATTTCCCGCTCGCATCCAGCGAGTACGTCATTTTATTCTCGCTTTGCAGGAAACGCTTTGGCACAAATGCTGAGTTTCCCGGGTTTGGATTCGGAAGAGTCATGACAACGCCGCTGGGGCCTCCGGCGTCTTGGTGGGGGAGGAGAATAGCACCCAGTGCAGACTTTCTAATGTGATGAGGCTCTCCCTTCATCTTGACGCAAAACTTGAGTGCGATGAGGTCGATGACCGCGTTAACGCATTGCAGGAACTTCGAGGACATTACGCACACGGCGACTATTCCCAGTCGATCTGTTGTCGATTTGACTGCTGCGTAGAGATTTTGGTCCTTCTCGCGTATGACGATCAGCATTGGGGGGAAGCCAGATGATTTGCCCTGTGGAAACACACTGTCAAGGTAAGATTTGAAGAGTTCAGCAGTGAATCTTCCAGCACCGGCTAGGACTGTTGGACAAACCAAAGCAGTCTGGGCGATGTCAACGCCATGAAGATGGATCCTCCCGGCGAAAGCATCCCCAGCATTTTGGACTTTTTGGTCGGTAACGTTTCCAGGGTTCCTGTGCGTTCGAATGATATGGAGTGTCTTTTGTGGGGGCTTCTTTGGGTTGTAAGCAAATGGCATTGGAGGAAATCCTTTCGTACTTTGAGTGATTCTCCATGCACCGTTGTCGGCCACTTCCCCTGCAAAGGAGTTCGAAAACTGAAGTTCCGGCTTTTCCAGGAAGCGCCCATTCAGGCTAATCAATCGTTTATCCACATGGAATGGAAGCTTATCCTGCAGTCACGGTATTAACAGACTGCAATTCTTACTTCATGGGGTCATGTTACCAGATTCTGTTGAACTTGGGCATCTCTCAAGCCCAGCATGTCCAGACCTTCGTCTGCAATAGAACGGGCATTGAGATGGGGTTTCCTGGTCGCGATGTGGATCATTGCATCAGCAACAGCGCTAGGTAGCAGATGCTTGAAGATTTGGTTTGGTTCAATCTTGAGGAAAAAGGCAGGAATCCAGATACGCTCATGCAAGTGTCTGCTATTCAATCCGACATTGACACAGAGAGTTCCCAATTCTGCATTGCTGAATTTGGAGTTCCATTCTTCTGTAAAAATTGTAAGGCTTCTGTCAAGCGTTCAAAAATAATTTGTAGTTAGGTAGAAGAGAACTTACGTTGATAGTAGTCCAACACAGAGTAGCCGTTTGAATCTGGGGGAGGAGTGGAATTTGGTCTCCTGAAGAACCTTTGGGCGCTCAAGGCCTGCCCTAATTCAGCAATCACCCTCGTTGGGTGCACATTGGGGTCCACTAGGCTGCCGGGCTGCCTGCGGCGGTCGTAGGTTATTTGAACCCGAACATTCTTCAACTGTGCCGCGACACCGTCGATATTCATGTCTCCTCCGTCAGGATCAGTCATGTAAGCAATGTACTCGGAAACGAGGATGGGTCTGAAAAAGGCGGATGTGCAGGTATTGACATTGAGCAGAGTCTGGTCGAGACCCGGGCGGATAGATGTGAAATATCCTCTCATGGTAGCGAAAGGAGAGTCCAGCAAATTACCCACGCTGGTGCCAGTGGTGACAAAGAACTTGTTGGGTCCGACTCGGACAGCGCCGTTGCTACGCATGAAACGCGTGATGATAGCATTCAGAGCACGAATCCGCAAGGCCGGACTGGCGTTCGGGTTGGCATTCGGGTTGACAATTAGGGGGGTGGTTGTAGTTGAAGCCAAGGGTCGTTCGATCAGAGCCAAGTGCTGCCCTGTGAGATCAAGAGTTCTGTATTTGCTGAAGGTGACTTGCTCAATGGTACGTGGTTCGCCACTCTGCTTAAGGTATGTGATATTCAGGACAACACGTCGGGTAGCGTCTGGTTCGCATATGTCTTTCGTGGTCCAGAGGAAGTCAAAGTCAGTTCCCCATCCAATGGTGGCCAGTGGATCCATGCTTCCCAGAACATCAAAAATACGCCTTTTCTCTGCAAGTTGCCTGATCACATGAGGGGACGCAGGCGGATTCGGGTTGGGGATATCCGCGTAGAAAATCTGGTATTCAAACAGTTTCGAGGGAATTTTGTTCACCGCAAGATGATTTGTGATGATTTCAGAAGAAGTGCCAGCGTCTCCAAACTTGCTGCGGAGAATGCCGTACTCCCTATCGTCTTCCACATGAGGGAACGTCTTATTGCTCTGATTCGATTGTATGGTCTCCTGCTTTGCTTTGATGAAATTCGTAGGACTTTGGTATACATTTCCTTGAGATCCTTGAGAGCCTTGGGTTGGGCCTGGATTGGGTCGAGATGGATGTTGCCTTCCACCTCGGGAATTGCCTCGGGAATTGCCTCGGAAATTGGAACCTCGCCCTCTGTTCGACATGATCAATTTTGAGAGGCTGGACTGACAGGTAATGGTGGTGGCTGAAGATCAGATTGTGGGTGTTGCAGAGACCTACGGTCGGTTCAAATAGCCATAATGTGACAGGATATGGAGTGTCAAACAGAAAGCAGGCCGATGGAAATGGGCCAGCGTACCTACAAACTGTCCCTTTCGCTTGATTCGTCTTGGAATCCGTCCGATAAACATAGGGCAATCTCCCCAGGTTAGCGAGCCGATGACTAAAACTAATCAGTTTGTCAAGTTGAGTGCAAAGATGGAGAAAACGTCGTGCTTGGTGTGTTCTCAAAACTGTAAAACGCCGTATCGTTTGGTGACAGATGAATGACAGCTGCTCATTGCCCAAGTCCAGTGTGGTTCTGGCTAGACAAAAAGGGGCGAAAAGAGCCTACTCTTAAATCGCTCTACCTCAAATAGCCCGTCAGGTGACGTCTGGTCAGTACGGAAAATGACGCGGACCGCAGGAACTCCTTAGATTGCAAACAATCCGAAGCTATCTGGCAGACAAGGGCAGGAAGATGAAAGGTAAATTGGGGAGGTTTCTCGTTGTTGTGGACGGGAAACGACTGAGTGCCCAAGACGCATCGTGTAGGGGAGCGAAATTAGTGTCACTAAAACCCATCATCAATCCCCTTACCATTTTCCTCCTCTTTCCGCTCCCCATTCATCTTCCACCACCACGAATGACTCTCATCCCCCTTCCCCCTCTCCTCCTCTTTCTCATCCCACGGCTTCGGACTCAAAATATAATGCACATTCTTGACCTCCTCATCGCGCCAAATCTGGTGATGCACACCTTGCCATCGGAGGGTCTTGAGCGCATTGTAGATATACGGCAAGCCGACCCAGCGATCTTTGAAAAGGTCACCGAGGAGTGATTGGTCGGCGAATTCGTACGAGTCGATGGAGTTGGATTGGAGCTGGGAGAGGATGAGGGCGTATGTGTTTGCGGAGGGGTTGACGACTTGGAGGCCGCCGTTGGGCATGGCGAGGCCTGCGGAGCTGGGGGCGCCTTCACGTTGGGCTTGGTCGGGGGTCGAGTGTTGGGTTGTGAAGGCGCAGTTGGAGGGTATCCTGTTCCTGTCGTCAGGGTGGTGTCAAATTCAGGGGCGAGGCGGACGTACCAGTCTTTGGGGTAGTGTGGCTTTTTCAGAGGGTTGCAAACGCAGGCATGGCTTGCGGCGAAGACCCTCTTCCCTTCTCCGTTCTTGACATCTGTCTCTGGCGAGTCCAACTCAAGATCCATAAGCTCGTCCATGTTCTTCAGCACCAGCATGTCCGAATCAAGCTGCACGACTC
This sequence comes from Aulographum hederae CBS 113979, assembly GCA_010015705.1. NCBI lineage: Eukaryota > Fungi > Ascomycota > Dothideomycetes > Aulographales > Aulographaceae > Aulographum > Aulographum hederae. The sequence goes on from ML977177.1 coordinate 275,159, forward strand.
TGTCATACTCGACCAAGCTGAAGGGAGTCAGCTTGGACCAGCAGTCGTAGAACCGGGGATCGTTGCTGTAGTCCTTTTGCGTCGAGGGAAGCAGGTATGGGATCTTCTTCTTGGGTATACCCCGAGAGTCCAATGCCTTATGGCCTTCTTCGGGGAAGCTGTCCGTGTAGAGTGCGACGAGGGGGTACTTCGAGCCAGCACGCTTGAGGGAGAAGTCGAGGGTGAGAAGTCCGGAGAGATAAGCCGTGTTGGTGATCAAAGAGGTCCAAACTGTGAAATTGTTAGAGGGAAAGCTCCGATATAAGATGGAAGCGGGGGAGGGGCAAGCTACCTTTCGCGCTGTCGACGACTCGTTCTGGATGGGGATTTGCAGCGGCAATGGCATGTTTCTCCTGTTCAGAGGGCGCCATGGTGGGTTTGAGGAAGAATAATTGACTACAAGAGCCGGTGAGAGTTGATGTACTACATGGTGGTTGATAGTTAGTGTTTGTACAGTAAAAGAGTCGGTCCAAGTCGTCATTCAAGCTCCGTCTTTCGGGCCGATGCAGGGTCCGCCGGTCGACAGCGTCATTATCCCCAACGCCGATGGTTGATAATTATCTGGTCTCCATTGCGGATGACTCTGCCATATCCCTCTGTTCTTCTACTCTCGGGATGAGTGACCCTTTGTCTTTCACTCCTCCAACCTCCCATTCTCACCCAGGCCCATGTCTGCAACGGTGAGCGACGCCGTTGGAAATGGTGACAAGAAACCGCTTCCGCAACCGCAGCGACAGGCCGTGGCAGACCAGAAGACGAGCCACTACAAAGGCTTTGTCGCGGGAGTCTTCTCGGGCATTGCGAAGCTGAGTGGTGCGTGTATCATGGAAGTCCCAATTTATGTCATTCAACTGCTAACTACCTCCTCCAGTTGGACATCCGTGGGTCTCCAGATCCGTAACCACCCATCTCACCTCCCCTCCTGACTCCTCCCAGCTTCGACACCATAAAAGTCCGTCTCCAAACCTCCACCCACGCTCAATTCAAAGGTCCCATCGACTGCGTCCTCAAGACCTTCCGCAATGAAGGCGTCTCCGGTTTCTACAAAGGCGCCACTCCACCCCTCGTGGGATGGATGGCAATGGACTCTCTGTACATCCTCCCTCCTCCTCTCCCTTCACCCACCTCTAACCCCGTAAAAGCATGCTCGGCTCCCTAACAGCCTACCGCCGCCTCCTAAACGAACACATCTTCAACCCGCACCTCAAATCCCTACCTCCCACCGCAACAACCCCGCCCGCAAAACTGCCCCTCGTGGGCCACGGCCTCGCGGGCATGCTCGCAGGCTGGACCGTCTCCTTCATCGCCGCGCCCGTCGAACACGTAAAAGCGCGTCTGCAAATCCAATACGCAGCGACGAAATCGCAGCGGCTGTACAGCGGGCCGCTCGACTGCAGCAAGAAGCTGATTCGCGGACATGGGATGGCTGGACTCTATCACGGGCTCGGCGCTACACTGCTGTTCCGTACCTTCTTTTTCTTTTGGTGGAGTAGCTACGCGCTGTTGACGGAGCTTTTGCATAAACACACGGCGCTCTCGACGCCCGCGGTGAATTTCTGGGCGGGCGGACTGTCGGCGCAGGTTTTTTGGATCACGTCGTATCCGTCGGACGTGGTGAAGCAGCGTATCATGACGGATGCGCTGGGGCCGGGGAGGGATGGCAGTAGTGGGGGTGGGCCGAGGAAGTATCCGCGGTGGAGGGACGCGGCGGTGGATGTGTATAGGAGGGATGGGTGGAGGGGGTATTGGAGGGGGTTTGGGCCATGTTTTTTGAGGGCGTTTCCTGCGAATGCGATGGCGTTGGTGGCGTTTGAGGGGGTTATGAGGGCGTTGCCTTGATGGCGGTGGTGATGGTGGAAGACAGAGGAGGACATACCCAAGGATGTGTGAGGTTTGGCGTTCTGTGTAGATATTAGACAGGGGCACTTGGATCTCCGCTTCCTCATCAGTCTTTGGAATCTTCATGAAAAGAATTCTGCTGACGTTGTGTTAAACATCACGACTGTAAACTTCAAATCCAAGAGCGTCGTCATCTCACTGGCAAGCATTCCAGTGGTTCTCGGATCGCTTAGATACCTCAAAATGAGCTTCACTGAGTCGTCCAATTGACATGTCAAACGTCATTCCCCATGACCTCTGCTGTTTCCCGATAATCCAACCCTCTGCACCCATCATGAACATGACAAAATCACCTGTCTCTAGCGATTCACCTCAGGTTTTTAAGAGGTGGACGTCATTGACGCTATTTCCTTTCGATATTAATTCAACTATCAAATCCTCCACGTCAAAATACGAAATGACGAAAAAGATTTTTGTCAATCTCGTGTCAGCAATTGGCTTTATTTTCGCGACTTCATTCTGAGCGGAACATTTCAGAACTTGTAGACACCCAGGTCCAGTACGACTACTTCCGTCCATTCATGAGAGGGTTTGAAATTTCAACTTCAAGTTCTGCTCTCACCATCTTGATCTGCTGTCCAGAGACGGCCGTCATTTTACACAACTACAACCTCCTTTCTCAAACTTGAATCATTACTTCATTCATCTCTCCGAGCTCCACCTGCACTGTCGGGTGTGTTGTCAAACAACATGCTCTTGGTAGTTCTTTCCCTTTCCGCGAGCACCACTGCGGTGCAGCTGAAGATATGCTCCTTCTTCTTTGAACAAGACTCCTCTTGCATCATGGAAAGCCTTCCAAGGTTCCAACCCCATTCCATTCCATGTTTGTTGTTCTCCTCTACATCCCGAGAGAACCCAAACCCCCCAAGTCCGTCCGACTACCTATGACTTCAGACGCAGACCCAAAAAAGGCCAAATCACAATCCAAACGCCACGAAACCACAAAACAAACAACCATCACACCCCCCACCAAGTCTTGGAAATGCCCCGCCTCCTCCACACCCTCTATACCCACCTTCCCCTAGCCCTCTCCACCCTCCTCGCCCACATCCTCCTCTTCACCCTCCTCCTCCCCCTAATCCCGCTCTTCGACCGCCGTCTCCCCGCCCACTCCGTCCATCCCACCGCCGACCCGGAGTCGCCGGACACTTCTTCCAGCGAGTCGGATTACGTCGAGGAGGTGTTGGAGATTTGGCGGATTTGCGCGAGGCCATTTGGGGTTGTGTTGGGCGTGGCCGGGGTGGGGGATTTGGGGGTTTTGGGGTGGAGGGCGTGGGGGAGGGTGAGGGGGTGGTGGGAGGGGAGAATGGACGGGGTGAGGGAAAGGGAGGATTAGGTGGATGAGGGAGGTGGGTGGGAGATGGACGTGGGTTGTGACTTGCGGGCCAAATCTCGGATCGTCGGCGTTGTATTGGGGAAGCGCCGGATTCTTCCGTCCAACTCCTGGAGTCCGAGAGAAACGTACGATGGTCTTGTTCGACCTTGTATCCATACCGTATCCGGAGGCTCCAATTGACATCCCCAAGTTCGTCGACCGATCGGCAAAACATGATATACCGCAAAACAATTCTTCACCTCGCCACCGAAGGCGCAGCCGCAGGAACATACCCATCAAAATACGCAACCATAGTCCTCGTACTCGACACCGTCGCCGTCCCACTCCCACTCCTACTCCTACTCCTATTCCCCGGCGTCTCCGTCCGCGTCCCCACCCTCCCCATAAAATCCCTCTCCAACCAATCCAACGCCGAATCCGGTCTCCCCCGCTCAATCATCGCCACCTGCTGTCTCTGCTGCAAATGCTGCTCTGGCGAGGCAGGACGTCGCTGAAGACCGCAGATGGAGAGGATGGCGCGTCGTTTGTAGTAGAAGCCGAGCATGAGGATGAGGATGGCGCAGATGCCGAGGGTTATGCCGATTATGGCGCCGGTGGTGAATCCGTTGTTTGGGCCGTGGTCGCGGCGGGAGAGTGGTGGTGGGAGGGCGGGCATTTGTATTTGTATTTGTATGTTTTCTGTCGGTGGCGGCGGTGGCTGGTCTGAAGAATTGTCGATTGCAGGTTCCAAATACTCGGTCGAGGGTGTCTGAGACGACTCTTCGTCCGAGAAGGGTAGGGTTCGTAGTTCAGTGCAGAAACGCCAGAAGGACAATGTGAAGAAGATTGAGACTGCTATCTCGAGGAAAGAAAGCGACATGACGCTCGTTGTGGGCTATATCGGTATGTGCCCGCACGCCGCGAGGTGGAGCTAAGGAAGCTCTCCCCTGTAGACTGATTCGGCTTTTCGTCGTCTTCCTGGTTGGCGATCTCGGGTGTTTGTGGTGGGTTGTGGTGAGATTAGATCAGGTGCCGCTCGTCGGGTCCTTGCTCTTTGATCACCTGGGCTGGATGCGGTTGGGACTTGTCTATATTTATCCAGGTATGGATCGCTCAATTGGGAGTTTCCGAGACTGTTTAGCTTTGCGCGGTCATGGTGCTGCCCGTGGAACGGCCTGTGAAAATTATTACCCTGAACTGATAGAATCTGCCGGGAAATCGAGTAGGTTGAAAAAAAGGACGGGAAAGGAGAGAAAAGAGTTCACGCATGGAGACCCCGCGGATGAAGAGGTCGCGAGACCGGAGTGAAACGCGGACAGGGGAAGGTGGAGGAGAACATCTGACGGTTCGTTTATGCAGGAGATGGTTCACTGTCTGAGAAATGGATGCTTGGAACTCGAGAGATGCTGTAAATATACAGCGAATAAGAAATTCTAGACGGTGCTGTCTGCTTGAGATGATACTTAATGGGATGAAGATTCGGTCAATTAGACGTGAGGATTGGGACGTTGATGATTGTGTCGGACTCGACTGTACCCTTACTAATGGATTGCTCTCGCAGAACTCGAGGAACTATCTACAGCTGACCATAAACATGTCTCCCTGGTCAGGTTGAGAGGAGAGAATCGAGACGCTCGCCAGGGTGGTCGACGAAATAAGAACGGAGCTATAACCGGATGGGACGGGCCGAGACCTGAGGGAGATTTGGGAGATTGAGACTAGAGCGGAAAGGGATTAGTACCAGTTCATCAAAGGTTGGAAGATTTCTGCGGTCCGTCCCATGGAAAATGAACTTGGAATTTCGATTCCTCGTGATGTCCAGGTCATCCTAGGAGAATCACACAGCTCTTAGCCTTGTTCCCAAAAGTTTGAACTTATCTCCTATCGTCATATCCTACTCCTGCTTGTTCGCGAGTCCTCATCACCAGCATCAATCAAGCCACTTCGATTGAGTATTCAATTTTATTGTCCATCAATAGCTGTTGTCCATCCCATCATGAAGAAACACCTATTCCGTTTCCCGAATTTCTGACCTCCATCATTGCCGCAAGAGAGGTATGAATCTAAGCCAAAAGTATAGAGCACACCGACCATTCGCCATCCCATCCCAAGCATCTTCGAGTGGAGTGTTCAATCGCATTTCTCCACCTGTTCCCTAGCACATCCCCACCGATGTCCTTTTCGCCCTAGTTGATCTTCTTATTCCCAACCTTGACCGTCTTCCCCTGATTCCGCTGAAACTGGAGATAGAAGACTCCAGCGAGCGCGATGATGGCGAGGACTACAAAGTTGCCTATAGAATTGATCGTTAGCTTAAATCCCTCTCCTCTACTATTACTATTCAAACCGCAAAACCGCTTCCACTCTCTCCTCCTCCTCCTCATCCTTCCATCCCTGCCCTCCCCACAGCAAAGCAAAAAGACCGAACAAGACGGACTCACTAATGACAAATTTGCCCAACCCCCCAAGCCCGTTGACGACGCCTCGGGCGCTGTCGAATACCATGGTGAAGAAGCCGGTGACGAAGTTGAAGAGGGAGGTTATGACGGTTGTGATGAGGTCGATTATGGTGCGGAAGATGGAGGTGATGAGCTCGATGAGGGAGGCGAAGAGGTCGCGGATTGAGGTTATGATGGAGGACATTTTTGTGGTTTTGTTGAGGTGGGAGATTGAGGTTGTGGATGAGGTGGAGGTTGTAGATTTCTCAGTTGCGATTGGTGGTTTGTTTTCGTGGTCGGTGACGATGTTTGCAGAGGGAGAGGTTTGTGGAATGTAAGTGGTTGTCAAGGAGACAGAACAGAGTCGTCAAAGAAGTAGCAGGAGTTGAGAACTTGAGATAGGATAGGTAGGTATCTGAAGGGTTCGGGCTACAAGAGATATATGAAGTAAACAAAACCCTCCTCAATTCCAGCGGGCAAGCGCTACTAGTACTCCTCCCGTCATGATGGAAATGACACCTTACCCACATCCCCGTGAAAGTGAAGCAGCCATCCAACCGTTACCCATCACCTCCTCCCCGCGTGACGTATGGGCAAACCCGTTTCCTCTCAAATTGCCATGCTCTGCCTTGTTCCTGATGCATGACGTAAGGGGTGGTACAGAAATCCAACGAACTGGGCGAGAGGTCTGCTGGGCAGCGAGTCCGCATCCGGCCACCCTGAAGGCGATCTTCGCCACCCGACTTTCCTTGGGACTGTCGTGCACGTGATTTCTACGATCTGCAAAGGTTGCGATCAATAGGTAATGAAAAGTTGATTTCTACCTAATCACCAAGACTTGGAAGCTTCCATTTACTTCGCATTCTCTTGGAAAAGAAACTTTATTTTGGGATGTGTATTATGAGCATTGCGACATAAAAAAGGTCCAGACATTCCAGCATCCCCTCCCCCAAAAACGTGACCATGACCAACACGATTTCTTCGACCTCCCATCGATTTTGCGTTGAGATGGCGCGTCCGACCAGCATGAATTCCACAGCGTCCGTACTTCCAAATCCTCAAATTCCCTCTTTCAGAATCTAGGGGAAGCGCCATGCAGACCTGACCAATCGTGTTGGGCGGCTGGGGAACTAGCGTGCTTCCGCATGTCGGCTGCGGGAAGACTTTCTCCTGGGGGTGTGGGATGGCAAGTCGTCCCGAGTAGAACTGGAACAGTCGAAAGAGGCGGGAGCAACAAGAACGACCTGACTGTTGAGGAAATACATGCAACATGACATGCGCCTCAAAGTTCAAGAGAAGAGGTTGATTTACAGCTAACTAACGTGCCTGAGAACCCAAAGACGAAGGGAGGTGTGGTGTATCAAGTAGGCAGAGAAAGAAAAGCGACCACCAACCCCATCCATTCCATTCCATTCCATGCATACCACCACGACTCCATCCATGACTTTTTCGTGATACCCATAATTAACACTTCAGCCTCAATCCCGGCTTGGAGAGTCACCCCTCTCGCCAAGCACCGAGCCGAACTTCCCCAACACCAATCCGCATTCGACTCCTAGAAGTCGTATCCCGCCGCAACGCCCGGCGCAGGACCCTCGAGATCGACCCTCCGAACCCCCTGACCAATCTCGCCGGCTTCTCGGACGAGGTTGGAGAAGTACTTCCTCGCGCCCTCAGTTTCCCTCTTCAGCTTGAGCTTGTCCTCCCTCTGCGCCGTTAACCTCTCAACATCCCTCTGCAGACCGACACGAAGGTTGTCGGCGGGGTATTTGAGAGCGCGGCGGACTTCCGAGGCGATGCGGGAGGCGTTGGCGTGCGTGTAGTCGAGCGCCGTGAGTTGAGCAGACAGCTTTTGAGCCAGGCGTTTGGGAAGGGAGGAGGGAATGCGGGAAACCGCGTATGAAATGGTGAGGATGACTGAGATGAAAGATTAGCTTGTGCCCAAGGCAATGAGCATTTTCGTGGGTTGCAAACTTACCAGCAGCAGCAAGGCCAGGAATAATCATCCGCCTCAGATTGCTCGGGCCCATCACTTTGGCCGCCCCAAGAGCACCATCCACCCAGCTGACACCACCGATCAAGCGACCGCCAACGACTCCTGCGACAGTGACGGCCATGCCAGTACCTGCGACCTTCTCCTGTCGTTCCCAGAGACTAGTGACGTCGAAGAAGTCGCCGAGCTCAACCTCGACATCAACCGATCTCGCAGCTACATCGCGGCGCTTCTTGAACATCCTACTCGCTTCGAAGTTGAGGTCCATGAAGTTGTTCCCGAGATGGAGGATGCCAAGCGACTTGATCGTGTTGACGCCGAGGACCGTCTTTTCCCTGGCGTACTGCTCGCAGACACCGACAGTGTCGACGATTTCCTGGAGCATCGCGGCTTTGATGTCGTCTGCGTATTGGTATGCGCTGAAAAAGCCTGGATACGGCACGCCGAGGTCGCGTTCCGCCACGCGCGAGATGGTGCTGTTGAGCGTCTCGCGAGTGTTGTCATAAACGTCCTTCGCTGTGTCCTCGACAGTCACGTCTGCGCCATCGCCAGCTTCGGTGGTGGCCTTCTTCGACTGGTCGAGGACTGGATCCAGATCTGCCAGTTCCCTCGTCACACGATCGAGTTCTGACTGTGCGACATCTCGGTTGACTGTTGCCAGGCTGTTGACGTCGCCAATGACGTTCAGGAGGTAGGTTTTGGCAGGGGCGAGTTTCGATCGTGCACGCTTCTCGAGGACAAAACGGCGGAGTGAGGCTTCGAGTTCGCCAAAATCCCGAATCTTTTCCCGTTCCTTTCCTTTGCCTTTTCCTCCCGGTGAGCCAGGCTCGCCGTGCTTTCCACTCGTATCGTCATCATCGTCATCCGGGTCATTGTCGAAGTCCGGTCCAGATCCGCCTCCACCACTCCCTCCGCTCCCACCACCGACAGTGAGTTCGGTTGGCGCTACGGGGATGGCGTTGCTTGAGACGAAGTGGACGAGTTCTGAAGATTCTTTGAATGTGGCGGGAGAGAGGTGAGCGACTTGCTTCAAGATCAACTCTTGACATCTGTTCTTGTCGCGGATATTATCGTAGCCGTTGACGACCATAAACATGTACGCCTTCTCTCGAGCAGCATTGAAAATGAACTCCTTTGCAGACAGAGTGAAGTGGTTTGCCGCAGAGACAACGAACACAACGACATCGATCTCTTCTTGTCGAGCAAAGACTGCAGTAGTCTTCAGCGAGTCATTGTTCAAACCAGGAGCGTCAATCAAGGCGATGTCGACCACGCCATTGTTCAGTAGTGACTCCTCGACAGTCCGGATATCTTCAATGTAGATCTTGCACTGTGACCATCGCTCGTTGTCCACGACAATCTTTTCCAGGTCCTTCAATCCAAAGACCGAGTAGGTTCGTTCGTCGTTGCGGTTGTACTTGGTATCGATTGGGATGGCATGAACCTCCTCCACTCCGCCGTTCTCCCTGTTGTCAAGCACTTCGCAGAAAATAGACGTGCATGGCTGCTGATCCTCTGGCAAAACCTTTCTTCGGAGCAAAGCATTGCAGAATGTGGATTTTCCAGCGTTCAAGTCTCCCGTCACCAACACTTTGCTCGAAGTGTCTTCTATGCGCTCCCGTAGGGAATATAAATGATGCACGCTCTTGCTGATTTGTCCGTCCAACAAAGACGCAATCGACGACTTTTCGAGGGAGTGTACCAGTTCTGTCTGCGACGCCGCGCCCATCTTCAAGTCAATCTTGAGGATGGAGAAATCTTGAGCCAATTGCGGCGTGACCAGTCGCGGTTCAGGGGCGGTACGTTGTACGGCAGCAGAGCTGGATTCTGGCTGGGATCGATCCTCACCGAGAGACGTGCCAGCTCGTCGCAACGGGGACGGTCGAGCATTTTGGTGTTCTTCGGCATTGTGTAGAGCGCCTAGACTCGATTGTGTGGATTGGAGACCGGGTCGAGATTCAGGACGAGTGGCGGGAGATTCGGGACGCTGTACGGTGGGATAATGTGCAGGCCAGGTCGCATTGAATTCTTGGAATTTCTTGAGCGTGTCGACTGTCCGGGTGATTGCCCGCCCCAAAGCAGTCTTGTTTTGATTGTAGTAGAGTTGATGGACGTGGCTCGCCAATGTGCGTCGTTCATGTTCCGCTGCAGCTGCTGTTAGTAGAGTACTTCTGGGGCAATCCAATTCTGAATGTCGTGTCTTACAAGCTGGTGTACTTTCTCCAGGCAGAGTAGGTGTGTGCGCGGGCATGGGGCGATCATCCGTGATGCCCGGATGCCATCCACGGGCGATGCTGTTGTCGTCTGCTATGCTTCCTCCGTATCCAGAATCTTCATCCAGCATTGCGGCGAGACGAGAAGCGCTTTCTGAAGTCGAGCCGGAGCCCACAGTCATGTAGCCCGGCCGTCCGCCATGTTGAGGGCGGTGGTTGTCGGATGGAGTCGGAGCTTGGGGAGGCTCCTTGGAGGAGCCGCTTGAGCTGGGTTGGTAGTCCTGACTCATTGCGACTGGGTACTGAGAGTGTTTGCGTGTCGCATACGGGAAAAGAGGTCGTAGGTTCGAGGGCGGATTGTGATGGATGTTGTGGATAGTGAGGTCAAGAACTTTGGAGAGGTGGCGTTGGTTGCATAAGCGCGCGGCTGTCGCGTGGGCGGCTTAGGCCGATCGGAGCCGTCACTGAGGCAGCCAGCTTGGGCATGTCCAGCTTGTTTGTATTTCAAGCCCCTCCACCGCGAGATCAAAACAATTTGGCCTTCAATCCGCCCCCTGCCGAGAAACGCCAAATACCTACGATCAAGGCCTGCATCCGCAGGACTACCTCACCGGAGTCCTCCAGGACCGCATCCATCCAACCCACGCACATCACCTTCGAAGATACGCAAAGATGAATGTCAGTAATTCGCCAATTCCTTGTCTTTCACGTCGCTAACTCCTGAAGATTGTCGAGTGGGCCTTTGGCAAGCGAATGACGCCGGCGGAGCGGCTACGGAAGCATCAGCGAGCATTGGAGAAGACACAGCGCGAGCTGGACCGCGAACGAGTCAAGCTCGAGAACCAGGAGAAAAAGCTTGTCCAAGAAATCAAGAAGAGCGCAAAGAATGGGCAAATGGGACCACTGAGGATACAGGCAAAGGACCTCGTACGGACAAGAAGGTATGGGGAGCTCTCTCATGATAAGACCTGGATACTAATGGGTTGTCTCTAGATACATTCAGAAATTCTACCAAATGCGTACACAGCTCCAGGCGATATCTCTACGGATCCAGGTTGGTTGTACTCTATCAACATATACGTCAGCCCACTGACCCCTATCTCAGACTGTCCGAAGCAATGAGCAGATGATGCAGTCTATGAAAGGTGCCACCAGTCTGCTGGGAAGCATGAACAGACAGATGAACCTTCCAGCCCTCCAACGGATCGCCATGGAGTTTGAAAAGGAGAACGACATTATGGACCAGCGACAGGAAATGATGGACGATGCTATTGACGATGTGACGGGGCTCGAAGATGAAGAGGAGGGCGAGGAGGTGGTCAACCAAGTATTGGATGAGATAGGCATCGACTTGGGCCAGCAGGTAAGCGCTGCCCTTTCCAAGGAGACATCATGGCATGCTAATTTCAAATTCAGCTTGGAGAAACCCCTTCAGGACTGCAAAAGGCGTCGGTGCCTGAGAACAGAGTCGCCCAAGCGGTTGGCGGGGGCGGGGCTGATCCAGACGACGACGATCTGCAAGCGAGACTCGACAGTCTGCGCAGGTAGTACTTGCCCTGCTCGGCACGGCTTGCCTGGGCAGATTTGGATCCCGAGACGTGCGGCGTGTGGTGTTGTTTGCTGCGAGTGTTCTAGTACGGCGTATCTGGATGGACGTCTCGGACTATGGATGAGAACATCACGGGACTATGGAAATGAGTTTCATGTGCCACGTGCAATCATAGCATCGGAGCTTTTGACATGTCCCTTAGGTCCGGCAGGGTCCGGGCGTGGTGTGCCACAGTTGAGCCTGGAGAGCAAGACAGCCCTGTAGAGGATCTGGTCCACTCGTCCCACCAGATCTGAGGGTACCTAAGGTGAAGCTTATAGATGCACAATCAACAGCATTGCCTTTACACACACAAGGTGATCAAGACCTAGCCAGTACCTCGTACACGTACATGCTGTGCTGTATTTGTAAGAGGCATGGTCCCTGGTCCTGCGCTCGTTCCAGCAGTCGATATCCCAGACGCCCAGCGCCGTGTGCAGGACCAGAACATCGTCAACTGCCGGCTCGGGCCTCAGTGCCATTTGCGTGTGGTGAGCTGTCTGTATCCACGGCCATGTCGAGTGTCTTGAATCTCCCGAGTGGCAGTTCTTTGCTGTGAGATCCAGCAGCACCACGGAAACGGCCAAAGAAACTCAGGTGGCTCCGTTTCCCCACACTGCACTGCTCCAGCGCCTCGAACTCCGTCATCCCCAGCACCTGTCACCTATCAAGCCACCCCAAGACACAGACAGGACGTACAAACTCACCGCGTCTCCTTTACCACCACAATTCGCATCTCCCACCCACTGCTGCGCTCCACCACACCCTTCTCGGCGCCGACAGCTCTCCAGACACCGGTACGTCATCTCGCTTTCCGGCGGAACCGTTGCTAGCTCCCACTCCCCGCAAAACGCCTCGTGCCTTGCCCACCAGCTTTATACACGAGTCCCACCGTGTCGTCTGTTGCCAGAAGAGTCGAAACTGATACCCATCGTCGCAGTCTGTTGTTGTGCCCCTCGAAGCGCCCTCCCTCCAGCTGTACGCTCTCCCGCCTGCCCTCCCCCGCCATCCTCGCTCGCGAGTCGCTACTGCATCCACCAGCCGCCCTTCCTCCCTTCCTTCCCTCCTCCCTTCCTCCGCCGCTGAACAACTCTCTCGTCGCCAGACATAATCCTGCAACACCTTCACCCTGGCAGGAAGCAAACGCAGAAGCCTCTCCGGTCAGGGAGGTTTGTTGAACAGGATGTTTGGCAGCTCTGCAAACCCAGGCAAGGATGACGCCGCCGATCAGGACGCTCCAGCGGAACCCCAGAAACCCTCCAACATCACCATCCCCAATGACGTGAGCCACACCACCGAAAAACGATCGCCCGACAAGGCCAGCCCTACCCAGTCCGAGCGAAAGTCGCGCGAAGAACACTCGCCTGTCACTGAGAAGCGTCGCAGGAGTAGCGGCGTGTCGCGCGCCAAAGACCTCTTTTCCAACGCGAAGAACTCTCTTCATCTGCACGGCTCATCTCCCACCAGCGCCGCTCCCATCTCCGACAAAGTCCTCCAATCGCCCATCATGAAGCTGAGCAAGACGGACCCAGCCTTGGGAGTGCCACAGGGCTCGCTCAACAATTCTGCTGGTGAATCTGCACCCGGCCCGAAGTCCACATTCCGGGTTGGCGTCACCGAAGACAAGAACAAGAAGTGCCGGAGAACCATGGAGGACACACATGCATATCTGTACAATTTCCTCAGCACTCCCGCCCCGTCACTTGGCGATGAAGCTTCTCAAAAGAGCAAAACCTCCCTCGAGACCTCGTCGAACGTCACGGATCAGTCGACTCCTCATGTTGTTGAGACGGACAATGGGTACTTTGCCATTTTTGACGGCCATGCGGGCACATTTGCTGCAGATTGGTGCGGGAAGAAACTCCACCTCTTATTAGAGGACACCATTCGCAAGAACCCCAACACCCCCATACCTGAGCTACTCGACTCGACGTTTACGAATGTTGATCAGCAACTCGAGAAACTTCCCCTCAAGAATAGCGGATGTACTGCCGTTGTTGCCGTGTTGCGCTGGGAGGACCGGGTCCCTGCCTCGAGCTCGGCAACCGGATCTGCGCTTCTGGGACCTGCAGCTGTAGCCGCAGCAAAGGCAGCTTCCGAGTCGACCACCACTGATAACACCGCCAGCAGTGCCGAACCCGAAGTCCCATCTGAGACTCGCCTTCGTGAGAGTGCCTCCCGTCACCGCGTGTTGTATACTGCCAACGTTGGCGATGCAAGGATAGTGTTGTGTCGGAATGGGCGCGCATTGCGTTTGTCTTACGATCACAAGGGGAATGACGAGAATGAAGGTAGGCGTGTGGCCAACGCCGGAGGGCTTATCTTGAACAACCGCGTCAATGGTGTTCTCGCTGTCACGAGGGCGTTGGGAGACACGTATATGAAGGACTTGGTGACGGGCCATCCATACACCACTGAGACGGTCATTCAGCCAGAGCAGGATGAGTTTTTGATTTTGGCATGCGACGGGGTAAGTTCAGACGTGGTTTATGTTTCTTATTCCTTAGTAACGCTTTATCCAGCTTTGGGACGTCTGTGGAGACCAAGAAGCTGTCGATCTTATTCGCCAGACTGCGGACCCTCAGCAAGCCAGCAAACAACTCGTAGACCACGCTCTCGCTCGCTTCTCTACCGATAATCTCTCCTGCATGGTTGTCCGATTCGACCACCACTCCGCTGCCAAGCGTCTGGAGGACGCCAGCATCGGTGTCGACAAGGACGCGGATGATGTTGCGGGCATCAGTGAAGCAGATGCGATTGTGCAAGCTGCGAAGAAGAGTATCGGCGAGGGTAATTTGGGTATGGCTGGGGATGAACTCGAGCGTGTGCAGGAGGAGCTGGTCGAGGGTGAGACTGAAGCGGAAGCTGTCGATCCGGGTCCGGAGCTGAACCCTGAGGCGTTGAAGGCGGCACGGAAGAATTGAGAGCTGACACAAAGCTATGCGTCTTCGATGATGGACATGAGCCGGTTCAAGCCATGCCATAGACCTGGGCACTTCTGAGAGGTGGCGATAGCTCTATTTCACTCACAACATCTGTCGGCCTCAAAAGGGCTCCGGCGCGTCTTTTCATTTTTTCATTGTTTCCCCTGCCCCTTCTACTCTTTCATACTTTCACTGTAGCTGTCTGGCTTTTCTTTTGCCTCATGCCAGAATTCTTACGAGCGAAATGTGTTCCCCGATTCGACACTAAAGCATGACGATGGCGTTCAAACGGATCGGCTGGGGGTTTAGCTTATCTTTCCTTTTGCTTTCTAGGACGGGACTACTGTGGGAGAGGATGGGATGGCGAAGGGCAGAGGGAGTGTGGGCATGCGTAGAATGGAATGGGCCAGACCGGGTAGGTGGGCGAAAAGTGTGACCACTGAAGGAAAGAAGGGGGGAGGATGGAAGTGGGGTTCAGGCATATGTACTGACTGACTGGTAGCTAAATGGACACTGTAACATGCATGTCGTGTCTTGGCTGTCACCGGCACTTGGTTGCTTCACGTTGATCCATATTGTATCATGCCAAACGAGAGGACCCGCCCTTTCTTCTGATATGTACAGCGTCCGTCTGGCTTTCTCCTGTTCAGAGATCCTGCCAAAGGACAGTCCCTCGAATTTGAATTCTCCGCATCAGCCCGACCCTTGACCCGTCTCCTCTCGTCGTCTTCGGAACCCCCTAGTTACTCCTCGCGCCGTCCTTTGCCGCCCTCAGCTCGTCCATTTTTGCGACCCGCTTCTTGAATTCTTCGTATTGGCATTTCTCGTAGCTGTGTCGTTCGGTCTAGGAGGGTGTCAGCTATCTGGCCGTCGAGCTTTGGGGAACGATGGAGAGATGAGTGGCATTAGGAATCTTGGGACGATGGAAGCAGAGTATAGGAGAGAGCGGAGAGATAGGTGGGACAAGGCGCGAGAAGAGATGGAGGATGCGTACCTCGCATTTCCAGGGTAGATAGTATGTCTCGAATCGACAGCGATTCAGTGGGATGAGGAGGTTGGCGCAGCTGTCGCGGTAGGCGAGGGGGAGGCCTGCTGCGGCCATTTCTTCGCGGGTAGCGGCTATGGGAGATAATAAATCGCAGTCAGTGACCATACTTCCAAACGCTGCGATATGTAACCTCGAAGGCGGGGAGGAGAGGTGACTGTAAGACAGCGTGAATGGGACATAGTAAGGGTACTCACAGGCTTTGGGACCCCCGGAAAGGCCAACGGCCTCCTTGACGGTCTCGACAACAGTCATGGTGAGGTATTTCGCAGTCGAGGAGAAGAAAATGCGCCGTCAATGGCTTGATAATTCAAAGACTTGTCCGTTTCCGCTGCACCCAAGCCAAGCACAGAGGTGAAGTTGACGTTCCCCGGATCCCGCCCTCGGCGAAACCCCCAGGCCGAGACAGATTGCGTCACGTGTGGCTGCTACGCGCGACGACGCGAGGTCACGCCAAAGTGCACCACGCTGATTGCTCTGCTCTGCCTCCAACCTCTCTCTCTCCACACACACACAACACCACTACTGCAACCCACCGACCGACGACCCGACCGACTCACTCCACGGCGCAGCCATGCCGCCGCTTAATGATGGCAAGATCTATTCGGCGACGTACAGCAATGTGAGTTTCCGCTTCTCTTCCTTTTTCCCGGGTGCGCGAGTGCGGCTGCAAGATGCGATGCTGGTGTTGAGGGCTGCAAGATGCGATGCTGGTGTTGAGGCTCCGTGCGATGCGTCACTTTGGAGGAGAGAGAGACTTGATAGACGCTTGATGCGCCTTTGGTCTTTTGGGGACATGCTTGTCTTGTCTCTTCTTCAAGGGCGTGTCTGCGCTGCCTGCGCCGTTCAATTGCGCCGCTCATTCTTGCTGCCCTCCCTTCCCTTCCCTGCATATCCTCACCTTTCTCCGCTTCAAAACTACTAGCGCATACTTGCTGACCATCGTTTCTCCAACTGCAGGTTCCGGTCTACGAGTACAATGTCGAGGGCAACCATGTCATGCGCCGCCGCGCAGACGATTGGATCAACGCTACGCATATTCTGAAGGTCGCCGATTTCGATAAGCCTGCGCGAACCCGAATTTTGGAGAGGGAAGTCCAGAAGGGTGTACACGAGAAAGTGCAGGGAGGCTATGGAAAATACCAGGGTATGTGGTTGTCCGCCGTGATGGTGGTCGAGGTTGACAATCCGATCTGGGGAGAGACATTCTAAGAACTGCACTGACATCCATCCGCAGGAACCTGGGTCCCACTCCACGATGGCCGCCACCTCGCCGAGAGGAACGGTGTCCTGGCTAAGCTGCAGCTCATCTTTGACTTTGTGCCCGGTGATCGAAGTCCTCCTCCAGCCCCGAAGCATGCCACCGCAGCGTCAAGCAAGCCAAGGGCTCCGAGGCAGAGCGCCGCGACGAGAAAGTCTCAAGCTCAAGGCATCGGTAAGACACCCCAGCTCAGGCCCGCGCGTGTCCCATGTTCCCACAAGCTCACCAAGCCAGCTGCAAGCCAACAAAGTGAAGATCGATTCGAAGTCGCCTCCACGCAGTTCGAAGACGAAACCCCCGACAACGCCACCGTGGTCTCAGAGTCCTTTGTCGATGAAGATTCATTCCCACAGCAATACCCTGGTGCAGGTGGACGGAAGCGAAAGCGAGGGCAGGAGTCGAACGGGCAGGACCAGCAGCACCAAATCTGGGCTGATAGTCTCCTGGACTACTTCATGCTGCTTGACTCTGAAGACAGGTTTCCCGTGGCTCCCGAGCCTCCCCCAACTGTGAATCTTGACCGCGCAATTGATGACAAGGGGCACACGGCGCTCCACTGGGCTGCGGCTATGGGCGATGTCGATGTTGTCAAGGACTTGATCGGCCGAGGCGCGCGACAGGATAGCACAAGTAACAACCTCGAGACACCGCTCATGCGCGCCGGCATGTTCACGAACAACTACGACAAAGACACCATGTCCAAGATCGTCCGGCTACTCAACTCCACAGTACACAAGACAGACTGGTTTGGAAGCACCGTGTTCCACCACATTGCAGCGACGACATCTTCCAAGAACAAGTATCTCGCAGCTCGCTACTACTTTGACAGCATCATCAACACACTTGCCGAGACCTGGCGACCTGACGAGATCACGCGATTGTTGAACTCACAAGACCAGAATGGCGACACCGCGATCCATATTGCTGCGCGGAATGGAGCCAGGAAATGTGTTAGGAGTCTTCTGGGCCGCAACGTCGCTGTGGATATTGCCAACCAAGATCACGAGACTGCTGAGGATCTCATCCGTGACCTTAATGCGCGACGCCGCGAACGTGGTGGCATGCGCCATGCCTCGTCCTCCCCGTTTGCACCCGACGCCCACTTCCGCATGGCGAACGGCGGCGCCCCACCACTGGGCCACGCAACAGCAGAATCTCTTTATGCGAACCTCTCAATGGGCAGCATGTCGCATGAATTGAAGAGCACCACCGCCAACAACCTCGTCAAGACACTCCTTCCGTCGTTGTTCTCGAAGATCACAGACATCGCTCAGAGCTATGATTCCGAGCTCGAACTCAAGTTGGCAGACGCAGCAGAGGCGGAGCGCGTCGTGAGGCGGAGGGAAATCGAGCTCGAGACTACACGGAAGCAGATTCGCGAGCTGGGCGATATTGGATTGGAAGAGCCGGATGTCCTGCAGGATCCCAATGGCGTGATTGAAGAGGTGGACCCTGTCGATTCCGCCATGGACAGGGAACTCGACGGTCTTGTCGCAGAGACGGAAGGCCTGCTCGAATGGGAACAGAGCGGCATCATTGGCAGTCTCGTCGAGAGGGAAGAAGCGCTTGCCAAGCACGCCGAAAAGATGGATGCACAGCAAAACGCACAGATGAACGGGCTCAATGGTGTCCATGGCGTTGCTTCACCAGAAGAAAAGAAGGGTCTGCTCGTGGCTCTCTACCAGGCGCAGCAAGACCGACGAGTCCTCGTCCGGGAAATCGTCAAGGGCCTCGCGCAGGCTGGCGAAAGCGAACGCCAAGCCGACTATCGACGGCTCATCACGGGTGCCATGGGCGTGCGCGATGAGGACGTCGAGGGCTTGCTTCCGGAGATCTTGAAAGAGCTGGAGGAGGCCAAGGTCATGAGGGGTATGGAGGAGGGTGACGAGATGGTGGATTGAGCGAAGCTTGTGGCACGGTGAAGAGATGGGAGCTGAGCTTTTCTTCGTCTGTTCATATAACATCCCTCTTCTTTGCATTGATGTTTGCGCGACGACGATGCGCGTGGTATGGCACGGGCAGGGCGTGAGGCGTTTTCTCTGCTTTCATGGCATGAGGAAGGGTTCTGTTTAATGGGTGGGACTGGACGGCACTGCACTGCACTGCACTGGAATTGTGTACGTGGATGCGGATATGATGGGTTTGCAAGCCGGAAATGGCTGTCATTTTGTTTTATTGTTCTCATTGTATATTCAGGGTTCTAGCCTCGACGAAGGATTGACATGGGGATGCTGATCTTTGCTCTGGCTCTGACTTGGATGTTCGGATAATTCAGATACTCGAGAATGGAAGCATTTCGTGTCTGATTGAGTCTGCTGGAGTCTGCCAATGTTGTGTGCGGTGAAGAGGATTGGCGAAGGAGAAGAGAATTAAGTCACTTCCCACTGTCAGTTTTTTTTCAAGTTCGTTCACTTTCCGAAGACATTGCGGTTGCAGAGGTAGCTCTCGGTTACTGAGTTCCAAGGTATGTTCATTCAATTTACTACCCAATCCTGCGAAAATGCTACGCGGAAGAATATCGAAAGACCAAGCTAACGAATCTCTCCACCATTATGGTACCCTAAACGCCCTCGAACCTCTCAAACACCATTTGGGTATCGAATTCCAGTCTTGAACGCCGTCAATGCTCATCAAAATAACAGATGCGAACGCCGATCTACGCTCTACGCTCTACGTCGCTTGCTCTAACCAACCCAACCTAGCCAGTCCTCCCCTCCGAATATATCCAAAACTCTCCGACGAACACGATCCCCCCCACTACTCATTCCTTCTCACCGTCCCCCACTGATTCCCCAAGCAACCTCCCTCGCCCTCTCAATCCCCTCCTCCCAAACCATCTCCACCACCTCCCTAATCCGCAAAACCTCCAACTTCCCCTCCAAAACCCTTACAGCATCCTTATCCTCAGAGTGAAAAAGAATCAACCGCGCCACCATATCTGCGTCGAGGTCGCGGGGCGGCAGGAAGCCTAGGCTCCGCGGGATACGGCTAAGAGCGCCGTTGTGCAGCGAGAGGTGGAAGATTGGACTGTGGTCGCGGATGGAGGCGAGGGTGAGGAGGGAGGGCGGGGAGAGTAGATGGTGAGGGAGGTGGATGGTTGTGGTGTGGTAGATGTGGATACGGTCGAGGAGGGTTCCGCCAAGGGGCCGGTCGCGGTAGGTTAGGGAGATGCGGGCGAGGAAGAGGAGGTAGGTTGAGCCGGCTTCTTCGACGGCTTCTTCTTCTTTCTGGGAGCGTTTTTTCGACGACGACTGCCATGAGCAGGTCGCGGAAGAAACATTCCTCTTCCTCACAACGATATCTCTCTCCTTCCCCACCCCACCCCCAGAAGCCGCCTCAACGAACAGGTGACAAGTCCGATGACAAGGGATACTCCACCCAAGCGGACTCCTCCAGTCGCGCAGCCGAAACAAGGTTTCGGCGTGCGCGTGCAGGTCGAAGAGGGGAGAGGTGAGGATGTTGTGGAGGGTGTTGTGGAGGGTGTTGTGGGGGAGGTCGGAGGAGGGGAATGAGTTTGTAGGGGGGTGGGGAAGGGGGTGCGGCCAGGGGATGTGGAGGGCTATGTCGAAGGTGAGGAGGGTTGGCATTGTGGTTGTGGTTATGTGGGTGTGGGTGGTCGACGAGGATTTGTGGTTGTGGGTGCGGGTGTGGATTCGGGTTGTCTTTTTTGATCGAGACAGCTTAATTGTGTGTGTGAATTGGAAGACGCGGGAAGAAAGAAAAGAGGTAGAAGAAAAAAAAGATAAAGCATTCCAACTTTGTGTGTCGAACGTTGTGGTCGTTTTGACGGCCGTTGTGTAAGGTGTTGGTTTTTGGCTTTGACGCAATGAACGTGTTCGGACTTGCGAGGATAGTGAACACGAAGGAGTACATTGTAAGGTGTACAGTGTACAGAACACCTAAAAATATTTGAACGTTGAGTGTCGAGTTGACTCGAGAAAACATAGTTTCGGGGACAATGTCAGAGCGACGATTTCAAAGAACAAACAGACTATGCGTCAAATTCGAACGATTAAGTGAACGTCAGATATCCGGAGACTCAGTCATCGCCATCAGACGAACGAAAAGGAGATCTCAGTTGTCTATACGAAGTTAAATATTCTTGGAGATTAGAGAATCCACAAGATCGAATATCCAATGAGATCTGATCGCCTGGATGCCGCGAAAACCCCTCTTGACAGCCATCCACGTGTTGTGGATATGACAAGAGGTATTTTGGGAGTATGTATCAATACTCTCTACGGCCTTCCTATTTTTCCTAACCGCGTCTATAAGATTCATACATGAGAAATCAGGCGTGTGAAGGTGTGTCAGACTTAAGAAATAGAGTTAAAGTCAAATATCAGGAAAGGTAGCCTACAGCGGACGAATGGCAATAGGTATACCTCAGCCGTCTATACGAATTGGAGGATCGTTAGAGGTCTATTTTACCATGCCTGCCGAATGTATATTCATTTCCCATCCATCGCCTTCGTTTTCCCAATCCTTCGCCATCCCCCACCCCATCCCACCCCAACCCTAAAACTTACTCTCCCTCCCCTCCAACTCACAAAACGCCCTAAAAACCACCATCTCCTCCTGCCCACTACTCTCAACAACACACTCGGCCGTGGCCCCCACAAAGAAAACAAAACCCTCCGCCACCCCCTCGTTCTTCTTACTAACCCTCACACTGCCCTTCCCCTGCGTACAAATCAAGATACTCGGCCCGCCCAACCCCTCAAACGTCGCCTTCGCGCCCTTGCCCTTGAGACTCAGACGCACGACGCTGAATTCGTCGATCGGGGGGTCGTAGAGCATGGCAGAGCTGGCGTAGGAGTAGGCGGTGCTGTTGAGGGAGACGTAGGGGTAGTCTGTGGGCGTCATTTTTTGGGTTGAGGGGGAGGAGTAGGAGTAGGTTAGCATTGTGGTGAGGGTGGACGTGTCTTTGTATTTTGGGGTGAAGCCGGCGCGGACGACGTTGTCGGAGGAGGCCATGCATTCGATGATGTCTGCGGGGGTGGTTAGTATGGGATAGGTTGTGAGATTGGGATGGGGGAGAGAAAAGACGGAGTGGGTAGAAGGTGAAGGAGGCGAAGTGGACGTACCGCCGGAGATGTAGGCGTGGATGTCGTCGGCCTTGAGGAACATGGCTTCCCCAGGAGACAACTTGACGTAGTTGAGGAAGAACATGACAAACAACCCAATGTCATCAGGAAACTGCCCGTTCAGCCGATTGACAAGCTCAACAAGCTCTTCACCCGTGTTAGTCGGCCCGCCCTCCCCAGCAAACTTCTCCCCCTTGCCATTGGCCTCCTCCAACAGCTCCTTAGTCGCCTTGGCAATGCTCTCCTTGGACGCGTTCATCAGGTGCGTGAAAGCCTTCTTCAGAGCTTCCTTGTTGGACTTGACGTCGGACTCGTCCTCGGAGGTTTCCTTCCCCTTGATGGCGTTGAGGAAGGCTTGCGATTCAGCGTCGCCGATCAAGCTGCGCAGAGCGGGCACGTGGGAGAGGAAGTGGGCGATTTCGGCGAGGGGCCGGAAGCCGCAGAGGCCTTCGAAGGGGGTGATTGCAATGGTCATCTCGGGCTTGTGGTTGTCGTCTGACATCATGACTTGTTAGTAGAAAGCAGGTCCCGTTCTTCGATACTTGACGCACCGGGATAGTTCTTGGGATCTTTCGCATGAAGCTGTTCGGCCAGCTTCTTATTCGGATGCGCCTGAATGCTAAGCGCCTTGTTGATGCTCAGGACCTTGAACAGGAACGGCAGCTTCTCGCCATAGCGGTCGCCAATTTCGGTCGACATCAACGCCTTGTTGGTCTGGACGAGGTCCAAGAGCGATTGGCCGGTTTCGACATCTTTGGATGGGAGTGAGGGATGCGTGCCCATCCATAGCTGGGAGCGGGTCAGGTGATGTAATAGGGGGGTCACGAGTAGTTGGGCGACGTACCTCAGCGTATGGCTTCTCTTCTTCGATTGAAAAGTCTTCGGATGTTGCGGCAGCGTATTTGGCCGCCGCAGAAGTCTTGCCGATTTTGCCTGGCGATGCTGAGCTTTTGTTTGTGCAGTTGTGAGGTGGTTGAACGTACCCCAGTCGTAGCTGTTACAACCTGCGGCGGGTGAGCAATTGAAGTGGTAGATCAGATCAGATCAAGATGGCAGCACTTACCACACTCGAGACGGAACAGAGGGATTTGCATCTTGGGGGAGTGATGAATAGATTGATTGAGTGAAAAAGTGGACGAGGTAGAGTGTTTGTTCTGTTTTCCTCTTACCTGTCCAATCCTTATCCTCGACTTCGAGCGGTGAGCGGCGCATGGATTCTCCGCCCCGTGGCCGGAGCCGCACCCTTTGGTTGGTCGGCGTGGGGAAGACCAACAGGACCACCGCAGTCGACTCCGCCATAGGTGTTTACGGCGGAGAATCAAACCTCACAGGAAAACACGAAGAATATAGGTGGTGCTACCAGGAGCCAAAAGTAGGCAGAAGCTCAGGATCTGCCATCTCAACTCGGACATCTGAAACAGTTCGATACCCAAATTACCTACAACCAAGCCGGGGTATCATGTCCAAACGCCAAGATCTATACCGCCGTGGTCATTCCACACCACCAGAAACACATTTAAATACAAGTCATTCTCATCATCCATCCGTCACCTTCCCCTTCCCATGCCCCTCCGCAACATCCTCCACGGCCGGCCCCTCCAAGAAATCCTTAAATTCACGCACATCCTTAATCCAAATATATCTCACGCAAATCTCCTGAATTTCCTGAAGAATACTCCACAGCTTAACAAGGTCCTTCCTCACCAAATTCTGCACAAACAACACCAGCAACTTGACAGACCTAACCAGCGTCTCTCGATCCATGGGCTGCTCGAACTGGGTGGACGGACCCGGTTCGTCGGGGAGAGGGAATGCCTCGTCGGGAGGGAGGGTTGCTGGGGCTTTTTCTAGCTTTCGCAGTTGGAAGTTTAGGAAGTCTCGTGCTATGTCGTCTGGGTCTATTCCTAACTCGTCCAGAAGACTGGCGTACTCGGTGAAGAGGCCGTTTATGAGCTCCAGCGACGCGATGTCGAGGGGTGAGTGTGTGATCGTGTAGACGGCGTAGACTGGATCACTCTTCAACGCGTTCACTATATTGCCTAGGCTTGACTCTCCTCCGTCTTTTGAAGCTGGCGCATCCGATTTGGTGGGAGGGAGCGGCGGAGACGTCGGCTGGTCCCAGATCTCGGTGGACTCGAGGACGCTGATGAAGGGGGAGAGGTCGAACGAATCGAAGAATTTGGCGGCGTCTTCGTTGCGGAGGGACTCTACGAACGTCAAGGGCGTCTTTCCGACGAGGGACTGGAGGATCGCCGTCAGTATGGACAAGTCGAACTTGCCCCAGGTCACTTTGAAACATACCTCCCGGAAAGTGTCAATGTCATCCAGCATGGACATGACAAAATACAGCCTTGTCCATTGCGCCGCCTCCCACCCCATGGACTGGACGTTCTCCAGCCGCGGAGGAATGTCCGTCCATGACTGCTGTGCCGTCGTCCTCCATTTTAAAGTGTACTCCACCCAGTGCGAGAGAAAGGGATTCAACCGCAGCGGTGTGGAAGCGTTCAACAAGTAAAGTTGATACTCGCAATTGAGCAGAAGCGCAAGATACTCCGTATAGTCCAACGACGCAGCTACACCACAGTCAGTCAATCAGTCATTCAGCACCCGCAACATTCCCATTTTCGGATAAAACCATAGATAGACATACGACGCGTCTCCAATTGGTCCAGTCGCTGTTTCAGCGCCAGTCCGAGCTGGAACTGCTCGCCGGGGACATGTTTGATGCGGGCGTCGCAGGCCTCCGAAAAGGCCCCCTGGGTCCGATCAAACGAGATGGACGGCTGGGCAAGCTGGAGCAGCAGCTCGTCGGGCACCAGATCCATGGTTGCATGGCCGGGGAGGGTTGAATGAAGGGGGGGGACTTTAGGCGGGTGGTGAGGCCAGCTTTGACTGAGGTATTGCTGCTGTGGTGGTTTGGGGTATTGCCAAGACTCAGCCTTATGGCAGCCTTGCACGCTGCTTTATCTGGCGGCTGCTGGTTGGTGCAACCTTATCTACTAGCGGCATCTGACTAATGACGCCAAGTGAGCCGCATCTCAGATCGAATGTGCCACGTGACTGTTTTCGGCAATGGTTTCTCCCTCTCCCGAGTCCTTCTCGAACGACTCTGGAACACGAGAAGACGAGAAAGACTTCGATATGGAAGCCTAAACGGCAAGTGACACCTTCTACTCCACCCTTATAGGCACAGAAACTGTGCCAGATACAGGTAGACAAGCGTAAGTCCGCGAATCCCTCGTGATGACATCTTTCTGCTCTTCACTGCTCTCGTCTGCACCGCCTGCACCGCCTGCAGTCTCCGCACTATAACACAGGCATCCCCTTTTCAACTCCCCTCCCAACTGACTCTCCCCAATCTACCACTTCCTGCTTTCTCACAGTCAATCCCCCATCCCCCTCCAATCCAGCTAGTCCCCTTTACACTTCCACACCGACAATTGGTCACGGGAGTATCCCTATATTGCCGTCCCCCCGGCCCGTCGCCCACCCCACATTGATTAACCCCCCCGAAAGAAACAATGGTCAGGCACTGCGGGTCCCCGGCTATCCAGCCTTCCAGCCATCGTCGGGGTATAACAGCATTAACAGGGTATAACCGGTTCACCGGCTGGTCTGCAACCCGGCGCAGGCCTCTCTTGTGTTTGAGCGCTGCTTCAGATATACAAAGTCACCCCTTTCTCTCTCCTTCTTTCCCCCATGTTCTCCTTTCTCAAACACCCCCAGCACATGTCCCACTTGCGCTGCTTCTGCTGCTTGCTGCTGTACCCTACGCCTACGTAGTAGTAGTGCCTTGATTTTCCTTTCTGTCTCTCTCTCTCTCTTTTACCCGGCTGCCATATACAGACCCGGTCGGGTCCAGCCTTTGCCTTCCCAATCGTCATAACTTAGCGTTTCCACCATCATGTCTTCGGTGCGCGCCGCAAGCCAACCCTCAGCCGCAGCTGCCTCCTCCCACCACCAATTCTCGAATCGCCCCACCACTGCCACTTCTTCTGCTTCTTCCTCCGCATGTAACAATCAGAACTACATGATCCGCAAGCGCAGCATCCGCCACCATCACAAGAGCAAGACAGGGTGTCTGGAATGCAGGAAAGCGAAGATCAAGGTTGGTCTACCCGTTCTCCCCTACCCCATCTCCCTAACCTACGTTACTTTTTCGCTCTTCCTCCGAGTCAAACTCTTTGCTCTTCCTTCTCCCAGTCAAACTCTTCGCTCATCGGTCTCTGGGCCCCTTTCTCATACACCGCCAACAGATCCCATTGCTAACCACAACCCACCTGCTCCAAATAGTGCAATGAACGAAAACCAAAATGTGACAATTGCGTGCGGCGATCCGACCAGTGTACCTACCCCGTCCTCGCCGCACAGCAAAATGGCGCTTCCTCCTCCTCATCTGCCACCCACAGCCGACCCCTAGCATCCTCCCTCTTCTCCTCCTCCAGCCTATCCCACTACCACCAACCCACCACGTCGCCCACCTCCGTCTCCGCTTCTTCAGAACCGCAATCGCAACCCTCCCAACAACAACAGCCCTTCCACCGCCAACAAGACCCCCACCTCTCCGTCCTCCCCAATGGCATGTACACCCAAGACCTCTCGCGCCTCCGCTCCATCAACGAAGTAACCCTCTCCCCCCACCCGGCCATCTCAACCCTCAACATCATGCACATGGAACTCCTGCACCACTGGCACACCAACACGTCCAGCACCGTCACCCGCGACAAGAGCATGCACCGCATCTGGCGCGAGTACGCGCCGCAAATCGGCCTCGAGCACGACTACGTCTTCCAAGCCTTCCTGGCCGTCTCGGCACGGCATCTCGGTCATCTCAAGCCCGCCAAAAAAGCACTCTACGAGTCTGCGGCCACGGCACTTCACGCCGCGGCGCTCAAATCAGCCGCAGAGGTCCTGCCAAACTTCACAGAGCAGAACGGCCACGCCATCTTCCTCTTCAGCTGCATAACCTGGATCTTCACGGTCGCGACGCCGGACCGACCCGAGGAACTGCCGCCCTTCGCACACACAGACACCATCGCCGACTGGCTGATCCTGCTGCGAGGCGTCGTTTCTGTGTCCTCGACCGCGTGGCCTTGTCTCCTGCGCTCGGACCTGTCCGTCATCATCAGCACGGCGCTGGCGCCCTCGCCCACGGGCACGATTCCGCCCGCCGAGGAACATTTGCTGTATCTCAAGTCGCTGATCGCGGCCTCGTTGGACGTGCCGCCGCAGGATAAACTCGTCTACATCAGCCTGATCGACAGTTTACGCACGGGGTTTTTCACACTGAACAACGTGCCCCTAACATCATGCTGCCTTGCGCCCATCTGGGCGTGGGGCGCGCTGGTGCCCGAGTCGTATGTGCTGTTGCTCGGGAAGAGGGAGCCCGAGGCCCTGGTGCTGTTTGCGTATTTCGCGGTGCTGATTGCCGAGGTAGATCATCTGTGGTGGTTGAAGGGGTTTGCGAGACATGTGTTAGTGAAGATTGAGGATGGGCTTGAGGGGGCGGGGAGGTGTCAGGGGTGGATTGATTGGCCGAGGGAGAAGATTAGGCGGTTGGGCTGAAGGGGAAGGATGTGGGGTGCGTGCTGTGAGAGTGATGGCCATCGTTTCGATGGTGATGGTTCCGTCTGGCGGAGAGGGACATGTCCGTTGGCAGACGTACTTGCCCGAGAAACTGGACTCGGCTCGGAGAGATGCCACGATCTGGTCCTGTCCCATCTTTTACCATGAATGAGTTCTATGATGATATGATACTAGGAAAGGTGTATGACTCCCACAAAAAGGAACAACAACAAAAATTTTGAGGTAAAAGGGAAACGGCGTAAGATAAAGATTCGGGAAATTTGAATATGAATTGAACAGAGAAGTGAATTGAAACGGTTTTGAAATCCGGTCGCATTTTTTCTTTGTAGCGGACGCCATGTTTGACAGTAGGACGGATATCTGGAGAAATCTGGCGGGTGGTGAACTTTGAAAGGGATCGAGGGAATGGAACGGAGCAGAATTGAAGAAGTAAAAAACGACTAGGAATTCTCCTCACGTGGTCGGAGGAGCAGGACAACTTCACGAGAGAGACATTCTCCAGAAACCTCCCCGACACAAAAAACCCACAGAGGACACCATTTCGCGCCGCCGAACATGTACATATAATGTATCCATCCCCAACGCACCTGCAGGTCACCTCTCCAATCCGTCCCGTTTCCGCCGTCCCTGGCATCTGTGGCAGACGGGTTGGCCCACCAGACATTTGAGCACTCAATCGCTAAAGCAATGGCGACATTTGATTGGCTTGAGGCGAAGGATTTGTGGTTTGATTATTGCGATGGGCTGTAGAGCGAGAAGCGAGGCGTGCGGGACGGGTACAGCGGAGAATTGTGCAGGTACTTGTCTGGGATGTGGGTTGGAGATGATGGTGTGGGTTGCGTGGGACTTGGAAACTTGGGACGGAAGTGCCGGTATTCTCGGCTCGTGCCGAAGTTGTTTTGCTCGAGGGACATAGCAATGTAGGTTGTAATTTCGGCGGGGAAGGGGGAAGGTGGTGAGTAGAAGTATTTCCAGACGGCTTGGACGCGAGGACAAACAAGTGTATAAAAATGAACGCAAACGGAAAGCGCTGCTATTTGGACATTTTGAATATGATCTGGCACCAACATATTACGCTCTCATCTCGCCACTTTTTGCACTGTTGATTGCATCCGAGTTCGGGAAATCCAGTTGTGCAGCTGTATCTTCGGAGTTCAACGATCCGATATTCGGTTTCCGCTTCGGACCCTATATGCCCGCTTTGCGCTTGGTGTTGCTGCAGTGTGCTCTGTAGAATTTAAAAGTGTGGCGACATACCGGGTACATTTGCGCTGTACATTGCAGAGAGAAGCAAGATAGTTTCCTTTCATTGCCCGAGAAGGAGATTTATGGGACTGGCGGACCGAACATCCGCAGATGCAGTGACTCTTCTGCTTGGATCATGGGTTGAGAGCCATTTGGAGATGTGGTGTTCGCGGAATTTTTTGCTGGCGCGATGAAAAGCGGAACTGCGGATGAACGAGATTAGTTGGGGAAGATGAGGGGACGCAATTGGTTGATTAAAAAAAATTCCCAAGATAATTGCATTTGCGTCTGGAAGTCTGGTGGTTGTACGCATGTTTTGCTCTTCGGGCCTGCGACATGGACGGATTCTGTGTGCAACGGCTGGTTGTCTTTTGCCTCCTTGTACCGAACATGTCGCTCCAAGTCGCATTTTTCAAGCTTGACATGGCTGATGGTGATCCTCCGTACGACCTCTTTCTAGCCGACACCTGAGCCTTTTTTCCACGGCAGTGAGTGTGAGCGGAGTCCGTAGCTGTGCCCAGAACGCCATGCCATACCCTCCAGCGCCATGCGAATGCTCCATATTGTACACCACGAGTTTTATGTGCCCTCCTCCCATAGCTTTACACAATAATCCATTCGTCCGACTCAATCGTCGTCGTCCGACTTCTTCCCTTTCTTATCCCAATTGACAACCTCCCAAATCTGATTGAAAATAATATCACTATATCCCTTCCCCTCCTCCATCATCCTCTTCTCCTCCTCCATCCTCTTCCTCTGCCAATTATTCCTGTAGCCCATACGGTCTTCCTCCGTCGTCGGCCACAGATACCCGAGTCCGGCGTGTTGGAGCATATTCTTTTGCGTGCGGTCGACGACGAGGTGGTTTGCGCTGCCGACGAATAGGACGCCAAGGAAGGCGGTGCCGATGTTGAAGCGGCGGGGTGGGAGGGCTGCGATGAGCGGGCAGACGAAGAGGAGAGACGTTGCGACGGTGTTGATGAAGCGGCGGGAATTGGGGTCCGTTGGGTCGCGGGTGGGGAGTGCGGTGGACATTTTGGAGATTCGGTTTCAATTTGAGGTATTGAATTGTTGTTTTGTTTGGCGAGGACAAACCAATGCCTACCAGCAGAGGTGGTCGTGAAGTTGTTTGGTTTGCCGATGTGATGATGCTTCCAACCTATTGTCTGTGAGGTAGTCCTGCACGGTACCGTACGGCCATCCCCGAGGAAACGCCGAGAGCAGATCGGCCCCAGCAGCAGTGAAAAATGAGAATCAAGTGGAGACCATGTGTTTGCTAGATGACTTCTCCCGTAAGAGCTACGACCTAAATATCTGCCCGGGCGATGCCACGGAGTCTCTGAATGTTCGTCTTGAGTCTTTGAATTTTTCGTTCTTCCATAAAGACCGTAATTTTAATTTTCTCGAAATAAGGCACTTTGCCAGAGTGGTTAATGGGTGAGACTCGAATCTTTCCTAGATATCTCATGGCTTCGGCCGCGCAGGTTCGAGTCCTGCAGGTGTCGTGTTCTTTTTGCTTTTCTGGCGTTCATTTCAAGTTCTTTTCATCACCAAAGTGAGTGTAATTGGGCTCATCGGATAGGGTGGAGGTTGAAGACTTCAATTTTTGCTGAAATTGCCGCTCAACCCAAAATTTTGGGCGCACGGGCCGCGACAGGCGTGGTCCGTGCGACGTAAACCCTCAACCTTGTTACCTTGGCAGCCTCAACCACTCGAGTTTCAAACATACTCAAACATCTATACATGCTTTTCGCAGCCTTACTTTCAATCGCGCCTTCAATCTGACGAAAATGTTTCCGGAAGACGATGAGCTAGTCGGCGACGAAGACGGCGAGAAAGTCAATTACCAATATTTGCTAAGGGGCGAGGATCTCCAGTGGTATCATGATGTCGAGCAGGAGCTCCAAGACTCTACGACATCAGAAACAAGGACTGAGCTTCTTCTCGATCAAATTCGAAGCTCAATGTTGCGACAATTCTCAGAGGATATTGTCACGGAATCACTAGAGGCTGTGTGTGAGATACAAGCAGATGTATTCAGCGGAGCTATTCTATTCGATTGCGTGATGAAAGAGTCAATTCAATTAACAAGACGTTGCGTGAAGAGAGAAAGCAGAAGCAGAAGCAGGAGCAGGTCT